>JAJOZX010003503.1:0-222500 GCA_023014485.1 Bathynomus jamesi
TGGAAAGATGTGGTATTATTGTCTTCTATGCACTTTATCCAGTATAAAACTTTCCCAAAAAAATCCCTTGACTTTTTCTTGTGCCTGCAATATATTTTTGTCATACCCCCGAAGTTGAAGATTAAGTTCGTTTAATTCGGTGAATATATCTGCCAAATAACTCAGTTTACAAAGCCACTCCTCATTTTCTATAAATTTTAATAAGTCTGAATTTCGACTGTTAAGTAAACTTCTCACTTCATTCCAAAGTTCAAAAGTCGTGTTAATACCTTTCCTCGTGAGAGCCAGCGCACTTCAGTGTGCAAAAGCAACTGAGTATGATTTTTGCCCATCTCCTCACAAAGAATTTTAAAGAGGTGTGAATTCACTGCTCGAGACTTGATATAATTTACTATTTTTACAGCATCGTACGATTCGTACCAATTTATACCAATATCGGGTAATTTAATAATAATTTAAATAAAATATAAAAATATAAAAATATAAAATAATTAATATTAAATAATTTAATAATAACTTGTACCAATGTTGAGTTAAATTTATAATTAAATATTAATATTATAAATAAATGATTATAATATATATTTTCCCAAAAATTTAAATGATAGATGATAATTATAATTGTATAAATTCATTTTATAATTGATTAACCAACTTCCTTGTTTTTGCAGCAGAGCTTACGTACCCTCAGGAAACCCCTCGCGTACCCCGGTTTGACTACCACTGGTCTAGCAAGACTGATGGGCCGTGAATCAGAGAAATTTGCATTTGATTTGTTCATCGTAATTATTACGTAATATAGTATACTGTATATAGTAGTATATAAGAGTTTATTGGTAGCATATCATATGACAATTCCCATAAACATGTGATGACCTCGATGTTGCCAGTTTTTATTTTTTTCCTGAAACTATTACCTTCTCATAGTTTGTTTCAACAATGTATATATTATCATCTCCACGAGCGTAGGGCAATAATGATTAACGAATGGGAGCAACGCAATGAAAGAACATTTGAAGCACTTTTAGCTCACACGAGGAATAGTTGGGAGAGCTTACGCCGAACACCAAACATTCCCTACAATCTGGCCTCTTCTATGCCGCAACGATTGCAAGAAATTATTGATGCTGGAGGAGGCTATACGAAATACTGATGTTAAAGCCATGACGTAAATGTGTATCGAATATATTTATGTTAATATAGAATTTTATTATATTTTTATGTTTGACATCTATAAAAGTATATATTGTGACCATGAAAGAACTTTACTTATCCTTAGTTAGAATCTTTTCTTGCAATCAAAGGTTTTCAATCGGATTCACATCAGGAGAACGTGGTGGCAGAATTAGATTAATAATCTTTGGATGATCTTCGTACCACGCTCTCACAACGTTACTCCTATGAATGGGACTGTTATCTTCCATTAAGTAAAATGGTTCCGGTGCTGGAACCAGATACGCACGAACACTGGGTAACAGCACCTCTTCCAGTATCTGGCAATATTGCTGTCCAGTTAAGCGTTCATCTACTTGAGTCAATTCTCCGACACCATAGCCAGACATCCAGCCCCACACACCGAGATTGATGTGACCACCACGTTTGCTCGGGAAAACATTTCCTTCTTCATAGCGTTTTCCGCGCTGCCTCCAACAATGCAGGGAACCATAACTAGCTGTTGAAAATGTTTTTTCGTCACAGTACACAACTTTTCTCCAGAATTCTTCCTCCTGCGGCAAGTATTGCAAGGCAAATCCCATCCGCGCCTCTTTATGCTCAATCGTCAATGCAGGTTTTATAGCTGGACGGCGAGAAAAATACCCTGCCTCGTGAAGTCTGTTGTTCACTGTATTTGCGCTACAACGAAGGTTCAGGTATCTGTAAATATGCGTCGCTGGAACAAACGGATGCTCTCTGGCATGATTAACAATCGCAGCATCTTCCTCTTGAGATGTTGAACGCGGAGGACCAGACCTCGGCAAAGTAGCGATTGAGTTTTCTGCCGCATTGCTTGGGTCGTCTCGTGGTGCACAGACGGCCTTTCCATCTTTGTGTAAATGGCTTATGTGAAGCGTGCTGGGACGATAAAGGAAATGAGGATACCATGCACCCCTTCTGAAATTGATTTCGATTGTGAAGGGTACCAACCCTTCGAATGGTAATAATAATCAGCCAATTTCCTATTTTGTTGAACATATGCATAAAAAATTCGTCTTAAAAGCCAAGGATCAAAAGATTGTCAGCAATAGTTTATATCTAACTGAATATAGTCAGCCATCAACAGTATAATCATATTTTATTTCCATGACTACTCTGTCATAGTAAATAACCTTATTATGACTTAGGTAGTAGTGGTAATTCTGAGTGGCGGCCTCTAGCCACATACGTTAAACCTATCAGTGCGTCTAAGACCAGACTCTTCTGTTTCTGTCAACTCATTGCTAGTTTAAGGTATTTTGCTCTTTGTCTTTCTAGGTCTAGGGCATTAAAATAAATATTTGAGTTTGTGTTTAGCATTTTCTCCTCCCTTCGTAATTCCCCACCCAACCTCGTTTCCTTCGACATAGCAACGCTTACCTTCATCCTCATTCCACTTCCTTCATTAAACCTATTATCGCTTTTACTGTCCCTTCCTTCCATCCTTCAATGCCAGCGTTCTTAAACGTAGCACATAAATTATATAATATGGAATCTAACACCTTAGATCTCTACGCATTCATGTTACTTGAAGACGCCTGTGTCTTAGGGGAATCTAAGTGTTGAGAGTGGGCTTGAGGGGAAGTCTATAGATTATTACAGATGACCTTCAACGCTCCAACTATTTAAAAATGATTATTTATTACGCACATCATATGGCATAATACACACATGAATTTAAGTATCTCTTACACCGTTAGAGCAATTATGTGCATCAATCCAAACACACCTCCGCTGCCATAAGGACCGCTCATTTTATACCTAACAGACTAGTTTGGGACGAGACAGAGGCGCTAGACTTCTTGTAAGCACTGTACATCGCGGGAAACTTGTTAAAAAACTAGATTTTAAATTTATGAATATTTTTACCTTATAACAGTTCATTGTTTATTTAGAACCTTTGAATTATAGAGAAAATAAGGTTTATTTTCATGGTGTCTGGCCTGCATAGAATGTTGTTTCTGATACTGAGTTGCAGTTCTGAAATATGGACAAGAAAATTGTTGTTCAAATTGTTGTGTATGTAAAGTAACAAATATATGAGGTATAAATTTTTAATATTAAGGTTACATTATTAAGTTTATTTAAGAATGTGGGATTCTAAATAATACGTAAAACTGTCCTTTGTACGGACATTTGTTATTTTTCTTTCAATTATTTTTAATGCAAGATGACTACATTTATAACTGTATTCAGTATTTGAAGTATTTGACACATTATCAGTAATTTCTTTCACACAGTTTGGTTTTTTTTATTATAGTTTGTAAACTGAACAAAATATTTTTAGGCATAAAATGACATTTCATTTAATGTATAAAACGTTTTCAGTTTTATATGCAAATAATATGCTATTTCTTTCTAAGAATAGCGTAAGGATATACATAGTTTTATAAATTGTTTAACTGATGCAGAATTTAGTAAATAGTAAATAGCAAATTGATTTGATAAAATAAACATTTGAAAATAATATATTATGTAAAGGTCGAAAGAAACAAAGAAACAATACTGTACATTCTTTAATTGGAATCTGTATTTCGATACTTTTTCACTAAAAGTCTCTGTATATAAATTAGTCGGGCATGAAAAGATACTGTATAATTCTTGGACCTTTTCCGTTCTATGGGCACCATTGAAATGAGAGAAATTAATATTTTTCAAACTTATTTTAACTTTTTATTAATAATCAGTACAGTTTGAATAGGAGAAATTTAATTTATTTAATTTAACAGCTATGAACATACATAAAAACAAAAATATTTGTCGTTTCTTAAAAAATTTGACGATAATTTGCGTTGAAATTTGGACGTAGGCTATATTCTTAGTTCGCGCAAAGACCTAGGATATATATATATATATATATATATATATATATATATATGCCGGCTAAGTTAATTGAATGCCCGGTTAGGTCAACTGAATGCCCGATTAGATTAATTGAATGCCCTGTTAGGTTAAGTGAATGCCCTGTTAGGTTAATTGTACGCCCTTGACGATTGGTTAGGTTAAGTAGTGACATTTTCGTTAGTTTTAACGAAAATATCACGACTTAACCTAACCAATCGTCAAGGACGTACAGTTGACCTAACCGGGCATTCAATAATTTTACCGTAGGTTTCGATATATATATACACAGGGTGATCCGTTTGGGTATGGATAAAATAAAAACGTTGTAAGAATCTACCGATAAGTTACACAGTGCTCAACTGCTCATCTGTTGCACATGTGGTCATAAAATGTGGGAGTTTGTAATAGGCTATGCCATCCGCTGCAAGACGTACGAGCTTCATCAGCTGTCAGACTTTTGAGACATATGCCAGTTTCGAAGATGGCGGCGAATGCACAACAACGTGCGAAGGGTGTCATTTGGTTTGCTAAGTTTGAGAGTGTGACAGTAGTACAGCGTGGGTTTCGCCGTGTGTATGGTATTCGAAAAGCTCCTAAATACGACTCCATAGTGCAGTGGTACCGCACATTTGAAGGAATGGGGTCTATCACTAAACCACATGTAGGTGGTCGTAAGAATTAGCCTCTCCTTATGACCTCTGTCGTGTCCGGAAGTTGGGGGGGGGGTCATGTTGAAGACTAATTAGGTTTGTCACAATCTGCCATCTTTGTGGGCATTGTTTGGCAAATATTAAACTATACAATGTTACTGTTTCCATTTCATATCAATTTTATTTTATCCATAGCCAAACGGATCACCCTTTGTGTGTGTGTGTGTGTGTGTGTGTGTGTGTGGTGTAAGTTTAAAAATATTAAGGGTCACCTGAAGATCAGGGCCCCCAGCCTTCTTTAGTTAGTTTTATAAGGCTAACTAACGAAAATATCACGACCTAACCTAACCAATCGTCAAGGACGTACAGTCGACCTAATGATTGGTTAGGTTAGGTCGTGATATTTTTGTTAGTTAGCCTTATAAGGCTAACTAAAGAACAAGAAGTCAGACGAGAAGATCGTATTTGCATTTTGCCCTCCCTTGTCATTTTTGTTTTCAATATCTCGACCCAGGTCTTGGGTAAATAAGGTCTACTTTCAATATGAACTTCGGTAAATAAAATTTCATTCGTCCCTAGGGTGTTAAAAGGGGACTTCTTTCGACCTCACCCCTTTTCTTTTTTCCGTTAGGCCATACTCCCGTGTCGTTAGGCCTATTTTATTTTCGATCAAAGCCTATTCCCCTTTATATTATTATTATAGTATTATTTAGAGTGGTAATTTTACATACGTTAGTGATATGAGTGGTACCACCAGGTGGATTGATCATTGTCTCACTAGTAATAATCTAAAGGATCGAATTGTTAGAGTTAATATTCTGCATGATTTCCTTCTTTTTGATCATAGACCATTAGATATATTAATTAACTTTACCAATTTATGCGCAACACGACTTAACAAGAACTCAATAGGTAAGAATAATCGCGTCGATTGGTCTAATGTTAATATGCAACAGAGAATAGAATACAAAGACAGAACAAGTCGCCTCTTTAATAATCTAGAAATTTTTGCATCTTGCCTGTAGTAATCCTTGCTCAAATGATTCCCACTGTAAACTCGTAGATAGGTATTATAGTAAGATAATATCCCTGTTAAGAGAAGCAGGAAGCCCCCTGATTAAATCTTACAACTATCATACTAAGATTATTCCTGGTTGGAATGACTTTATTACACTCCTGAAGAGGAAATCGAAAGACGCCTATGATTTGTGGTGCTTTCATGGTAGACCCAGATTACGACCAGTATACATGAATATGTGTAGAAGTAGGGGTCAGTATAAGGCGACCATAAGGGGATGTAGATAGGAAGAAGTCTATTCGAACATCAAAAGCCTGTGAAGCTCGCATAAATAACGATAATAACAAATTTTGGAAATTTGTTAAGAATCAAACGGGTGTCAAAAATGTCCTCCCTCCGACAATCGATGGGGTGTTGGGAGAGGATGAAATTGCAAAGCTGTGGAAAAACCACTACTCCAACATTCTTAACAGTGTGAGTAGGGATAATCTTAAGATAGAATGCAGCGAAACGCCTGTGGGAGGGACAAGGGAAAATACTTTGATATCAGTTTCTGAAGTAAAGAGGTTAATTAAAGAGTAAAAGACTGGTTCTGCGTCAGGGGTAGTATGACTTATCGAATGAGCACTTAAAATATGCCAATGACGTGGTATGTCTGCATTTATCATTGCTCCTATCAGCCATGCTTGCTCATAGCTATATCCCTGCAGAGTTCATGAGGGTATATATCTTGCCCCTGGTCAAAAATAAGCACGGAAACATTCTGTCGAGCAATAATTACAGGCCTATTGCTGTCGCTTCCTGCTTCTCGAAACTACTGAAAAACTCTTGTTACTCTGATTAAATGGTTTCCTATGGACATCTAATCAGTTTGGTTTTAAAAGGTCCCACTCAAGTGACCTGTGTATCTATGTTAGTGATGTAGGTCACATCCGCATCCGCGTCCGCATCCGCGGAACATCCGCACATTTTCTCGCATCCGCATCCGCACCCGCATCCGCACTTTGGACTGCGGATGTCGTGCGGATGTGGACCGTTGAGATAAAATGTCATTAATAAGCGGAAATTATCAAATTCTACTATATTAATAGAACTAGTTCATTGTGCGCAAAAGTGATGCAAGCGACAAGACGAGAGGCTGTTCTTGTATGAAGTTACTCTCTTGCAACCTACTTAGATCCACGTTACAAAGCTAAGTTATTTTCACCTAGTACATTAGAACGAGTTAAATCATCATTGGCAAAGCAGTTGAAGAGCTTCAATCTCTTGAATCTGTCGCTTCGCCACCCACCAAAAGAATAAAAGTTTCAGTGACAGAACCAACACCTTCAACAAGCAAATCTATCACAGAATCTGTCTCTCAGTTTCTTGAGTCGAGCAGCAATGACGAGACCTACGCGATGTCAAAAGATGTAGTAAAAATGATCGAGAGCTATCACCAAGAAAAACGCCTGGCTGCATGTGACAATCCTATTAGTTGGTGGAAAAATACGCAGAATATCTATCCATACTTGAGTAAACTTGCAAGGAAACATTTAACCTGTCCTCCAACAAACGTACCAAGCGAGAGATTATTTAGCAGTGCTGGATTAATATATGATGAAAAGAGAAACAGACTGGCAGCAGAAAAGGCAGAAAAATTAATGTTCCTTAAGCATAACCTTCCTATAATTAAGTTTGAACATTAAACGATGAACATCTTAGTTTACTTTATTTTAATTACTCATTTATAAATATGCCTAATAAAACTTTAAACTTAATATAAATAGTTATCAAGCTAATTAAAGATCTCTTTCTATAAGGGTGGAGGTTGGGGAAAGAGGTCGGTGGGGTGCATTTGAGTTGGGTTCACGTCCCGCATCCTGGTAACACAATTATGGTTTCTAATTGTGGCTGAAACTCAACAAAATATAACGAATTTATTTGCAGACGAATTCACTAATTGATTTCTATATTAGTTAGATGCTTGATATAATTTTATATGTTCAGAGAAAAGTACAGCAATTATTGTACAATTAATCAATTCTACTACATTATAGCTACAGCTCTCTCTATATAATAACTTATTATATACGTTAAACACAACAAATCTCGAATATATCCTAAAAAATAACGAAAATGTAGACATCCGCATCCGCATCCGCGGATGTTGAAATCAAACATCCTCATCCGCATCCGCATCCGCGGATGTGAAAAAAATGACATCCGCTACATCACTAATCTATGTACTTAAAGAAACAATATCTAAATACACTGACAGTAATTCAACAATTTTAGCTGTTTCCTAGATATAAGTAAGGCATATGATAGGGTGAACTACAATATTTTATTTGAAAAACTAGAAGACAGGAAGGTTCCCATGTACATATTAAACATACTGAAATTTTGGTATGCCCACCAATCTTTCACCGTTAGGTGGGGCAATGTATTATCCGAGTGTTTTGGCTGCTCTTGCGGGGTGAGACAAGGCTCCTTGCTCTCCCCTGTGCTGTTTAATGTGTATATTGACGGATTAATTGCTTCACTTAATGAGGCAACAGTGGGATGTTATATAGATAACACAAGGATAAATAACTTAGTTTATGCCGATGATATGGTGTTAATAAGTCCCTCTGTTAAAGGTCTGGATCGGCTATTAAAGGTCTGCGAAGTGTATTCGCAGAAACATGATATTCTTTTTAATGTTCCACAAACTAAGGTTATGCAATTTCATCCTAAAAGCTGTAATCAGCCAGTTGATATAAGGTTTAAAATGAATGGTGAAGTAATTGAGGAAGTACAAGAGTTTAAGTATTTGGGTCAAACTATTACCAGCTCCTTGAGTGATGACTCAGATATAAGAAAACATTCTCGAAGCCTGTGTGCTAAAGCGAATATGACCATAAGGAACTTTCGATTCTGTACAAGTGAAGCTGAAGACACTCTCGTACTTTCTGCAGTAATATATACGGAGAGCAACTCTGGGTGAATTATAAAAAAGGTTCTGGCAGAACCATAAATTTGATGTAGAACAGGTCTTTTAGACTCTTACATAAATTACCCCCGAGATGCTCAGCTTCGCAAATGTTTGCTACCCGCAGTGTCCCGAGCTTCTCGGAGGTAATAAGACGTGCTCAATACAGTCTAATGCAAAGAATTAAAAAATCAACCAACCCGATCATCCAAGCTATCCATGAGTCCTGCCATTTATCCTCTTAGCTATGGAATTCTTGGTACGAAAACGTCTGTCTGTAGCTCTACTTAACTTCGACATTACAGTATTATTTCTAATCAATTGTATATATTTATATCCTTAGTATATGAACTGTCATTGTATTAATAATATGTCATATGGACTATAGTCTGCCAATAAACCTTTTCATTTCATTTCATTTCATATAACGTATTTAAATAATTTAACCTGTGAATGAACCTAAGGTTAAAAGTTAAAATATTTTTTGTTTTATAATAACAGTGGAAGTTATATTTGTCGTTTAAAAAAATTCGTGAGACACGCTCATCGATAAGTAAATGTAATCTTTGAAAAGGTAAAACAACCCTTTGCTTAGCTGAGGTCGAATCATTATACAGGGTGTCCCAGAATTAACTATCTATTTCAATGAAATCGGACAAATTTTTTAAAAACACACTTTTATTTATGTTTATCATGTTTAATATGTGTTAAAAATGTATAAATTTCTAAATTTTTTTCATAATTTTATTTTCATAATTTTTTCATTATCTGGTCCAATGAAAGACCGTCTGAAGTCATAGAATGGCAAAGAGACTCTCCAAAAGTTAACGTGTGGCTTGGAATGACCAAATCCAAAATTTATGGTGCTCCATCTTGTTGAAACACAACATTATCAAGAATGCCATCATCAAGAAGCTGTGGTTCGAGAAACTGCTGAAGCATATCAAGGTAGACGGTACCTGTTACCGTTGCTTCCGCAAAGAAGAATGGGCCATAAATTTTGGATTTGGTCATTCCAAGCCACACGTTAACTTTTGGAGAGTCTCTTTGCCATTCTATGACTTCAGACGGTCTTTCATTGGACCAGATAATGAAAAAATTATGAAAATAAAATTATGAAAAAAATTTAGAAATTTATACATTTTTAACACATATTAAACATGATAAACATAAATAAAAGTGTGTTTTTAAAAAATTTGTCCGATTTCATTGAAATAGATAGTTAATTCTGGGACACCCTGTATAAAGAAAAACTAAAGATATTCACGCTACCATCTTCATGTCGTAAACAATATCGTGCATTAATCACGTTAACACCCAATCACGAAGGAGTGAATAGAAGCACCACCCATCTGCCACCGAATCCAAGGGTCGCCAGGGGAAGGGACGTTACCCCGTGAGAGAATAACCCGCATTCAACACTTGCACCTCTGAAAAATAAATCCGAATCAGCATGCAATTTAAATATTTTATACAAAGGAATTTGGAAGCAATTTTTTAAACTTTTTTTTTTTTTGCAAAGAGCAAGGCAGAATTCTTGATGGTTTACATTACTTCCGTAGGAGACGAATATTCCACATCCACTCAAAGACAGTGTACTTTGCAGTTCATTCGATTCTGTAATATATTTTAATGAAATATATATATATATATATATATGCACTTCGGTGGTGTAGTGATTAGTGTCGCTCACTACGAATCCATCGGCCCCAGGATCGAGACCCGGTGATGGCAGGCGGCGCGCAGCAAAACCCAGCTGTTCATCCTTCCACACAATAAAAAAAGAAATTGGTTGGTAGATAAATGGGTACCCTGGGTAATAATAATGATTAGGGTTAACCTCCTTCGCAACATCTAAGGTCATATGACCTACAGCTTTACATGGGATCCGAACCACGGGTCGCTACATAATCTGGACACGGAGGACGGTCTCCCATCCAACTACTACCCAGACCCAATGTCGCTTAACTTCGCTGATCAACGGGAAGCGGTGTTATAACAGTGGCTACGACGTAGCCCATATCGTGGGTAGCTAAGTAGTTAAGACGCTGGGCTGCTGGTGGGGCGTGGTTCGGATTCCACGTTAAACTGTAGGTCTAAGGTAAAGTGACAAATTTGACTTTCGTCAGAATAACAATTCGGGCGGAAGCAAAACATAGGTTAACAATGGTTATCTATGAGGGTAAGTCAAAAAGTATCGGCAATTTGTCTTCTTTTCCAGAATTGTCTACACTGCTGACCGTTGGCGGCGCTGCAATCACTGAGTGTGCAGATCGCTGCTTCGTGGGATTGAGACCTTGAAGGCGGGTTTACACGAGGCTAGTTTCACGATCGTGGTGCTTACTTTCGTATGCCACGCCCCGTGTAAACTACCCAATCGTTGACCACGCTTTCAAGGACACTCCTTCACGATTGTTTCGTGTGCATTCCAACATGTTAGAAATTTTCAGTCGTGTGTCATGAATTGCGGCGTTGGTTATAGATAAATCATTCATAAAAATAATTAGAAATGAATACCACTGTGAAAGTAAACGTTTTAAAAATGGGTGATGACACAACATTGAAGTTTTTAGATTTATATGTTATTTCAAGTTATAATCTCGCTGGAATAGCTTCCCTCATATTAGTATCTTTTTTTTTTAATCATTGGCACACGATCGAGTAGATATTGCAACTGATCTGAATTCATTCTAAACATATTCCGAAAGTCACATGGATCCTCCACAGCCAATTCTTTACATAGATTTTCTGAGGCACCTAAACTATTCCGCCTAGAAATCCAATCTCTTTGCCATATTCTTCTTCTGCGACGTCGTTTCCTTGCACCAGAGATATCTAGAAGCAGCTCGTGAGCTAATAATGCACTGACAATGTTGCATGCGTCCGACACCATTGAGTCCATGGTTAACACTGACATATTTTCAGTGTCGTGAACAGGGCTGCCACAAGATTTTAGGTGAAGGTAACAAAATTGACAAACAAAAGGTAACAAATCAGCCAAAAAGGTAACAAAATATAAAAAAAATTAAAATTGATTATAAAATAACAAAGTTCATTATATTTACCTGATTTTTTTAAAATATTGCTTCTTCATCCATATCTTCTTTTACACGCCATTTCACTTCCTTCATCTTATTCACCATCTCTTGAGATGGCTCCCATTTGGTACAATTTGTGTTTCGAAGCAGTCCTTTGGTGTATAAAAGTGCATTCACAGTAGAAGTTTTTAATGAAGAACGATTTTTTACTTTGAGTAAAGACACTATGAACGAAGTTACAAAGCCGTGTTTTAATTGAAGGGCAAATACCCGAAATGTACCAACTGTATGATTTTCACTCGGAGATTTAAGGCCTGTTTTCCCTTTACGAGAGAAGAAAAGAATAGTCCTTAAGTGTCTGAGTTAAAATCATACAGTTGTCCGTTTCGGGTATTTGTGCTTCAATTATATTCGCATTCAAAAATGACCACAAAATAAGAGCAAGCGCGTTCACAAACACAATCTATGATAAATGTTGTTACAAGTTTGCAACTGGAACACTGACGGACTGCTGACTGACTCTGACTGAGACAGCGTGGGGGAGTCACTGAGTCAGTAAGCCGAGAACCGAAAACGTTTTCAAACGTATAGTCGTGACTCGTGAGATTTATACGCGAACGAACGATGTACGGAATATATAATCAGAAATATACAGTATATGCCATCTAAATTATTTAGCACTTTTTCCATCTGTAATTTAATGGTTTTAAATATGCTAATTTCTTTATAAAACTAATAATTTTAAGTATTTTTAGGTAAACCGATAAAGCATATAAAAAACTCTAAAACGTAACAAATTTTTTGAACGTCGTACCAAAAGTATGAAAAAGATAGAAAGTAACACATTTGTTACGAACGTAACAAATGTGGCAGCCCTGGTCGTGAATACTTCATAGTGTAAACACTTTCACGACTAGACCACGACCGAAGACATTACGAAAGCGTGGAATAAGCGTGCTCACCATCGTGAAACTAGCCTCGTGTAAACCCGGCTTGACACTCAGTTGTTCAGTTGTAATTGCGCTGTAAACATAGCCGCACCACTTTCGATTTGCACCAAAGAAGAGCAGTGTGCTGTCATTCGTTTTTTGTGGGCTAAGGGCGTAAAAGGGGCTGAAATTCACATAAGATTATCTGTACAGTATGGTGATCAAGTTTTGCTACAACGGAGCGTGTACGAATGGATCAAAATGTTCAAAAATGGCCGAACAAGTGTCGACTTAGTGGTCAAAGTGGATCGCCGCCCCGAACGTTCTGTGTGTGTGTGAGAGAGAGAGAGAGAGAGAGAGAGAGAGAGAGAGAGAGAGAGAGAGGATTGACAAAAGTAAATAGACACTATCGATTTTTCCAGTTTTCGATTTGTTAATAAAAGTCAGCAAATAAAAACAGATTTATTAAATCACTATATTTAATATCGTTACTTTTCCATTTGCATTATGTAAAGTTGACACACGTTCTGGCATCCCATTTATGAGCTTTGCCATTTGTTCGTGAAGCCAATCATTATGATATATACTCGTACATCGGGTAGGCTAAAAAAAAGGAGACCTCGAACTTTGGCTGTAAAATTCAAAGTTATAGTCAGATTTCAATATTTCTTTCACACCCCACAATTAAGTAAATTCCTTATACGTTGAACGGATTTCAAAGAAAACTAATGAAAATTACAGATTTATTGAACATTTCTTTATGCTACTGGAAATTCTCCATTTACACTACTACTGCATTGTATGTGCAGATAAAAAGTTACAAAGTACTCACATATGGTGCTACCTTGATGATAAAATAACTGCTCGATATGTTTACCACGAACTTCTACAACCTTTTTCAGTCTAGGACGGAACTCATCTATGGCTTTATTGATTTGTTCTTGTGGTAGCTCATCCCATTTTTCCAGAAGACGGTGTCGTAAATGAGCGACATTTCTTACTTTAACCCGATAAATTCTCTGTGACAAATTTTCCCAAAGGCCGTAATCGACAGGATTTAAATCAGGACTGTTTGGTGGCCAAATTTAATACCGCTACCTGGTATTCTTTTGATACCTCCTGTTTTATCGATTTTCTTGCGAAGCTTGTCCAAACTTCCTGCAGTTGGCTTACGTTAATTAAAATCGCTTTAATTATCAACTTGAACCTGTGATTAGCAAGATTTTTCTGAAATATTCGCCATAAATCCAATTTCTTAGCTAAAATGCTAGAAGATGGCATACAAACCAGAAAATTACCTAGTACTAACATATTAAAATTTCATGGTTCGATGTATCGTATTTGCCGAGATATAAAGAATTTAAAAGGTCTCCCTTTTTTTTGCCGACCCGATATATATATATGTGTGTGAGGAAGGAAACCACTCTTCAGAAAGACGTAAATTTTTATTTCCTAGCATAATACAGTTTCGGCTCCTCGCAAGCCCTTGTCGATTGATAATGACCGCATAAACAGAGAACAGAGTTTATTATGCACTGGAAGTTAATTATCAGGGATTAGCTGACTGAACCTTCCCATCCTCTTATTAGGGATAGTTAAGTGACCCCTCCTACCCAGCTTTGACCTGATGGATGTACCTGTGTTGCCTTAGGATTTTTGGATAGTAATGTTACAAAATTCTTAATTTTATTACATATAATTTTGTTAAAAGAGTGTAGATAGATTAAAATTTTGTATAGAGTCAAAATAGATTCAACAATTCTACGCTTAACATAATTATTAGATTTGAAAACAAAGTCTCAATTATTAAAATCTATTACCATGCAGAAGGGAGAGGCCAAGAGCGAATGCATACAAAAACGCCACGCCCCCAATAGAAGAAGAAAAGAGTCAAAATGAAGATCCAAAGTTTTCGAGATGTTTGCACACTTTGCGTTTGAAAGATTGAAATTAATAGACAGTGTAATAGAGTCAATACATGAAAAAAATAGGCTGAATGTAAAAAAACTGCAACAAAAGCTTTTTTGCTGGATTTAGGGGTGTTGGGTCATACTGATGAACATACAAAAGGTCTATAGAAATCTGACCTACAGAAAGTTGTCATTTTCAAGATGGCGGCCAAGATGGCCGCCAATACCTTAAAATGGCTAAAGTCAGTCACTATTTATCCTAGAGTGATGATTTTGGTGTCTATAACTAGGTTTTAGGGGTCAAGGAATCACATAAAACCAATTGAAGTAAATAAAGTAAGAAAATAATAAGTAATAATAAATAAAATAAATAATAATAAATAATATAATAAATATAAATATAAATATTAAAATAAAAAAATATTAAAAATATAAATAAATAAATAATAAATAAAATAATAATAAATTTAGAGATACTTATAGCTGCGGATAATAAACATAATCCAAAAAAGTTTCTTGAATACGTCAATAATCGTAAGCCGATAAAAGATAACAAAGACCCTCTAGTGGATGTTAACGGCGCTTTGGCTTCTGACGCTCAGGCGATGGCGGGTATTTTCAATAACTTTTTGCGACCGTTTTTACCGTAGAAGACGTAAATAATGTCCCCGACGTGGACGATATCGTTCCATTTAGTAGCGGGACTATTTTGGATGAAATAACTGTTTACGAGGGTGAGATTGCGCATTATATCGATAGGCTAAAAGTTAGCAAGGCTCCATGCCCTGACGCTTTTTATCCCAGACATTTAAAAGATTTGAAAGACGTTATTGTAGGCCCCTTAACGAAGATTTTTACGAAGTTTTTAATCAGTCCACTCGAAACGGGGATTATTCCTAAAGACTTCAAATTAGCTAACGTCACGCCCATTTTTTAAAAAAGCGACCGCAGAGTTCTGCAGAGAAGATTAATTGCGAAGGTTAAAGCGCACGGTATACGCGGTCAGGTGGCTAACTTGTTAGAGGAATGGCTTCGTGCTAGGAGACAGAGGGTCGTTGTTAATGGTAGTGAATCGGGGTGGTTGGATGTAGGTAGCGGTGTCCCACAGGGTTCAGTGTTAGGCCCATTGCTATTCGTAATTTACATTACGACATAGATGTACGCTTGACTAGTAACGTGTCAAAATTCGCGGACGATACTAAAATAGGCGTAAGGTTGTTAACGAGGACGATAGAAATAGGCTCCAAGATGATGCATATAGGATTATGGAGTGGACGGATAAGTGGCAGATGCAATTTAACGTAGACAAATGTAAAGTTTTGCATATAGGTTCTCGTAACAATAATTACACGTACACGATGGATGATAGAGAGTTAGCAAGCGTTGACGAGGAAGTAGATTTAGGCGTACGCGTATCTAGGGATTTAAAAGTTAGGAACCAGTACCTGGAGTCTTGCGCAAAAGCTAATAGGATGTTATGCTTCATAGCGCGTAATTTCGAATTTAAATCGAAGGATATTATATTGCCCCTTTACAAGTCGCTAGTCAGGCCTCATTCAGAATATGCCGTTCAGTTTTGGTGCCCGTATTTGCATGAGGATATTGATAGGTTAGAAAGGGTTCAACGTCGTACCACGAAACTAATTCCGTCATTGCGCAACAAGCCTTATGAAGATAGGATTAAAGAGTTAGACTTGCATTCACTCGAAACTAGGAGATTAAGGGGAGAGCTTATTGAAGTTTTCAAAATCGTTAATAACATCGATAACGTAAATTTTGACAAACTGTTCACTTTCGATAATAGCAATACTCGTAATAACGGATTTAAGTTGCGTGGCAGACGTTTCATTACTAATATCGCTAAAAACGTCTTTACGTTTAAAGTAATTGATAAATGGAATAATCTTCTCGCGCCCGTCGTGAACTCTACCAGCGTTAATGTGTTTAGAACCGTCTAGATAGACATTTTAAAAATATTAACGTTGTTTAAAATAAAAAACAATTGGCAACAGGAGCTCTGGGGTGGTAATCGGGGATGAGTCTGTTGACGTCTAATGCCAGCTTGTGACATGCCAGCGTGTGATATGCTAGCAAAAAAAAAAAATTAGACTAACACGAACTTAGTTGTGACTTGTCGAGTAAATTAACCCACTTTTTGTTATTCTTTGTACTTTTTTTTTCTCTCCTTATTGCATGTCTATAGTTTGCATGTTTGCATGGTATGATAGTGTTTGAGTTAAGAATGTGTTGTAATGCGTTCTTATTTTACTTCTTTTCATCTTTCACGCCTTTCCAGCCTAGTGGGCTGCATCCTCTACCTGCCTATGGAGTGGAGGATCGGTCTGCAACAGTTGGAAGAATGTGTTGCTTTGAGTTAAGAATGTGTTGTTCTTGAGTTAAGAATGTATTGCATGGCTTGTAAGCGTTCTTATTTTACTTATTTTCATCTTTTTCCGGCAGAGTGGGCTCTACCGTTCAGCAATCTTTCTTATTCTCTCCGACTATTTTTCTGACTTGTCGCCAGTGGCCGGCGGATGATGATGGTGAGTCTTTTTTCTCTTTTTCTGAATGAATGTTAACCCACGAGTGATAGGTGTTGGTACTTAACCCCTTATTCTCTTCTCTTAACCTCCTACTCTTTCCTTTCTCTCGGGCTAACCTTAGAGTGGATATTAGGGTCTTTGTTAGCCTTAGCTTCTGTAGATCTGTAGAATAAAGTAATTAAAGTAAAACAATTAAACCAAAACTTTCTAATTTCGTGATCAGTTGACAGCTGAAGCCATTGCCATGTAGCAATGACCTCGTCATCACATATTGAGTTACTCATTACTGTGATATGCACACTACACGACAGATGTAAGCAGACTGAAATTGAATCGTAATATCTGTTTAGCGCATGCGCATTAACATCGCATGTTTTTGTTTTATGCTCGTTCAGTTTGCGGTGGTGAAAATGTGGTCATGTCATGTGGTGAAAATGTTTTTGTGTTAACGTGTTTCATAACGTGTAACTAAGACAAGTAGACGCATCCATATTTTCGATTGATGAAATGTTTCTGTCAATTCAGTTTGATTAATATTCTTTTTCTTACTATTTCAGATCTTCAAGATGAGCAGGAGCAGTGATAATCAGAAGGCTTGTCCACTTTGTCGTGAGGACATTGGAGAAAAAGACACCGTTGTCATATGCGAAAAAGGGGCTGCTGGTATCAATGCAGCAAGTCTCCAGAGAAAGGATGACATTGTCGTTACTACTGGTTCCATTGCTCATTCAAAGTGTTGCAAAGCGTACATAAATCCGAGTGACATAAAAAATTATTTAACAAAGCAATGCCAACCCGGCCCATCTAAAGCAACCAAGAGGACCGCACGCAGTGGTACAGGGCCATATGATAGCCGATCGGACTGTTTTTCTGTACTTGTAAAGTTTTGAAACCAGATTCAAAAGAACGAGGCAGTTCATCGTTAGATTGGAGTTACGTCAAGACTGATACGTTTTCAAGGAGCATTATTGAAAGTAGCAACACTCGAGGTGATGATTGGGCGGTGGAGGTGAAAGGTCTCATAGAATATTATGGGGGTGATTTACATGCGGCAGATTGCGTATATCATCATTCATGCTGTGTGAACTTTCGAACTGGACGAGGCATACCGCAACAATATCTCTCACAACCACCAGAAAAACGGAGAAAAGTTGGTCAACCAAAAGCTGCTGATCAGGAACAAGCATTTCTAAAAACATCTGTGTATTTAGAGACCAATGATGAGGAACAATTAACTATCGCAAGCCTCACGAACAAAATGGGGGAGTTCCTATTGGAGGAAGAATCGCCTCCTTATGGCAATCAGTATATGAAAGTCAGGCTAAAGGAACATTACGGGAACTCTGTATACATATCAGAATGTGAGGGGCAGCGTGGAAACATAGTGACAATGCGTGAAAAAGCTTCAAAAATCCTTTTGTCATATTTCAACAAAGCAAAGGACGGTGATGAAGAGTCACAAAAGACAGCAATAATCGAAACTGCCGCTAGATTACTGAAAAATGACATGAAATCGGAGGTTCCGTCAGTGACAGACAGGTATCCTGACAAATCAGACCTAAAACTCCCTGACTCCCTTCACACCATGCTAGAATTACTTTTTGTTGGAAAAGATACACAAAGAAAGGTCGCAACCATCCGTCAATCCACATTCAAGCAGTTCGACCTAAAGCTGTTATTTGCCCTTTACAAATTGGACTCTCTCTTCAGATGCATCATATACATAGATCGCGAATCCTCATTGACACTCTTTACTCTATGGGCTTTGGTTCGTCATACTCTAAGGTACAACGCTTTGAAAAAAATGCGACAAACATGATAGCTCCAGATGTGCTAGGTGAGGGTATGGAGATCTTAGACTTGTCCTTGTTATTTGCAGCAGACAATGGGGACCACAACGTCATCACAATTGATGGTAAAGGAACGTTTCATGGAATGGATATGATCCCAGCGTTAACGCCTAGGCGGCGATCCAACCTTACCATTCAACGAAAAGGCATCTCGGAACTGAACGTTGTTGAAGCAGCTCGAATTGATATCATGAACACCGCTTTGCTAAATATGTATACCAAAGTGTCAACTCCCACAAAATACTAGCGCCGCATCGCATGATTTTGACCAAGGCATTGACATTTTCTTGGAACTTTCTTTCAGTTTCTCCCAGCCTACACCGAATTGGCAGGGGATGATGCATAGCATCCACCAAGGCCGCATGCATCCTGGTCAGTCATCCGTCGTATTTCTGCCAATGATAGACATGTACCCGGGGGATAAGACGTGCATCCTGTCAACGCTGACATACCTATTCAATCTCGCATGGAGACACAACATCCCAGCAATCATCACTTTTGACCAGCACCTTTTTTGGAAGGCATCAGAAATCATTTGTGACGCTGGGCAGAATAGTTCCTTAAAAGATATTGTCCTGCTCCCTGGAAGTTTTCATACTTTCATGAATTTGCTAGGTGCGATCGGCACCCTGATGCAAGGGTCGGGATTACGGAAACTACTAGAGGTAATGTATGGAGAAAATGCTGTGACGCACATGATGACTGGCAAATCTGTCCAACGAGCATTTCGGGGACATCATCTTTTGGACAAATGCTTGAACAATTTGGTCCTCACTGATCTAATGAATCGAGATGAAGAGTTCAAATCGCTGGTTCATGAGGTTGAAAAACTGTATGCTGCCTTGTTGTCATTTGAAACTGGCACTAAAGATGTTGAAACATCGGAAACTGTCTCCAAGATTGAAGAAGTAGTCTCTGCTGAAAAGTCCCGTTTGTCATCTGCATCAAAGACAAGCCAACTGTGGTTATGTTATCAGAAATGGCTGGGGGTTGCACGCAATTTGATTAGAGCTGATCGCACTGGGTCATGGTATATGCATCTCCGTGCTGTGCATGACGCGCTACCAATATTTGCTGCCGCGGGACATTCAAATTACCTGAAGTCAGCATACCTATATCTACAGAATATGAATCACTTGGAGACAAACACCCATCAGTTCTGGAGAAGTTTGAACAAGGACACCATACTCACCTAAGGAGAGGGGATAATGTGCACCCACTCATCAAAGTCACATCCGATTCCGAATTCACGGGAAAAAAAGTCGAGTTTCTCTCTAGGGGTGAGAATAAACAATTACTGATAAACCTGATCAGTGAAAATTTAACAACTAGAGGCTGTAAAGTCAGAAGTGCAACTGGTGATGCTGATGTAGACATTGTAATGGCAGAAATACATGCTGCAAAGGGCCAGTTCACAACTCTGGTTGGGGAGGACACAAACCTCCCAGTTCTCTTACTATGCCATGCATCTCTAGTTGAAAAAGATCTCTATTTTCGCTCTGATAAACAATCCAAGTCAAAAATTCGTGTTTAATACATAAACATTCTGAAAGAGCAATTGGGTAGTAAAATGTGCATTCAACTACCATTCATTCACGCTTTTACAGGATGTGACAGTATGTCTAGGATATTTGGGATCGGGAAGAAAAACGTTTTTCAGAAACTTGTAAAAGGCGACTCCACATTCAACAACTGTGCCGATGCACCAGAATTGAAGAATTGGGTACTAAACTTATGGTTACCCTCTTTTCTGGTAAACCATTGGATACACTCGCTTCACTAAGGCACTCTACGCTTAGAAGGAAGGTAATATCCGCCAAAGCATTTGTGACACCGGAGCAGCTTCCTCCATCGGCTTATGCCACAAAGTATCACTGCCTCCGCTCGTATTATCAAATAGTGGTCTGGTTGGGGAAGGATGCTGGTATGTCTACAACAAATTGGGGTTGGAGTCTAGATAAAAATAATCTACAACCCATCATGATGAAAAAGAACCCTGCCCCAGGAACTCTACTCAAGATCATCCATTACAGTTGTACAACTGGCTGTAGCACCCAACGTTGTAGCTGCAGAAAATATGGACTTCCATGCACCCCTGTATGTGGACAATGCCAAGACAATTGCTGCAACAATCCCAACAATGGTGTCTTTGAGGAAGATGCCAGTTATAACTAGTGACAACGTCAGGAGGTCTCACAATGGGTAACTGGATATAAAACTGTATTGAATTTAGGTAATGTTACATTTTCTGCTGCAGATTACAGGTCATGTATTGTTTTTACATAATAAATATTAACCTGATGTTATTTAAATTGATTGTATGCGATTCCTTGACCCTTAAAACAGGTATAGACACCAAAATCATCACTTTAGGATAAATAGTCACTGACTTATAGCCATTTTAAGGTATTGGCGGCCATTTTGGCCGCCATCTTGAAAATGACAACTTTCCTAGGTCAGATTTCTATAGGCTTTTTGTATGTTCATCAGTATGACCCAACAAACCGAAATCCAGCAAAAAATCTTTTGTTGCGATTTTTTTAGGGTCAAACCATATATTGACTCTATTAGTGGGAAGAATGGACTGAGGAAGATTGTTCAAGACTTGACAAGTTGAGTCGGAGGATGGTTGAGAATACCGATTAACCCGTGCATTAGACAAATGGTTCTCAACCTTTTTCTTGTTCTATACCCCTTGAGCTCTCAGCACTGGTCACGTACTCCTAACCCGATAGCTTAAGTAAGCAAATTTGTGAAAACAGAGATGATATAAAAATCACCTGATCTTAGTCACACGTGTGGGTGGCGGGGGAGGGGGAGACGCACGTTGTCTGCAGTCAGCAGACTGCTTGCATGTTTACTGATTTCGCTCACAGATGGCAGCAAATAGCAGGGTCTGGCGGCAATTTCAAAGTCGGAGAAGGATTCTGGATTTTTGCGAGGCATAGAGGATTTTTACTTTCTTTACGATCGTGACTTATAGCCGTTTGTCAGTGGTATATAAAATTAAAAGGGTTATATTTTCAGGACACTGTCGCCTACCCCATCAGGTTCCCTCGCGTACCCCAGGTTGAGAACCAATGCGGCTAGACAGTTGGACAGAAAAGGAATGAGAATGTGTCGAAAGTCTGGTACTGAATGCTCACCTAAAAGGAAGAGTCATGCAGTTAGAGATTTCAAAAGAGCAGTGTCCTCAGTAAGAGGCGGGGATTTCATGAGACGAAAAGCCTTTGATTCCATCCGATTAAGTAGGGCTGAATGGGTTCAGCCACCACACACACATGAGAAGCGTATTCCATACAGTGGTGGACAAGACTCCTGCACAGAGATAGCAACTGAGGTGAAGAAACTGCGGAGGCGGTACAACACACCTAACCTTTTAGAAGCTGTTTTAGAGGGAAAGTATGTGATCTTTCCAGGAAACAAAGAGAAAATGAAAGGCCTAAAATGTTAAGAGAAGAAGGATTGAGTTGTGTATTGTTGAAGGTAAGGGGATAGTCGTGTGAAAGATTGTGACGAGTAGAAATATGAAGGAACTACAAGGTTTTCTATGCCTCCGTCAGAGATAGTAGAAAGATCAGAGGTCAAGTGCGCCTTAGCCGTGTCAGCGAAGCATGGAGTGACTGTTGGAAGGGACGCTATGTGAAACGGGTGGGGAGTGAAAGGTATGATCATTGGCATAGGAGTGGATAGGACCGGAAATGCGACTTAACAGATCATTGATAAATAAAAGGACGAGAGTGGGTGAGAGAATAGAGCCTTGAGGAACACCACTATTAATAGCTTCAGAAGAAGAACAGTAGACATCTACATCCTCAGCTATAGATCTGCTGGAAAGGAAATCAGATATGAAGGCACGGATAGAAGGATAGAAACCGAAGAAGGGCAGTTTCAAATTAAGGATTTGTGCCAAACTCCACCAAAAACTTTCTATATGTCTAGTGCAGGGTTTCCCAAATTGGTGTTCCGCGGAACACTTGTATACCGTGAGAAGTGTTCCGCGGAACACCAATTTGGGAACCCCTGGTCTAGTGCAATAGCAAAAGTTTCACCGAAATCCCGAAAGGAAAATGACCAAGAGTCAGAGAGATTTGGAAGAAGATCGCCAGTAGAGCTTCCCTTGCGGAACCCATATTGACGATTTGAAAGAAGATTGTGAGTAGAGTTTCCCTTGCGGAACCCATATTAACGATTTGAAAGAAGATTGTGAGTAGAGAGGTTTTTAAGAATTTTCCTATTAAGGATAGCTTTAAAAACTTTAGAATGGCAAGAAATCATAACAATGGACGATAGTTGGAATGTTGAGAGCAGTCACACTTCTTTGGGACAGGCTGAATGAAATGGAACTTCCAGCAGGATTAAAAATTACCAGATGAAAGACAAAGACGAAAGAGTTTACATAAGCAGGGTGTCAACGCAGAAGCACACTTCTTGAAAACAATAGGAGGGATACTATCAGGATGTACGCTTTCCTATAGTTGAGCCCAGATAAAGCAAAAATACATCTTTGGAAGAGATTCTAATTTCAGACAATTAAATCAGAGGGAAGAGGAGATGGAGGAACAGCACCAGAATGTCCATGGTTGAGTTGGAGGCGAAAACTTGAGCGAAGCGTTTAGCTTTATCAGGAAAAGAGACAGCAATTGAGCCATCTGAAAGCCTCCTCTCTGTTGCGGATACTATTAGAACAAACAAAGTTAAACCAAGTTGTTTTTGCAAAAGAATATGGAATGTACGCCTACATGTCCGAGAGAATCACCTCCGTGATGCACTCAACTCACTCGGAGGGGTCCCTGCCACGGAAGTAGTAATCATTCTACGGGAAATCACAGAAGTACTGCCTCAGGGCCTCCCAGTCAGCGGCGCCAAAGTGTCAAAGGCGCCTCTTGGGAGGATCCAAAGGCCGAATTGGTGAGATAGAACAGGAAACAAATATAAGAGTGTGGTTGGAGGAGCCCAACGGAGAAAAATGTTTGAGAGAATAAGAAGAAAGATGAGTGGTGAGAACTAAGTCCAGAATTTTGGGCCTATCTCCAAAGATGGTGATGAACACTGGAATCCCGGAATCCCCTAAAATGTATATTTCAGCAAAAGGAGAGGGGGATAGAATGTATTCTACTTTCGAAGTGAGGTAGTCAAAAAGGTTAGGATAGTCAGTAGAATTAGGAAGAAGGTAGACAGCACATATGTATTTAGTCTGAGATTGGCATGTAAGCCGCAGCCAGAGGTTGTAGAATTCAGAGGATTTAAGTTGGGGAATAAGAGAACAAGTTAGGTCGTTGCATACATATACGCAACATCCACTTTTGGAATGAAATTGAGTATGGAGAAAGCAGGAGGGTACAGAAAAGGGGTTGCTGTCAGTCGTCTCAGACCACCTGAATTTCAGGTGAGGTTTAGAGGAGGACAGGTGGTGTTCAACAGATTCGAAATTTGAAGAAAGATCACGAATGTTGCAGAAATTTATGAAAAGTGAATCAGGAAGAGGCCCAGAACATCTCGAATGGGCAGTAGTAGAACCAGCGTCGCTGCCCGGGTCTGCGTTCCAGGTATCGGCAGCTGGGAAGCCAGAAACGGGAATATTTATGGTCTCCTCCCCAGGGAACTCCGAGGCTGTTGAAGACGATGCCATTTTTTTTTTTTTTTTTTTTGAAAAAAAATTTGCAGTTTGTAAGATGCATGTATGTGTAATAAGGAATAGGGAGAGAAGTGTGTTTGAGAGCATGCTAGACTGCTCACAGGGTAGATGAAACACGGAAAAAGATCGGCTAATGGTACTCCCTGTCACCTGCCTTACGTCTTCCTCCGAATTACTTCCCTTGTCGATTGGTGTCTACAATCTCTCTCTCTCTCTCTCTCTCTCTCTCTCTCTCTCTCTCTCTCTCTCTCTCTCTGTTTGAATAAGCCTCCATTCTCACTTCAAATGCACACTATCACTGAATAGCAAAAAACCTTTAAGGTTTTTTTTTTCACTGGACTGCACTTATTCATCGTAAGAAGTTACGAATACGAACAGTGAAACACCGCGATGCACCTCTGACTGACTGATGGCTCTACATTCAACAATATTGAAACATGTCATAGAGTGCACGAAACATTACAATCGGCAAGGCCATACACACTCACAAACATTGTCGGCAAGGAGTGTTTGTAAACAGTTTGTGGAAAGAATTGCTGGAACACAAAACGGCTGTAACTCGGAAACAAAGCGATTTCGGGCATATGTTTATATAAACTTTTTTCATTGTTTTCAGGTCCTGAATCCATCCTGAAAATGCGCCCCACATGTTATGAAACACCCTGTATATATATATATATATATATATATATATACACGAACGACGCTTTGTATAGGAGAATATTCCGCGCAAGATGAGAGCGAAAGAACGAAACAAATGAAAAAATGAGGTAACCACCCGGGAATCGAACCCGGGATCTTCTGATTGCCGGTCAGATATAATAACCATTACACCACGGGTCTCACTCAATCAAATGTCGTAATTCCTCTACATGCGCGCAGAAACCAATGCCCCAAAGGGGCACCTCCCGCATGCCGTAACATTATATACATTATAACTGCAAACACGCAGTATAATTAACGTAAAGAACGACGCTTTGTATAGGAGAATATTCCGCGCAAGATGAGAGCGAAAGAACGAAACAAATGAAAAAATGAGGTAACCACGCGCATGTAGAGGAATTACGACATTTGATTGAGTGAGACCCGTGGTGTAATGGTTATCATATCTGACCGGCAATCGGAAGATCCCGGGTTCGATTCCCGGGTGGTTACCTCATTTTTTCATTGTTTCGTTCTTTCGCTCTCATCTTGCGCGGATTATTCTCCTATACAAAACGTCGTTCTTTACGTTAATTATACTGCGTGTTTGCAGTTATAATGTATATATATAGAGAGAGATATATATATATATATATATATATATGATGCAAACCCACAAGGAAAAAAAACATTATTCCAACACCTTTTGTATATTCAGCAGTATACCTCGTCAGTGAAATTCATCATATATATATATATATTAGTGGTGGACCGGATATCCGCGTCATTTTTAACATCCGCACTTCTGACTGCGGATGTTATGCGGATATTACCTCTATAAATTATGCAATTTACAATTAAATTAGCTTATAAAGTAGCTTATAAGGCCCAGTCATGCACATTTCATATAAAGTATTAATTATTAATGAACAAACAAATATATAAACCTCAAAATATAAATACCTGGTAACACAGAAAATTGAATGAAACTTGTTTCATTGAATTTTCTGCGGCTGAAACTCTTGAGAAAGTTATTATTTTTATCATAATGAAAACATTAATATTAATTTTAATTCTTATGCATTGCCTGCCATAATAGTAATATCACAAAATTTGAAAAAATATGTCATATATTCATAATTCTATATTATATTGATAGATTAACTAAATATCCGCATCCGCGGATATTGAAATAAAAAATTCGCATCCGCAGATGTTGAAAAACTGACATCCGGTCCACCACTAATATATATATACAGTGTGTGTGTGTGTGTGTGTGTGTGTGTATATTTTTTTTTACCAAACATTTTATTTTTTTACGTTTTTCCTCCGCTTATCTAAAATAAATCCCGTCTCTTTCCTTTTCTTTTATCGCAAATATTAATTGAAGATTAAGGGATTACAGATTCCATCGTTGAGTGTTGAGGTTTCCTTTTGTGATAAGGGAGACTCCTTTTGTAATAAAGATTAACACTACGACTACAGTCGCTTTCGTTTCCATGCATGAGATTTCCTTCCTCACATTTCACACTCCCTTACGTTCTTTTTTCGCTCGCCTCATTTTCTCGTCTCGAGCACTTTTGTCCTCAGTGTCCATGTTCTGAATGGAAAGATGAAATCCCCACGGATTAATATATTTGGTGCGGGAGTTCTAAGTGATTTTACATGTTTTATGTTCCATTTGAACAAACTGGAATTCACTTTTTGTCGTGTTTGATAGTCTGTACACGTTCATAATGATTAAGTTTAGCTCGTTTGCTTCTAAAATATGAATTTCGACCGTGCTGTTTGACTCGTTTATCGTCATTTCACTTGTGTATGTGTTTTTCATGTAAATGCAACAGCCTCCTCGTCTTCTAGCAAATATGTCTGCTCTGAATATTGTGCAGTCCTTTATTGTTATATCAGTGGCTTCGATGCCGCTTGCATAGCCTCTTTCGCATTTATGCGAGTGTGTCTCCGTTAAAATGTCTGTATTGGTTTCCCAAGAAAAATTTGTAAGTATTGTACGTAGTTTACAAGCTGTACAGTCTTTGTTTAGTGTATTCGAGTTTTGCATAAGAATATAAATTTAAGGAATAGTTCATACGTTTTGAAACATTCTCAAATGTATACTGACTTTAAAATACATTCGTTTATTTTCTTGGTGTGCTCAGCCAATCGCTTGCCAGATTGCTCTTGTCAGCTAGAGAAGTTAGTTGGATTTCTCTTAGCCTAGTGATTAACGTATGCCAAAATTAGTTGTCCTTTGATTATTCCTAAGTAGAATACAGCGCCTTGTATATTTGGATATATTAAATTTAGAGGTTTAATAATTTTTATAAATAATTTACAAGCTCTAGTTTAAGTCTGATGTTTATATACGTACAAATTAAGAAAGTGAAGTTGTTACAGACGTATCCGCAGCTGATTAGATTTCTGGGAGATTGTTAAACTCCAAATCATACAACTCTGTATTGCAGCAAATTATTTTATGGTCTTTCTCTCTTCCTCTCTTACTAAATGATGTAGAGACAAGATTTATATGCAAAGAACTCTAAAGAACTATGTTGCTTTACTTAAATTAGAAAACAACCAAGCCTGCAGTTTTAAGCTAAAGTTATATATATATATACTGTATATATATAATGGGTGTGCCATAAAAAAAGGGTACATTTTAAAAAGGCTATAAAATCAACATTTGTCATTTAATTTTAATAAAACTTCTACACAATAAAACATATGTATTTATCTATTTGCAAACACGTTTCTAGACTAAAATATCAAATAATTTAAATTCCATCAACATTTAACGAAAGAGTATGATTTTTCTACTTAACATGCAAAAATTATTAAACCTTTTTAATATTTTTTTCTAACAATAATTTTTAACGTAAACTTTACCTGAAATTATTAAAAAAATTGTTCGAAATGGTTTCCTTCCATTTCAGTAACTTTTTTATTCTCGGCCGGAATATGGGAGAACTTAGCAGAGCGAGTCTACAGGACTAGGATAAAAGATGTCGTTCATTTACGCGAGATCATCATTCAAAAATGGGAAGAGCTTCCACAGGAACAAGTAAATCGAGCCATAGATGAATTCCGGCCAAGAATAAAAAAAAGTTATTGAAATTGAAGGAAAGCATTTCGAACAATTTTTTTTAATAATTTCAGGTAAATTTTACGTTAAAAATTATTTTTATAAAAAAAAAAAATATTAAAAAGGTTTATTAATTTTTGCATGTTAAGTAGAAAAATCATACTCTTTCGTTAAATGTTGATAGAATTTGAATTATTGGTTTCTGCGAGTATGTAGAGGAATTACGGCATTTGGAAGAGTGGAGTCCATGGTGTAGTGGTTATCGCGTCTGACCGGCAATCGGAAGATCCCGGGTTCGATTCCCAGGTGGTACTACTTCATTTTTCATTTGTTGTTTTCTCTTTCTCGTCTTGCGCGGAATATCTCCTATACAAGCGTCGTTCTTTACGATATATTATATATATATATATATATAATTTATTTAAAACAAAAAACGTTTATTTAACCACCTTTTGTCTGGCTTAAGTAAATCAATAGTTAAACTGTAACAACTGCTTCATTCGGAGTTACCATATGCATTTTATTGGTTTTACTTTGTTATTGTAGAATTTTTAGAATTTGATATTTCCAAATATCAACCTGTGCAACCATGTATGAATGCACTCACCCGTCCATAGAGAGTTAATATTATTTGTTTTTGTTTCAAGAAGGGGCATTTTTTATTTTCTTCTAAATATAAAGTTTTTAAAAGCAAATACTTTTTTCATCTATTAAAACATTTAATAAAATTGTAAAGTGGAAAAAACATTCGAATCTATGGGTGGCGGAGCGAGGAGAGAACTATGTACGTTGCACGATGAATATCTCAGGGAGAATGGTTTGAATCCAGTAACAGTATAAAAAATTTATATATTTATTTCTGTATGTATAATGCGTAGAATTGAATATATGGTAGTTAATCTTGAGTCAAACAAAAAATTCCAATATTAAAATATATTTTCAAGAAATTCGGTTACACGTGAATTGAATTTGAACATGACTAATTCTAAAATAAGCATAATTTATTCTTATTTTAAGAAAAGTTTTTGTTAATTAGTTAAAATACTTTGCCAAAAGTAATAATAATAATAATAATAATAATAATAATAATAAAATCCACACAAAAATGACAAAATTTGTATTTGATTTTAAGAAAAAGTGAATTATTGAAATATGAATTTTTGTTTAAAACATTTTTAAATAAAAGATTCTGTGTTGTAACAAATTGTTAAAAAAACTTAAAAAACAGATACGCAGAATTTTCTCCATCAACTAAATATTTGTTTAATGTAGCATATTAACGACAAAATGAATTTTGTATCATGAAATTTTTTTTTGTAAAAAATGATCAGAAATTTTTTGTAACACTTTTATTTTTATTTTTTTAGGTAAAGTATTTTACTCATTGTATAAAGTACGCTAAAATTCCGCTTCTCTATATGCGAAGCGAAGACAATGAGGTCGGAGGTTCGAATCCCGATAATGCCTGTAATAATAATATTAATAATAATAATAATACAGGAGTTAGAGCAATGGGTCACATTAGTTGGCCTGAGCGCGGTGCCAGTTTCTAGCCCTCCTGACTGATTACACTGGTCTACAAATTTTGAAAAAGTTTGTGCTTCGGAGATAAAATGTGTTTCCTATTATGGATTTTGTGCTTCGGAGATAAAATGTGTTTCCTCTTATGGATTTAGGGGTGCTGAAAACGAATATGACCATAAAAATAGTCGATTGGCTACAGTTTCCAAGAAAATTTAAGTTACACATTTTGCGTATATGTATACCATATATTAGTAACATACCTGTATAATGCAGTCACTTATATTGATTCAACCCGTCGCTTCTTTGCTTGTCTCTTGTATTCAACTTCTGGAGCATCTCTTGTTATTGTCCAGCAGTAGTCTGCTAACAATGATGGACTCCATTTCCCCTGGTAGCGTTTCTCCATCGCTGAGATATCCTGGTGGAAACGTTCACCATGTTCATTGCTGACTGCTCCGCAGTTGGCCGGAAAAAATTCCAGGTGCGAATGGAGGAAATGTATCTTTAAAGACATATTGCAACCCATTTTTTGATAGGACAACAGCAGGTTTTCCACCAGCTCCCTGTAATTATCAGCTTTGGTATTTCCGAGAAAATTGGTTGCTACTAACCGGAAAGCATTCCACGCTGTCTTCTCCTCACTACCTAGGATACGGTCAAACTCCTCATCTCTAAGAAGCTCGCGGATCTGTGGACCAACAAATACACCCTCCTTGATTTTTGCTTCACTGAGCTTTGGGAATTTACCACCGAGGTACTTAAAAGCTGCCCCCGTTTTATCCATAGCCTTAACAAAATTTTTCATGACGCCCAGTTTGATGTGTAAGGGTGGTAACAAAATCTTGCTCGATTCTACAAGTGGAGGATACTGAACATTTTTTGTTCCAGGTTCCAATGAGTGTCGGAGTGGCCAATCCTTCTTGATGTAATGAGAAGTCCTAGCCCGACTATCCCATTCACACAGAAAACAGCAATACTTAGTGTAGCCCGGCTGCAGTCAAAGCACGATAGCAACAACTTTCAAGTCACCACAAACCTGCTACTAATGTTTGTCATAGTTTATGCAGTTCAAACGTTGCTTCATGTTGTCATATGTTTCCTCCATGTGGACTGCATGACCAACTGGAATTGATGGCAATACGTTGCCAACATGCAACAAAACAGCTTTTAGACTCAACTTCGATGAATCAATGAACAGCCTCCACTCATCAGGATTGTGAATAATGTTGAGAGCTGCCATCAGACCATCGATGTCGTTGCAAGCTACAAGGTCACTTTCCATGATGAAGAATGGGACAAAATCTTTTTGATGGTCACGAAATTTACACACTCTAACATTTTCAGCGAGGAGATTCCACTGATGCAATCTGGAGCCCAACAGTTCTGCCTTACTCTTTGGCAGTTCTAAATCTCTGATAAGGTTGTTTAATTCATTCTGAGTTATCATGTGCGGTTTAGAAGATGTCAAGTTATAAACAAATTCAGGGTCTTGTGAAGTTGAAGGCTCACAAGTTTCGCAGGTTCCTTCATTCTCCTCGTCCTCTGACTCCAGGGAGAATGAGTGTGGGGGCTCAGGAACGGGTAGTCCTTCGCCGTGAGGTACCGGGCGTATAGCAGAGGGTGTATTCGGATATTGTAAAATCCACTTTTTCTTCTTGCAAATACCTTTCTTGACTGGAGGCACCATGCAGAAGTAACAATTGCTGACATGATCTGTTGGTTCCCTCCACACCATTGGCACTGCAAAAGGCATAGATTTCCTTTTCCGATTCAATCACTGGCGAAGGTTTGTTGCACAAGTATTGCAGCATATGTGTGGGGCTCAGCTCTTGTCCTGATCTCCAATCTTACAGCCAAAATAAAGGTGATAGGCTTTCCTAATCACGGCGGTTATAGCACGCTTTTGTGATGCAAAAGTCAATTCTCCACAAACATAACAGAAGTTATCTACACTGTTCACGCAATTACGAGGCATCTTTGTTCAAATTAGGCTGAAAAAAATTCAGTTTCAAAAGCAAACACTAAAAGGAGTTTGACAAGGGTGCACTGTATGACTTCCGCGAATGAACTGATGCTGTGGCGTAATATGTAGACGCCTGTGACACATCGACGCCTTGACTCTGCTGCGCATGCGCGTAGTTATTTTTTTTTTATTTTAATAAATTAATGTAATTACATTGCATTTTAATAATTTTAAATTAGGTAAGGTTAAGTTAGGTTAGTATTCCATTTATATTAATATCAAAAACATTATGGGAAGCAATATGTTAAAATGATCCAATCTATTTTTTAATAAATAATGTACAAATACATAATGTAATAGATAAATTTAAAATTACATTTTATTGTATATATATGTATATATTTACATTAATTTATTAAAATAAAAAAAATATAACCTCGCATGCGCAGTAGAGTCAATGCTTCGATGTGTCACAGGCGTCTACATATTACGCGACAGATGCAGTCCAGTTAGTAGGGTGCAGGGTTGCCTGATATCTTTATAAATAGAGCCAATTGGCAATTTTAGGTATCATTTTCGTATTCAGTGACCCAAAATTAGTAAAGATTGACTACTTTTATTTCCGAAGCATTTTGGCTGTAGACCAGTGTTATTAAGTACTGTATGGAAGATATATTGGATTCTCCATGTAGAATCTCATATCATATTTTAGATTAAAATTCTTTGAATATTGAAAATATTGTATAATGAAGCAAGCACATGCAGAAGTCTGAAAAAAGGTGTCTAGAGAAAAAAAAGATTTAAAAAAAGTCTAAAGGAAGATGATTTCATGATGGAAATACAAGTAGGAGAAGCACAAATGAAATGCACAATAAATTAGAATTTTAATACTATTAATTTTATATATAGTAGGTATATCACTAAAGAAAATAGCACCTAGTTCTGTGTAAGTAGACTTTCTGTATAGTGAGGTAGTGAATTTGTTATTTTGTTTAAATATATTAATATCCGAAAAAGGTAGGGAATTATTGGGTTCTTCTTCTTTGGTAGATTTAATAGTTCTGTGTTGACTATTAATATTTCTGTTTAAAAAGAAGAAAAGTATCGCCCATGTCAGTTGCGGCGGAACGTCAGCGTGCAAGAGGGAGCCTAGTAGGATTGATTAGCATACCACTAGACTACATTCACTAGACTGCGTGAACATGCTAAAGTGCTAAGGTTACGAACTTACAATTTACGAAATATGTTACATAGCCCAACACAAAGTAAATGTTTACTTACTTTTTACTTTGAAAAACTTGCTTTTCAAAGTTTAAAATGTCAAAATATCTTCGCTGGCAAGGGAGGCCTGCCCCCCCCCACTTGTCAATTTAAGAGGGGGACTGCCGGCCTTCGGCTCCCCCCGTTCCGCTGCCTTTGGTCCATGTATCTCTTATATAAATGAGGCTTAAAGGAAGTGGGGCATTGTTGTGGCCATAGATGTTCACGGTAAGAAAATATTTGCAACGGTGATGCTAATGGGTGATACATGGCCAAAGAGTTCATCTGTCTATAAAGTTTTCCGTTAAATTAAAATAATGTATCTGGCATCTAGAGTTAAGAGTTTAGAACATTCTTGCTTAGTAAGATTTTAAAAATTTAAGCTATCACTGTCGTTATGTGCATTATGCATACAGTTATTAATAGTTTCATCTGTAGGTATACAGTATTAGTATAGAGATTCGACATCATAGCTGCTTATGAAAATCTATTAGTATCATTAATAGAGAGATTGTTTTTAACAAAATATATGAACTGGGAACAGTATACTCATTCGTTGTTTGGTTAGTTAAAAATTGACCGAGAAATATGGCAAGTTTATAATTATGTGTGGTACATGCAGAAAGGATGGGACGTATTGAAATATTATTTTAGCTTCTTAGAAATTTTATTCTGATCGAGAAATTTTTAAAGATATCTATTTAATTTGTCTTCGAGTTTGAGGCCAGAGTTAAAGAGCTTTCGTCCATTTATTTTTTTTAACTTTTAAGGGTCAGAGAGGATGCTAGCAATTCTGATAATGTAATCATTCTTATCTAAGAGGACGACTTCCTTTCCTTTATCAGGACGAGTTATGAAAATGGAGGTATTTTTCGAAGGATCCTTTAGAGCAGTCAGATCCTTCTTATTTATAAGAAGGGATGAAACTTTAAAAGGTTTGAAATTATAAAAGGTCTTATTGGCGATATTAAAAGGTTGTTTTCATCTTTTATCTGAAACTGGTTGAGTCTATCATAGACTTTTCAAATGCGAAAAAACATTTGAAATAATTAATTCTCAACTTAAGGAGTTTAAAATTCAATCCCAAAGAAAGAAGTCTTCGTTTGTTAGAGTTTAAACTTTGATCTTTTAAACTATTTACCCCCCCCCCCCCCAACATACTCTTTTCAACAATCACCACCCCAATGTTGATCTTTTCAACTATATCCCCCCCCAAAGTTTAAACTGCAAATTAACCAAAATAAGATAAGAAAACAAGGGTCTTTTCGGTTTTAGGTCCGGCATTGGATTTTTTCCATGTTTTTGGTATAGACGTAGATTTTTACGCTGATTCCATTTCTGCAATCCGTTTCTTGGAGAAATAAACACGAAAAAGTTATGGCCCAAAACTTGTATTCAAATATCCACCTATACTTAACCAAACCTAACCTAACCTACCCTGCATATGAACGCATCGAACAGCTCGAAGGGTACAGCTTCATTCACAAAACTGAACCACAGCGAAAACTTCGTAGATCCTTCAACTGGAGCACCAGTGGCGGCTCGTCGGTAGGCACTGCGGAACTGCAGCACCCCTAAATTTTTTATTTACAATTGAAATAATCAAGAACAATATAAGGATGAGCTCACTGAATAACTTTTTCAATAACTTTTGAAACTTTTATTCATTGCTCAATGCTCATCCTTTTATTTCAGTAATTATTTCAACCCATTCTTAGAGACAGCACCCCTAGAATTTTTAGTCACGAGCCGCCACTGCGGAGCACACACGCAACGGATAGTCGACGTGGAACCAACTCAAACGCGGTAACAAGCGCCGGTGTGGTACGCACTGTTCCATGATCGACTCGTATCTCTGCGAGTTTCTCTGGCGTCGCCGACACGCAGGCAAAGATCTAGTGCGCCAAATGCTGAACGATATTGCGCAGTTTGGCAAGTAGCAAACTTTGGTTTGTGTTCCGTTCCGCGTTCTGGAAACCTGTAAACGTAATAAACTTGCACATAACTTTTTTCGTGTTTATTTCTCCAAGAAACGGATTGCGGAAATGGAATCAGCGTAAAAATCTACGTCTATACCAAACAATGAAAAAAATCTAATGCCGGACCTAAAACCGAAAAGATCCGAAAACAATAACAACAAATTTATTATTTATTGCAAACATATAATAAATAGAGAACCATTATTTACATAGGATAAAATTTGAATGCCTGGTTAGGTCAGCTGTACGCCCTTGACGATTGGTTAGGTTTAGTCGTGATATTTGCGTTAGTTTTTAACGAAAACATCACGACTAAACCTAACCAATCGTCAAGGGCGTACAGTTGACCTAACCGGGCACTCAATGAACCTAACTGGTATTCAGTTGATCTAACCTGGCATTCAATTAACCTAACCGGGCATTCAGTTGACCTAACCGGGCATTCAGTTGACCTAACCGGGCATATATATATATTAGGGTGTGTCAATTTTGGGGGTGAAATGACTAAATTGAAAATCATGTGATTTGGTAGCAATTTAATGTAATCATTTGGCATACAAAATAATATCCTTGCTTTAAAAACAATAAAAAATAACTCCTACCTACATCAATCTTAATTCAAAAATTCCATTTTTCCGTAAATTCGTAACAAAATAACAAATGTGCGCAAACATCCTATCAACATTTAAAGTGGCAATAAGATATCATTCAGAGTCTTTATTTGAAAGTAACCAATGCAGTCATGTCCGTTTTGCTGCGGTTCCTTGACATCAGCATTCGGCTTGCTACTTGCGCTTTGATGTAGCCTTCTCGCCTCTCGTGACTGTAAACTTGACTAGCTGCTTCTGTGACCATTTTCACACATCTCTCCACACTCTGAGTGTGAGAAGGCCACTTTGGCACTTGCATTGGGGACTCTTTAAGTTGTGTTAAATCTTTGTTTGTTATACATGTTGTCAGTGGTGGCTCCAAAACTTCCGAACTCAAGTTAACTAATTCTGACAATTTCGTGGCATTGACGTTTATCGGAGGTGCCTTCCTTGTCTAAACAGAGCAGTCTCCCAGCTGGTCATCATCTAGTGATGTTCCTCTAAGCTTTAGAATGATTTCCACAGCCTCAGTTCGCTCTTTGGTACATTGGCTGCAGAGTATTGCTTGCAAAACTGCCTCTGGCCTAGCATACCAAGCGGACCTTCTCACCACAGGTAACACGATGTCCACCACTACTTTCCTTTCGGTTCTCAGTAGCTGTAATTGAAACAAGATGTGGTTGGGCCCCTCCATCCATATTGGATTAAGTTTTACATTGAACCAGTGAGGAAGATAAAACCCAATAATAAGTTCAACAATCAACATCAAATTCTGTAGCATTTTGCCCTTCAGTGCATGTTTCGAAACCCAAATCCTACAGAAACGAATCGCTGTAGTTAACCAACGACTGTGACTTACGGGTCCAATCTCCAAGAGAGCCAGATTTTGAGGCAACTCTCCTGATCTGATTGCTTGAACAATACGATAAGCGTAAGATTGATCCGTGCTGAGGTCTTTGATAACTTCTTCAGACAACACTGGAAGGGGAGGGAGGGCCTACTTCGACCTTTGGAAATTTTGTATTTATTTCTAATTCCGTTGCTTCATCTAGCATGTTGCCAAGGGGTCCTGACCACTTGTTGTTGCTCTTTGTAGGACCATCAAGTTCCTGGATGAGACGACGAAGAGGTAGTTCCCCTGTGTGCAAATCACATAAAATCCAAACAAGCCTTCTTCCAAGTTCTTTCTCTAAATGCGTCATAACACCGCCCTGCCATCCAGCGTTCACCGCAGTTGAGTCTCCACCAACGGCCTGCAGTGAACTGTCAAGTCTTCTTTCTTGAAGCCAACATATTATTTGATCAGCAATTGCCTCTGCATGTTTCTTGCCTTCTACTTCTGTTTCAGGAACAAAGTGAAACAAATAGCGGCCACCAGGTTCGGAACACACAGAGTAGTCTGCTTCTTTTATGAGACCGGGAAACTTTCTGTCCATTCCCTCTACCTCTAGAAGAACTTTTGTGTCATCTCTTCTTCCATCAAACAAAAGGCAAGAGAGACCTTCCTCCTTCAAATCTTTTCATGCTGATCAGATATTTCCTTCACTATTTTTTCTTGTGCTCTTCTTATCTTATTATGATCTTCACTAAGGATGTATCCTCTCGGCTGATGAGGCCTGCATCTATCAAAGCGGCAGTGGCAATCTCTGCAGTCTCTCGTAGCCCCGTATGGTGGCGAATACTGGCAAGGGCAATGTTTGAGATGTTTTTAGTGTTGTATTTCATTCTCTTCGGCGAAGGTTCAGATGGCATTTTGGAGCTATCATCTGATGTTGCTTCTTTCTGTTCATCTGAAGAGCTTTCCAAAGAAGTGAGAAACCTCTTGATAGAGCTCTTCATCTCTTTGGGTGGCTTCTTCACTCTTCTTTTTTCTTCCTTTCCTTCTCCTCTCTCTCTCTCGGATTTTCTCTTTTTTCTTAGCAATAACAATCTGTTTTTTGGTTTCTGAATAATCTGCCGAACCAATCTCTATACTTCCTTGGCCTCCTGCCTTTGTTCTCTGCGCCTTTATGAAAGCCAGCTCCAAAACAGGGATCTTCTTCTCACGAGGAGAGCGACAATCGATGTGAGGGTGAGGTTCTCTTCTGCATGAGGAAGAACAATTGGCTTCAGAACATAACTCTATGGGACACTGGCAGTTAAAAATGTCAAGAAGAGTATCAAGTGTGTGCAGAAATTTATTTTTCTTTGCTAGTTTTCCTTTACCAAGTGATGTCTCAACTGCTTTGTGCCACAGCTTTGTTAATTTTAGCTCAATAGTTCTATACTGATTGAGTACAGGTTGTTTGAATAACACATTAGCTTTTTTCCACTGATGCAGAAGAGGGGGAATCATGTCCCTTATGAGCTCTTTCTCTGTGTAGTTCCTTCTATCCTTTGTATTTTGTTCACGAAGGAGTAACCCTAGTCTCAGCGTGTCTCGCACTGTTGGTAGTTCTGATACGGGAAGCTCCTTGCCTGTACCGACTAACAGGTTCAAGTGGCATGACGACTGACCTCTTGTCTTCAATTTTGGCATCTTAGGAATATCTGAAAAGAAAGAAAAACATTTAAGTATTTTATATCAATTACGATGTTTCAAAGTTTAGTCATTCGATGTTCTAAAATTCAATAAAAAAACATTTCATGGGATTACAACATAATTAGACAAAAGAATATGATAATAATAAATAATTGTAAATCAATAATCCATACTTACAGTTAAACTGTAGTATTCGTCTAGTAGAATAACTATGAAGTAGGTACAAGAGCAATAACAGCAAACCACCGTCTATGACATCTAAGAGGCAACTGAGGACTGAGAGTGAGGGACATTTCTATTCATGTTGTGACTTGTACATTGTACAACAACTATATGACCTTGAAAACACTCCATATGCGATCAGTGGGATAATTCTGTGACAGATGAATAGTTAATCAATTTATGTCCTATTATTTAGTAAAAGAGTCAATTTCTGAAACTTTAAGGTAAAATTGATGTAGGTAAGGGTTATTTTATTTCATTTTAGTTGGCCAATTTCAAGTTTTGATATGAAAAGACACTATATTTTCACTACCAAAATTGATTTGAAAAAAGTTGACAAAATTGACACACCCTAATATATATGCAGTACAATCACAAAATAACACGTGATCTTATTAATAAACAAACAACCACAGTGAAAAAAGGAAAAAAGAAACACGAATTCCGAGCGCTTTCGTGATATATTAACATTTTCAAGGACAAGAAAGAGATAGACAGAATTTATCAAATAAATGAGTTAAATACACAAGCAAAAAATTCCCAATCGGCAACTCATTTAAAAAAAACAATAAAACATTCTAAAGATTTTTTTTCAATAGGTAACTTAATCTTAAAAGCTACTAAATTATTGAATACATAAGAACTATATAAATGAAATTAGACAATTAACAAGTACAGAAAACAAAAATTATTATAACAGTTATTAGAAATAGTATTTAATTAAAGCAGGCAGTTAAGTGGCAAGAATTTAAAAGAGAGGCTTGGTGCCATCGTCGTACGGAATATTCCAAATATCTATAAAGCAATCTGAAAAATTTTTCTTCTTTTTCCCCAATAGACAACCTGTTCAAAAGTCTAATAAACTATCAAGTACATAAAGATTATATGAAAGAAAAAATTACACTTAAAATGTACACAAGAATGTTAACAATTCTTCAAAATATTATTTATTTGATTAAGGCAACCAGTTACGGGACAAGAATGCAGTCAAAAGTAATAGGCCTACGGCAACTAAATTTAAAAACAATAAAACAATCTAAATATTTTTCTCAATAGGTAACTTAATTATTGAATACATAAGAACTCTATAAATGAAATTAGACATTTAACATGTACAGAAAACAAAAATTATTATAACAGTTATTAATTAAAGCAGGCAGTAAGTGGCAAGGATTTAAGGAAACAAAGGCATGGTGCCATCGTCGTACAGAATAGTTCTAATATCTACAAATAATCTGAAAAAATTTTCTTCAATAGATAACCTGTTCAAAAATCTAATAAACTATCAAGTACATAAAGATTATATGAAAGCAAATACAATTAAAATGTACACATAAGAATGTTAACAATTCTTAAAATATTATTTATTTAATGAAGGCAAACAATTAAGAGGCAAGAAAGCGGTCAAAAAATAATAGGCCTTACATCAACTTTCTAACAATGTACGAGTCTAATTTATAAAGCCAAGGGCTAATATTAAGAACCAAATCCGCATTATTCTTGATCACACTCGATTCAAGTATACAGTATTTCTACTAACAATAGATTTATTAAAACTTAATTTGGAGGCATTTTCCCAGTCAATGGGATGATTAGTATCTCTTACATGAATGAAAATGGTGTTAGATTCCTGGCCGATTCTTATACTGTATCTATGCTGTTTAATACGTAATTCAAGCGTCTTACCAGTTTGACCAATGTAAAATTTATTACATATTGTGCATGGAATTTTATATACACAACCCTGTTCACTTAAAGGGGAGTTTTTAATCAATGAATTCTTAATTACATCTAAATTTCTGAACGCGATATTTACGTTAAAGATTCTCAGTAGTTTCCGCAGATCAAGGAAATTTTCTCTAAATGGTAACACTAAAACATTTTTTGTGTTATTAAGGAATCTTGTCCTTTACCTCGTAGGTTTTCTTTGCCATTTTCAAGGATTTATCTATGCAGTTCTTTGGATATTTTAAATCAAACGCAGTTTTATATATTTTACTAATTTCATCATCAATGAACTCTGGGCTACAAATTCGTAAGCCTCTTAGGAACAAAATAGAAAGAACGGTTCGTTTTACATTAATGTGGTGAGCCGAATAATAATGTATATAGGAACAATTATTAGTGGGTTTTTCTGTAAATATTGTACTTAAACTTTTTTCCAGACCTATACACGGTGAACCAAAAGTAGGTGGACAGTAGGTTGAATACGGTTTGTGTTATATTATATTATAACTATGGTGTTCATTATAACTATGGTGTTTGTGTTATATTATATTAAATATTATAACTAAATTTATTTAAATTTTATTTTGTATTATAGTATACAAAAAAATTAAATATGTATTCTCAAAATAAACGTTATCATTTACTGTCCACCTACATTTGGTTCACCCTATATATTAAAGCATCTAAAAAAGGGATCGATGAGTCTTTCTCTATTTCAACTGTAAAATTGATAGAGGGAGTTAAATTATTAAGCTTGGGTAAGAATTCATTGAGATTTAAAGTTTCAGGCCAAAGACACAGAATATCATCTACATATCTAAACCAAGGAATGTAATTTGGCAGAATCTTCCTTAATAATTTACTTTCAAAGAACTCCAAATATAAGTTACTTAAAATGGAAGAGAAGGGATTTCCCATAGCCATACCAAATTTATGCCTAAAATATTCATTATTAGACACAAATTTCGAGTCTACTATGCACAGCTTAATTAATTCTATAATTGTAGCCACAGGTAATGGCAAATTATGCTTAACCAATTCTTCCGAAAGAAAAACTAATAGATCTTCCACCGGGACTCTTGTAAATAAAGTGGTAACATCAAAGCTGACCAATCTAAAATTGTAATTGACACTGATACTATTTAATTTTTCCACAAGGTCTACATTATTATTTATGTGTGATTGTGAAATTGTGCCCAGGAAAGGATTAAGGATGGAAACAAACCATTTGGATAGCTTATATGAGATAGATCCTATAGAACTAACAATAGGCTTTGCAGGATTATTTGGCTTATGAGTTTTAATCGGGCCATACATATAGGGTAATGACGGTGAAATACTCAAAAAAAAAAATATATATATATATATATCGAAATTTACGATAAAATTATTGGATGCCCAGTTAGGTTAATTGAATGCCCGGTTGGGTCAACTGTACGCCCTTGACGATTGGTTAGGTTAAGTCGTCATATTTTCGTTAAAACGCAGGATATTTTTGCTACCCGCACGAAGGGTAGCAAAAATAACTGAATGCCCGGTTAGGTTAACTGAATACCCGGTTAGGTTCATTGAATGCCCAGTTAGGTCAACTGTACGCCCTTGACGATTGGTTAGGTTTAGTCGCGATATTTTCGTTAAAACTAACGAAAGCTATTAAAACTAACGAAACTATCACGACTAAACCTAACCAATCGTCAAGGGTGTACAGTTGACCTAACCTAGGGTTGCCAGATTTTTCAAATGCCCATGCGGGACAAAAAAATTTCTGAGTTTTTTTTTTAAGACCAAATTTTTTTTCAAATTGAAACTAGATTTTTTTAACGGTTACAACAAACAAAATTAGAAAAATTTTATTACAATAATATTTAACAATTAAACATCGTGAATAAATTGAAATTATTATACATAATATTAAAATTCTAAATCAATTCATCCCTAAAAAATTTACTTAAAAAATATTTTTTGCGGGACATTTTGAACGCGGGATTTGACGCAGGATTTTGACGCGGGATTTTTGGATCAAATGTGGGACTGTCCCGTGAAATACGGGACGTCTAGCAACCCAAACCCTAACCGGGCATTCGAATTTTATCTTATGTAAATAATGGTTTTCTATAAACCGGAAATATGATAGAATATAATAGAATTTTCAAGATATGTATCTTATATACATATCTTAAAAATTCTATTATCTAAATAAGATAAGTAAAACCTGTTAAATTATCTCCCCCCTAATATTGACCTTTTAAACTATGTCCCCCCCATCTCTGAAGCTGGGAGGGAAAAAATAGTTTGAAAGATCCTTAAACTTTTTTAGAAAGATTAAAAATAACTTTATCTGAGCCAAGAAGATTGAAATTAAAACCAAGACAAAAAATTTAAGTTTCTTTTCGCGTGTTCTTTTTAGTTGTTTAATGTAGTTAACATGTTAACATTAGTCTCAACTGAAAGGCAAAGAGGGAAAGTCTGCTACATGCCGTTTCAAAGACATAGCAGGGGATCACCTGAAGATCAGGGCCCCCAGCCTCAATTACCAAATGATATCTTCGTTAAAACTAGCAGAAATATCACGACTTAACCTAACCAATCGTCAAGGGTGTATAGTTGACCTAACCGGGCATTCAATTTAATTTATTATTATATTTGGTACTGTAAAGCAAAAAACAAGAATACATGGGGGCCCTGATCTTCAAGTGATCCCATAGCATGTATCAAACTTTCCCCTTTTGCCCTTCAGTTATCAAATTCTTCAAATAGAAATAATCCAAAAAAATTACAGAATTCTTGAATGCATGAAGCAAGGAATTATATTCACATGAAAGGATTTTTATCATATATTGTTGAACTTAAATTTAATTTAATTATTTAATAGTTTAAATTGAAATATTCTACATAGACTAATATGGTTCATCTAAAGATCCGTCACCCCAGCCTTTTTTAGTTAGCTTTATAAGGCTAACTGATGAAAATATCACAACCTAACCTAACCAGTCGTTAGATCAACCGTACGCCCTTGACGATTGGTTAGGTTAGGTCGTAATATTTTCGTTAGTTAGCCTTATAAAGCTAATTAATAAAAGGCTGGGGTGAAGGATCTTCAGGTGATCTCCTAATATTATATAATCGTTTAGCGTATAATTTAAATCTAATAAACTTTGGAATACAATTACAGGCTTTACTGGTATTCAAAAATTCTAAATCAGCCTTCATCCATTTTTTGTGACATTTTTCGGTGTCTTTGAAATTCTCTTTGGTTGTGCGTCCATATCTTGAGGATAATGCCATCACTTAAAGGTTTGTTCCTAAGGAAACAGTTTAAGGATGAACAGAAAAACCCAAATATTTATAATTCTTTTTTAGAATGTATGACGAGCAAATATTTCTGAAATGGTTTTTTCATCTTTATTACTGTAAAAATTATAAAATATTAAAATGATATTAGACAATATAAATATTAGAATGAAAAGAGAACATAGTAAGATGAAATTAATATTATATTAATTAATATAATATTAATTTCATCTTACTATGTTCTCTTTTCATTCTAATATTTTATATTGGCTTTTATCATTTTAATGTTTGATAATTCACTGGTCGACAAAATCGAACTTTTTATTTGTCACATGAACAAAAAATGGGTGAATCTTATAGGTGTTTTACCGCTGAGTTCAAAAATGGCCTCAAAATTTTTCTATTACCCACCAATATTGAGTGAATCGAAAATGAAATTTGGACTAATTTATAGACGTAATAGCAATATCAAAGTAGAAAATGCATATTAAATTCACCTAAAATGTGGCTACTGATGATTTACGCTTGTATTTCGCCTCTGGGCCATCCCTTGTCAATGTCCAGCAGTCGTCATCCAACATGCTGGGGCTCCACTTGCCCTGGTATCGCTTCTCTATCGTGGATATTTGTTGATGAAAGCGTTCCCCATGCTCATCACTAACATCACCTAAGTTTGTTGGGAAGAAGTCGAGATGTGAGTCAAGAAAATGAATTTTCAACGACATGTTGCACCCCACGTCTTTGTAGGCCTTGAGAAGTTCTTCAACAAGTGACTCTTAATTTTCGGCCTTGAAGTTTCCGAGGAAATTTGTGTTCACTACTTTAAATGCTCTCCAAGCTGCTCCTTCAACTTCACTTCGAGTTTCATCAAACGCGCTGTCTCTCATGATTTCTCGCTGATCCTCGGAAATTTCTGTTTCAAGTAGAGACCCCCCCCCCCCCTGCCATTTTCATCCATAGCCTTAACAAAATTTTCCATTAAACCAAGTTTAATATGTAGTGGTGGCCAATAACTTTTTTTGGATTAAGAAGAGGTGAACTGGTGAGATTTATATGCCCTGGAATCAATGCTTGTCGAAGTGGCCATTGTTTCTTTGAGTAATGGCTTTCCCGTGTTCTGCTGTCCCATTCACAGAGGAAACAACAGAATTTCGTATAACCCAGTTGTAAACCAAGAAGAAGTGCAATCACTTTCAAGTCTCCACAGATATGCCAAGAGTATTTATCCTATTGGATATGTTTCACAAGCAGGTGCATATTGTCGTATGATTCCTTCATATGTACGGCATGTGCTAATGGAACTGAAGGGTATTTATTTCCATTATGGAGTAATACAGTTTTTAAACTCAGCTTCGAGGAATCAATAAATAGGCGCCATTCGTTTCGATCATGTTGTTGGCCAAGGGTTTTCATGAGAGGGTAGAAAGTTTCTTTGATGCTTGCAGTAAAAGGATATCTTAGTGCCTATTTCTTGAAGATTCCAACCTTTCAACCTGGAAGCCGAAAGTTCGGATTGATCTTTTAACAGTTTCAGAACACAGACAAGCTCGCTCAGGTCTGCTTGAGATATTAAGTGAGGCTCTGTCGATGAACAAGATCGTTCAAACATTGGATCAACATCGTCCGTCAGTAAACCATGTTGAGCTTCGTCATTACCATTGTACATCAATTTCATTTTCATCATCTAAACTCCACGTTTCCGGTGGCCTTGGTACTGGCAAATGTTTATTATGTAAAACAGGCCTTATGGCTGATGGTAAATTTGGGTATTGTGCCATATGTTTAGATTTCGCAGTGATGCCTAGTATATTGTTAAGCAGAAATAACAATCCGTTAAATGGTTTTTTCGGCTCTCTCCATATCATCGGAACAGCAAACGGCATTTGACGAGACCCATTTAGCCAGCCTGTCAGAAGTCTTAAACACGTAATACAGCATATTATATGAGGTGCCCACGTCTTGTTCTGATCCCCTACCTTGCAACCAAAATAAAGTTCGTATGCTTTTTTGACGAGAGGGGTGAAATTTCCCTTTGAAATTTAAGTGTTAACTCTCTGCACACATAACAGAAACAGTTTGGATGGATGACACACTTCCGTGGTATTCTGTCATGAAACAATACGAACGCACTGACAAAAAATGATTAAGGAAAATCACGAATAAAATGCACGATGTTCACTGAGTGAAATCAAATGAGTAACTGACAAATGAAAGCCAACAGTGACGTGTAGTAACTTATAAGCAGAGGAAGAGGAAGGGGCAGACCCCGCCCCCTTCCTATTCTCACTCAAATCCTAAGTAATGTAAATTCGTGTGTCACTCTAAAACTACGGGTGCTTGAAAAATTCTGTTTTCGTTTTCGTAATCAACGTAAAAAATTACACATAGTTCAAGTAAAAATATCTCTGTGACAAAAACTTTGTTGACCAGTGAATTATAATTTTTAAAGCAGTGAAGATGGAAAACCAATTCCGAAACGTTTGCTCGTCATATCTTCTAAACAAGAATGATAAATATTTGGGTTTTCCTGTTCATCCGCATATATATATATATATAATGTGTGTGTGTGTGTGTGTGTACTCGGTAAAAGTTAATGATAGTAGAATTTTGTTTTTGTTTTACTTTAAAAGAAATAAAATTATGAATAAATTCCAACTAACCTTTTATGCCATGAATAACTGGTTTTGGTAAGTAGAAAATGTAGAAATAAGAGTTGAACAGGGGACTAGTTCGTGTAGCGTATCGACTTCTTAGATATTTAGATATTTGGGAGATTAGTTATATTTGTCGAAGTCCATATTGGGCTCCAAATAAATCTAACGTAACCTACCTAACCTAACTTACAAAAAACCACTTACATGTGGTTGTATGCTCTATTAAAAGTCTAATAGGAGCAAGTGTAGACTGTGTAGTTTACGTCCCCTGTGGTGCCTAGTGTAGTTTACGTTCCCTACATTATCCTCGTGTAGTTTGCGTTCCCTAACTTTGTCCGCGTATACCTAATCAAATAAAACGTTAAAACTAACGAAAATATTACAACTTAACCTAACCAATCGTCAATTTTTATATATATATATACATTCACACAGTGTGTATATGTATATATATAATATATATATATATACACACGGTGAACCAAAAGTAGGTGGACAGTAGGTTGAATACGGTTTGTGTTATATTATATTATAACTATGGTCTTCATTATAACTATGGTGTTTGTGTTTATTATATTAAATATTATAACTAAATTTATTTAAATTTTATTTTGTATTATAGTATACAAAAAAATTAAATATGTATTCTCAAAATAAACGTTATCATTTACTGTCCACCTACATTTGGTTCACCCTATATATATATATATTATACACAGGGTGTACATAAAGTCAGGATCTATTTTTTGTGAAGCACTTGGAAATTATATGGAATTCAATCATAAAATGATAAAGTGGTAACATTTATTAAATATTAAGAGTAGGATTCGACGTGACGCCCATCAGTATCCCTGCACAGCTGAAATCGTTCCGCAGCATTTCTAAACACATTCTGAGCATTTGCGGGGTTATGTTTCTGCAGCAGTTCGTATACGTGTACGTAAGTTTTCAAGACTCGTAATCTTCGTCTGATAGACGTGCGATTTGATAAAGCCCCATGCAAAGAAATCTAAAGGGGTTAAATCTGGTGATCTCGCTGGCCAAGATCTGTTGATTCCGCGTCCGATCCAGCGATTTGGAAAACGTCCATTTAGATAATCCTGAACAATTTTGGCATAGTGACAAGGAGCATCATCATGTTGATAGACGACGGGGATAGGATTGTTAGTACCGTCGTCTATCAACATGATGGTGCTCCTTGTCATGCCAAATTGTTCAGGATTATCTAAATGGACGTTTTCCAAATCGCTGGATCGGACGCGGAAGCACAAAAGACCTTGGCCAGCGAGATCACTAGATTTAACCCCTTTAGATTTCTTTGCATGGAGCTTTATCAAATCGCACGTCTATCAGACGAAGATTTACGAGTCTTGAAAACTTACGTACACGTATACGAACTGCTGCAGATAACATAACCCCGCAAATGCTCCAGAATGTGTTTAGAAATGCTGCGGAACGATTTGAGCTGTGCAGGGATACTGATGGGCGTCACGTCGAATCCCACTCTTAATTATTTAATAAATGTTACCACTTTATCATTTTATGATTGAATTCCATATAATTTCCAAGTGCTTCACAAAATAGATCCTGACTTTATGTACACCCTGTGTTTTATATATATATATTATATATATATATATATATATATATATTATAAATAAATAAATTGACGATTGGTTAGGTTAAGTGGTAATATTTTCGTTGGTTTTAACGTTTTATTTGATGGATTTACTTAAAACATGTTTCCTAAAGATCCTAGTGTAGTTTGTGTCCCCTTTTGCGTCAGGGGGACGTAAACTACACTTGCTCCGTCTAATAAGCAATTTATTTTTAAAAAATAAACCAAGAAAATTGTCCACTATTGTTAACCTAGCCTAATATTCTCCGAGTTATGATAACTGTAAAAGTATTTTAATCTTTAAAGTATGTAATGTGTGTAAGTATTACGTAACTTTACTATTAACTAGGATTTTGAGGCAGTGAAAGTCACAAGGTTTTCTCTGCCCCAGTCAGAGAGAGTAGAAAGATCAGGTGCGCCATAGTCGTCTCACGCGAAGCTTCGCGTGACTGCTTAGTGGGGCGCTTTGTGACGCGGGTGGAGAAGTGAAGGGTGGATCATCGGCAAAGGAGTGGATAGGACAGGAAGTGTGACTTAAAAGATCATTGATAAACAAAAGGAAGAGGGTGGGTGACAGCAAAAAGGAAGAGGGTGGGTGACAGCACAGAGCCCTGAGAAACACCACTATTAATAGCTCCAGAAGAAGAACAGTGGCCAAATGGCCATCTACAGCCGCAGCTTAGAAAAATCGCCAATAGAGCGTTCCTTGCGGAACCCATACTGACGATCTGAAAGAAGATTGTGAGCAGAGAGGTGTTTAAGAATCTTCCTATTAAGGATAGGTTGAAAAACTTTAAAAAGGACGATAGCTGGAAGGTTGAAAGCAGCAGCCACACTTTTTTGGGACATACTGATTGACAGTGAACTTCCAGCAGGAAAGAAAAGTATCAGATGAAAGACAAAGCCTCTTCTCTCGTTCTAATGTGTTTCTATTTCGTTCCTAAGGATAGGGACAAAACTCTCGAGTATTTTCCATACGTATATTACTGTGCTCCGGGCTTATCTTCTTTCGTCTTCACCTTTCGTTTCCTCTATTTTGTAAACGTTCTTTGTGTGGATTTTATGTTTGCAATGTCCCGTTTTTTGTATGGTCTTGTGAGTATTGAACAATACTCAGTTATTGGCAGGACCAGATTCTTCAATAATTTTGGTATGATGTTTACTTTGCTTTTCTGCTATCCTCCAGATAATTCCCACGACTTTTCTAGTTGTTGTAATTTTAATGTTATATTATTCTCCAAATTCTGTATCCGATGACATTACTTCTCCAAGATCCCTGACTTGTGGGTTTGATATCTGTTTGGCTTGCAAAGTTTTGTACCCTTTATTCTAAGTAGTTTGTTGTTACCATATCTTAGAAGTTGGATTTTTTCTTCGTTGAACTTCATATTTTTGTCTCCTGCCCACTTGAATTATATATCTTTCAATGTCATTTTGTAGTTTTTCTGTCATCTTCGTTTGATACTTTCCTGTCTATCCTTTTCTCATCCGCGAAAGTCGATACGATACTCGACTCGATACGATATTAATTTTCATGTAAGTCATGATAGAAATTTTATAAGAAACGAGATGTAGTTTTATATTAAAAATTAAAGGATAAAGTATTCAAGTTAAAGTTCGATGACGCTGAGCGGGAAAAGCGAAACTCTTCTTGTCTTTGAATGCAACATTCGGTCGGGATTAAGGAAGCTTTTGACAAGTAATAGTTCAAATCATTATTTATATATATACAGTATATATAGAAAAAATTGAAAAACTCAGTAGCTAAAGTAATGGGAGAAATCGCACTTTGCTAAAATATCGATGCCTTGTGTGACAATATATTATGTCAACCACCATTTGGTAACGATAACTCGAAAGTTGCTGATTTTGCGTTTATCGCGTTTTGGAACCGAACCCTTTTATATATATATATATATATATATATATATATATATATATATATATATATATATTTCTACATTACTGTACAGTCCTTACAGCCACACCACATTTTCGTAGTGTATATATTGTAATGTATATGGTTGTAAAATTGACTTGGTCCGCAATCGATATGAACCGTGACTTAATGGATACCATAATGAAATTGACTGGATTCTTTGGATCTGATATATTTGCATGTCCGTTATATAATAGATATGAGTGTAACATATTTGTAGATAGTAGTCTATTATGACTTGATCCTCTGGATCGAGAGATTCTATCTTTAGTTTTAAATCGCTAATTAATTATTTTTAAATTGATAATGTATATGGTTGTAAATTTTGACTTGGTCCGCAATCGATATGGACCGTGACTTGATGGATACCGTAATGAAATTGACTGGATTCTTTGGATCTGATATATTTGCATGTCCGTTATAAATAGATATAGAATGTAACATATTTGTGGATAGTAGTCTATTATGACTTGCTCCTCTGGACCGAGAGATTCTATCTTTAGTTTTAAACCGATAATTAATTATTTTTAAATTGATAATTATTTAGTTTCGTAAAATTGGTCGTTGCCAATTTACCCGCAGTTTTTAAATAAGTTTCTTATGTTCTTGTGGTTCGGAACCCACGTAAAATTGTAGGTCCCCTCCACCACCACGGAGGACATACAGTTAGGTAGACCAGCCATGAGTGGATCCTAGGGTCTTTGTTGGTCTGAAACATTATATATATATATATATATATATATATATATATATTATATATATATATATAGGTCGTCCGATAAGTGAGTGGCGATTCTATGTCAGTTAGCATAGTGTACTAATATTTTGATATCTAATAAATGTCTATGCTTTTTTCAATTAAGCTAGCTTCACATGAAATCCAAATTTTTAATTTTACAGAAATAAACATGAATTACTGCAAAATTAAAAATTTGGATTTCATGTGAAGCTAGCTTAATTGAAAAAAGCATAGACATTTATTAGATATCAAAGATATTAGTACACTATGCTAACTGACAGAATCGCCACTCACTTATCGGACGACCTGTATATTGTCTAATCTTTTATATTTGGGAAACTCTAGGATTTTTTCATAAGGGAGGCATAGTTTTAAATATAAGTATTTTAACTGGTTTTTTGGGTTCTTTAATCCATATATATATATATATATATATATATATATATATGAATAGAAACGACGTAAATAAGGAGCGTCTCTGCACACGGGGAAGAGAAATAACGAATAAATGAAAAATGAGGCGAACCGCCCGGGAATCGAACCCAGGGCCTTCAATTGCCGGTTGGATGCGCTACCATTACACCACGGACCTCGATCAATCATAAATCGAAATTCTCCTACATAGGGCAGAAACCAATGCCCTGAGAGGGCACCATCGCAAATCGTGAATATGTGCATTTAACTGCAATGACCACGCAGTATATAAATGAATAGAAACGACGTAAATAAGGAGCGTCTCTGCACACGGGGAAGAGAAATAACGAATAAATGAAAAATGAGGCGAACCGCCCGGGAATCGAACCCAGGGCCTTCCAATTGCCGGTTGGATGCGCTACCATTACACCACGGACCTCGATTTACCTTATTTACGTCGTTTCTATTCATTTATATACTGCGTGGTCATTGCAGTTAAATGCACATATTCACGATTTGCGAGGGTGCCCTCTCAGGGCATTGGTTTCTGCCCTATGTAGGAGAATTTCGATTTATGATTGATCGAGGTCCGTGGTGTAATGGTAGCGCATCCAACCGGCAATTGGAAGGCCCTGGGTTCGATTCCCGGGCGGTTCGCCTCATTTTTCATTTATTCGTTATTTCTCTTCCCCGTGTGCAGAGACGCTCCTTATTTACGTCGTTTCTATTCATTTATATACTGCGTGGTCATTGCAGTTAAATGCACATATTCACGATTTGCGAGGGTGCCCTCTCAGGGCATTGGTTTCTACCCTATGTAGGAGAATTTCGATTTATGATTGATCGAGGTCCGTGGTGTAATGGTAGCGCATCCAACCGGCAATTGGAAGGCCCTGGGTTCGATTCCCGGGCGGTTCGCCTCATTTTTCATTTATTCGTTATTTCTCTTCCCCGTGTGCAGAGACGCTCCTTATTTACGTCGTTTCTATTCATTTATATACTGCGTGGTCATTGCAGTTAAATGCACATATTCACGATTTGCGAGGGTGCCCTCTCAGGGCATTGGTTTCTGCCCTATGTAGGAGAATTTCGATTTAGATTGATCGAGGTCCGTGGTGTAATGGTAGCGCATCCAACCGGCAATTGGAAGGCCCTGGGTTCGATTACCGGGCGGTTCGCCTCATTTTTCATTTATTCGTTATTTCTCTTCCCCGTGTGCAGAGACGCTCCTTATTTACGTCGTTTCTATTCATTTATATACTGCGTGGTCATTGCAGTTATATATATATATATATATATATATATATATATATATATATATAATGTGTTGTTTCCATTTTAGTGGTATGTTATGGATAAATCGAAAAAACGAAGAAGCGGTTCTCAATTCCGAAAGGAAATATGTAGAAGAGACCTTCATGCTGCAGGTTCTGATCCAAGCCGAAGAAACTCTGCTTTGCCCCCTTGTCTGCAACTAGTCAACGATCAGTCTCTGACGAAGAAAGGGGCCAAGAAAGTATTGACAACGCGAGTCTGATGCTGTCTGAGGGTGATATTGTTCGTGATGATGACAATATTGCATCTGATGTTGCCACACTGGCAGAAGACAAAGCCTCAGAGAATGTAATGCAATGCGATGTTAGTGAGATGCTCCTCCATGCACTTAATGATATGAAAAAATTGTCTGCACCAACAATTGGATAGCCTTCAACACGTGAGGCTAAACTGGAACTACTAGCTACACCTCCTCACCAGCCATCACACCATACCCCTTTCAATCGTGAAATCTATTTCCAGAGTGAAGCTGATGATGACATATATCCAGCGGAAATGGCTCTCATATGTCGATAACAAACTGTTTTGCAGAATTTGTGGTTGTTTTTCTACAAACCGCTCAAACGATTTTGTGCGTGGACTTGGTAAAGAGCATTTCCGTCGAGCCAGCCAATTGGTAAAACGACACGAGGTTTCTCAGCAACATTTTGACGCTTCTGATATGTACTTCCTACGTCTGCAAGGGAAATACATCATTTCATTGACTTCGGGATGGCAGCAAGCCGTAGAAATGATATCTCGTCAAAAAGTCGAAAAGAACCGCCAGATTCTGAATCTCATCATTGATATCATCAAATTTGTTGCAGCTCAGGGATTGCCTTAGCGTGGATGCTCCGAATTTGCACATGACCAACTGGACACAAACAAGCGTCATGAAAACTTCCTGGAGTTGGTATTGTTGTTAAGCAAGTATGGCCCGCTACTTTCGTTTCGTGTGTATCAATGTGCTGAAAAAGGCATAGCACAAAAGAAGGGTAGAGGGAATTTTGTTACCTTCATCAGTAAATCAACTATTAATACCTTTCTTATGATTCTGGCTCATTTGATCCAAGAAAAAATTGTAAAGATTATCAGTATAGATTGTAACAAGAAGCATGGTGTAATGATGGATGGAACTGGTGACGTATCTGGGACAAACCAAATGTTGTAGTACAAATGTTGTAGTACGGTTCGTCAGCAAGGATGGAAAAATTCAAGAACGGCTCTTAGGGCTTAAGGTAATAACTTCTGGCAAGGGCGAAGTATTATGGAAGCTGCTTAGTGAAAAACTTCAGAGACCAGGTCTGGAAATCACTAATCTAATTGGATTGTCATTGGATGGTGCTTCAGCGAATACGTCTGAAAACATGTGTTGTGAAGTACTACCGCGATTATGTGCCATCAGGATATTTTGTATTGGGATTTGCCCATCAGCAAAATTTTGTCATCGCTCCTGTTTTCTCTGATGTTAAAGAACGTCGTAATCTTCTTGGATTGCTTCAACAAATGTGTACCTTCTTCAATGACAGCTCAGGAAGGAATGACGTTTGGAAAAATTGGGTCAATAAACACTGCGCAGGATCTGCCAAACTAAAAAAGCTGGTGGAATTGGGGAAAACAAGATGGTGGTTGTCTTACAAAGCCATTACAAGAATTTGCAACGAACCAAAAAGCTATTTCATTCTCATTGGAACTTTATGGGAGTTGAGCACTGAGCCGGAGAGTACATGTATAACTAAAAGTGTCAGTGATTGTCTACTGACTAACTGGATAACCTTTCGTTCGCTCCTTACTGCCATAATTCTCAAGCAATTGCTCAAAACCTGCGAACCTGTAACAAAGTACTTGCAGACACATGGGTTGGATCTCACTCAAGCAGTTGGGCTAGTTGATTATGAAATGAACATAATCACAAACGACAGGTCAAAGTTTGATGAGAAAATTTCAGGAGGCTATAGAGTTCCGACAGCAAGTGCAGCAACTTATTGATGAAGATGAGAATCCTGATTTCGATATTGTTCTTCACGAAAATCTTCCAACTACTACGATATCCCTGAAGAGGCGTCGCTTTTTCGGTGAATGAACACCGGGACCCGGATTACTGATCCGACTGAAAGATTCAGATTGGATGTTTATTTTCCAATCATTGATCGTTTGAGTCAAGAAATATCATCCAGATTCAGTGAAAGAAATTCGGCACTCTACAAGGAACTTTGGTATCTCAACCCCAACAATTACAAACGGGTTACTGATGCAAATGTCAATTCATTTTCAATGAAATGCCTTGCTGAACTGGCAGAGGTGGATGAGTTAGAGCTGAAGCATGAATTATTTCACTTTGCACAAGTTCACCAAACGCTTCAGAAACCCATCCTAGAATCAGATCTCGAGGAGAAAAGTGATGATGAAGATGAAATGGAACATCCTACTATCGTAACTCCGCCATTGCTTGGCATGTATTCTTCAACTCCTCATTGAGTACCGCTACCATTGCAGGAGTTACAATCGTTTATACACATGTATAAGAACAGCGCTAACCTTGCCATGCACAGTAGTATCATGTGAAAGAGTCTTTTCAAAATTACGTTTTATCAAGAGTCGTCTTCATTCGCTTCTAGGTCATGAACTTATGGAAGCACTACTAATTTTTTCAGTCGAAGTGGACATGCTGAAAGCTATTGATTATGAAGCAGTTTACCAAAAACTTTCAGAAAATTCTTCTGAGATGAAAAAGTGCTTAATGGTCTGAAATTTGCTTATAAATATAAAAGTTGTTTTATGGATAAAAAAGGTTTTAGTTTCTAAACAGTTTCTTTTTTTTTTTGCAATTATTTTTGTGCCTCCCATCCTTGTGCCTTTTGTGCCTGATCCAATCGCTTTTTGTTGAAGACTGGAACACATAAAAATCTGTGCCTCGCCCCACTAAATTGGTACCCCCTCCAAGTAGATCCCAGTCCCACTCTGCGCGCAGACCTAAATATGACCAGATTAACTTATCATAACCAGACTTAACCTACTCTAGCGTAACCTAACCGGGAATAATGCACCCTAACCTAACCAAACTAAATTTAACCTGACCTAATTTAGACTAACTTTTTAGTATCGACATTAGCATGTCAACATTGTGCAAATCGACTTGGTTCTGCTACCCAGATTTATATCTGAAACGATTTAGATCGTTTTCATAAATGAAAATATTAAAAAGTTTCATTATCACTTACAGTGTTTATAAATAAATTAATTTAGGTTATTTTCAGTTGGGTTATATTACGCTAGACCTAACCTAACCTAGGTTACGTTAGATTAAGTTAGGTCTTGTTAGTTTAGGTTTGTCATTTTTATTGAAGATCTGAAATTAGTTTGAAATTTGAAATCTGTATACTTGTATAATGAGGTCGAATATCGACATTATAAAATTCTATTTTATTCATGCAAGGAAAATATAAAATGCAACAGGAACAAGCATTAATTTCCATAAATATTCAAAACATGTACAGAGGCTAAAGTGGATCTTTAATATTCTTCAAACTGAAAATGACAGACTTATTTATTTCGTTCTCATTCTGTAATTAATATTCAAATTTTAATTTTAAAATTACCAAAATGAATTGTGAACGGAATTTCAATTAAAATTGCGTGTCGATGAGAATTATAGTTAGGAATTCAATTAAAAAGTCGTATAGAACAAAGAAGTTAGAACAGTTTTTCGTGGAATTTATAGAAAAGGAAAAATTAGGACCACTACCCATCAGATCGACAAGATCAGAACATCGACACTCTATAAAAACAACTTAACCTAACCTAACTTAGCGTATCCTAACATATGACAATCTAATCTAACCTAACCTAACCTTATCTAACCCGTAAACAATATACTTGTCGACAGAATGTCAAGAAGATCAGATGTTGTAATAGAGCGAGTGAAATTCTTAAATTATCTTCATAAATTAAACCAAGGAAGTCCTCTGGAGTGAAGATCCTTATCCTCTCGTTCAAAGGAGTCAGATCGCTTATCTATTTCGTGAAGTTTTATATGAATAACTCGGTTGTAAAGCGGTTCTCTCAGAAAATAATGCAAATATTAAGCCGATTTTGAAAATGGACGATACAAAGAAAATCGATATATATAATATGTGATTATCCGACTCTATCATTTTGTGCAGTTAGTACAGGGTGTCCGAGAATTATCTGTACAATTTTTGGCTGTTATTAAAAGTCAACCATGAAGTGTAGAAATTCCAGTGTTTGTCCCATTTTACAGAGAATCCATTCATTTTTTTCTGATACCAAGTTTTGACAAGTTTTTTAGAAATTCCAGTGTGTCCGAACATTATCTGTACAATTTCATCTTTTAATAAAATTCTTGATAACACACGTAAAATTCTTAAACAAGATTATTTAGAATCTGTATTTTCAAAAGTTTCTTTTATTAAAGTAACGTTGTTACAAACATTCGATATGTGCACATTAGTGATTCGCAAAACATCCAATCGATACTCCAAATGTTGCCATGTACGCTGCAGCATATCCACATCAATTCGCTCAATAGCAGCTGTGATTCTTGCTTTTAAATCATCAATGTCTGTCACCCGCGTACATTTCTAAAAAACTTGTCAAAACGTAGTATCAGAAAAAACTTAATGAGATTCTCTGTAAAATGGGACAACACTGGAATTTCTACACTTCATGGTTGACTTTTAATAACAGCCAAACATTGTACAGATAATTCTCGGACACCCGGTATATAAAACCCTTGTGGTAGAATATGAGTTTCATATGACAACATTCAGAGGTTGCGCATGCGCAGTAAAATTTCCCTTCTGGCGTATCAACAGTCACTCTGTCCTAACCAGAACAAACCTGTTATCGTCAGTGCTGCTTGCATCTGCAAAATTGTTCACTACAGAAGTTTTTTGTGTATATTTCTGGAGTGGTTTATTCATCTATTTGTTTGTATTTCAAGCATTTTTATTAATGAAATAATCATATCCAAAACAGTTAAACCAGCTACTTGTTAAAAAACAGAAGTGTGGCTCATTGGGCAGCCTATGCCTGAACTCCCTCAAAGTAAACTTCCATCGATAAGTGATAGCCTCTCCTTTTCTATCATCATAATGTTGAGAAAAAACATTGAAGGAGAGTATTAAGATAACAACAAATTCGATCCTTGATGTCTGGAATAAAGCAAGAATCCCTATGTCATACGAGCGAGATGTGAATAAAAAGCTCGAAAAACTTCACTCGAAATGACAAAACCTCAAGAAAAGCATTGCTCGGAAATCCGATACTGCTTTGAAACAGAGACAAAAGCTTCAAGACAACTTGCCCAATCTCTTTGACATCGCTCACCAACAAGCCATGAACCTAATATCCATACAAGAATTCAAAGACTTCTTGATTGCTCAGCGGGAACCAGGGCGGCGAGGTCTTATGACAGGTATAGACATTCAGCTAGCAAAAAAGGAAGAAAAGGGGCAGAGCGAGCGGAAAAGGAACGTCAAGGAAGAGAAAAAGCAGAGAGGGACAAAGAAGCTAGTGAAGAGACAATTCACCTAGTGTCCCATAGCAGCAGCAGTTCGACAGGTATTTTTAAACGCATAAGCTTTTTTATTTATTTATCGATTTTAACCATTTAGCACAACTAATTTGTAATGTTAACTGTTAAAAAACGTGAGCTAAACAATTTATACAATCTGTTTTCTAAACGTTGCTTGCGCAATCTCTAAATATCATTTTATGTGAAGGAAATTTTGCGTACAGCATTTTTTTGATCGTCCTCATAAAATAAAACGTTCACAACTCAAAAAATTTGTTATTGTGTTTTCACCCCTATATGATAAAAGTTTCATATAGGGGTACCCTATAATATATATATATATATATATATATATATATATGATGAATTTTTCATATATATATATATATATATATATATATATGGTAGGTAAACATTCAAAAATTATATGTACAAATAAAGTGTTGGATCATTTGGAAAAAATTAGCTTTTATAAGCTTTAAACAAGATCAGAAGATAATTTGAAACGAGGTATATCATTTTTAACTAACTTAGTAAAGTTTTTCGATAATGTAATAAATTCCATTGATAATAAACCGGGGGACGTTATTTATCTTCATTGAGAGATGATTTTCATTAAAGTGCTTTATAAAAGAATTTCACAACATGAAATGTCAGTCGCTCTCTGAGAGTCCATCATGAAATTGCATAAGCAGTTAGTTAAGTAAATGGAGAGTATTGTAAACGAGAATAGCCAGAACGAGCAAAGACATTAAGCGGAGTGCCTCAAGGACCTGTTCATAGACCAATCTTATATATTACCACAGAAAACTCCACTTTATTAAACCAAATCTGGGTGCGATCTCCCCTTCATTGTACGTCAGGTATACTCCAATTACACATTACGGACTATCTGCCCACATATACAATGCTAATTAGCCATTTACAAATACAGGAAAGAATAAAAATTGACTAAAGACCCTACACCTATAATAATAAATTAACATTTTTCAAAGAGACATCAAGTTTTGACTGGTCGCGAATAACTGAAAGTAACTGTGAAATAGAAACAAAATTTCAAACATTCTCAAACACATTAATGGATATATTTAATATTAATTTTTCTATTAAATCGAAACTCGTGGCAAAAAAGAACTATAACAATCAGTGGATCACTCCAGCCCTCATTGTAAGCATAGACCTTAAACATTCTCTCTATAACTATGGAAGAATGATATTATCGATAAACAAACATATAAAAATTATTGTAACAGATTAAATTCGCTCGTAAAAACCGCAAAAGCGGATCATTATTATTCTAAAATTACTGAAACAAAAATCTAATCCTAAAGGATTATGGAATACGTCAAAGGTCCTACTTAACGCCAAAAAAGAATAGACAAATCCCGTTACTTCGTTAACACAGGATCGAATTTCCTACAGCGATCCCAAAAACATGGCCAATTTATTAAACAATTTCTTTTAAAAAATAGAAAGTAATACGGCAGCTGCCATTCCAGAATCAGACAGTCACTATCAACAACATATGCCACAACCCACACCAAATACTTTCTTATTTGAACCAATTCTGCCAAACGAAACATCAGCTACATTAAAAAACTTAAAAATAAAAGCGCTGATATCAGTTTAATTCAGGTGAAAATACTGGGTGATCCAGATAAATGGGACCCATAAAAAAAAGCCAAATATTCTTAATATTTAATTCCTTTCATAAAAACTATATATCATTCGAAAGAGTAGAGTTACAAGTTTATTATGAAATATTTATTTTTTAAAAATGACTCCTTTCAAATGTGCTCCATTAGTTGCCAAGCATTCCAGTGTTCTCGCTTGTAAGTTCTGCATCACTTTTGCAAGAGTGTGCGGTGGTATGGCCTGTATCTCATTTGTGATGGCGGCCTTCAATTCTTGCGAGGTCGTTGGGTTATTTCTGTAGACCCTACTCTTTAAATATCCCCAGAGATAATAATCTAAGGGAGAAAAATCTGGAGACCTTGCGGGCCATTCAACGTCTCCAAATCTTGAGATTAACTCGCCTGGAAACGTTTGACGCAAAACTGCCATGCAGTTCCTCGTGTTTCCGGTGGAATCCTCGAAAAAGTACGGCCCTATGATCTGAGATGCAGTAAGACCACACCAAACAGTTACACGCTGACTATGCAAATGGGACTTCGGTAATATTCAATGGATTTTCTGTTGCCCAGAAACGACAATTTTGTTTGTTTACAGTTCCATTCAAGTGAAAATGGGCTTCGTCTGACATAATCAAGGTTGCTAGAAAATTGGTGGTGTCATTTACCTTCTGTTGGATCCATTGACAGAATTGTCGTCTTCGTGCGAAATCTCCATCGTTTAGTTGTTGCACTGTTTGAATTTTATATGGAAAGAGCATTCAATTTTGCTTGAATATACGGTGTGTTGTTCCATATCCAACTCCTAACAGCTGAGAAGCACGTCTGATGCTTATGTTAGGATTATCCTGTACAATTTCATGAGTTCTGTTAATGATCTCGTCTATCCTTGCTGTGTCCACTCTTCCAGTTGGTTTTCTTTTTCCAATGCTGCCAGTTAGGGAAAAATTTCTGACACACCGACGGATTACTTTCTTAGAAGGTGATTTTGACATCTGAAAATTTGTCTTGAAAGATCTTTGAGCTGAAACTACACTTCTTCCATGCTCATAATATTGCTCAGTTATGAAACGCAGCTATTCCACAGTTCATGCAGTCATCTTGAAGGGTTAGTTTTAACTAACACTTTTATTTTGTTTTGTATCTTATCTTGTCTTGTATTGTCAAAACCTATACAATCCTGTACAAACTTGTAACTATCCTCTTTCGAATGATGCGTATGATTTTATAAAAGGACTTATACTTTAAGAGTTACAGGGGTTTCTTTTGTGTCCCATTTCTCTGGATCACCCTTATATAAACTAATATCAGATGATATAAAAACCCCACTCATAAGACGTATGAATGAGTCAAGGTGTATTCCCTGATCACCTGAAGATAGCCAGGGTTTTCTGTATTCAAATCAGGCAGCCACGATTCTTCATCCAATTACCGACCAATCTCCGTCTTACCAACTCTGAGTAAAGTATTTGAAAGAATCGTATACAACAGACTAATTAAATTTTTAGCTAAATACAACATCTTAACAAAAACACAATTTGGATTTAGAGAATGCCACACACAGTAGACGCCATTAACATGCTATTAGAAAATACCTATAAAAATCTAAATTAAAAAAAACACAATCTTAGTTTCCCTTGACCTGTCGAAAGCCTTTGATACGCTCTCACATGATATCTTACTAGACAAATTAAACACATATGTTCAATTTAAGTCATAACTCTCTAATCGTTACCAGTATGTTAAAGTAAATGACATTTTATCAGAATATGCTATATTGGAAAATGGGGCTTCACGAGGATCAATCCTTGGACCCTAACTCTTCTTAATGCATGTAAATGATTTTTATCGATCAACAACATTTGACTGTATTCAATATGCGGATGATGCAACACTCCCTTCTACACATCACGATATCAATTACCTGATGAACGAAGTGAACAGGCAATTAAATCATGTCTATAAATGGATGTGTGCAAATAAGCTTCTACTAAACTTGACAAAATCATCATACAGTATATGCTCGTAACTAAAAAAACTGCAATTGTGCACACACCATTAATAACTGGAAACATTCCTTTTGCAAAAGTAAATGAAGTTAAAGGTGTTAACATTGAGTTAGATGAAAAATTAAATTTCAAAAGCCACACACAACATATCAAATATAAAAAAAATCTAGATGCATACTCATTTATCCATCCACACTTACAATATGGAATCACAGCATGGGATAGTACAATTATATACTATATCCGCTAGAAGTAATCCATAAAAAATGATGTTTACGAACTCTCTCAGACAATGATAACAGACGATCTCATACTTCTCTCACTTTTCAGAAACTTAAATACTCAACTAAATGACATGTATAAACTTACTCTCGGTATCAGTACGTACAAAGTTCCTAATAATATAAACTATACTTCGCCCATTTATAGGGTGATTACCCACCACCAGATCAACCATAATCATAATACAAGGCTTCCCAATGATTTCATACATAAATCAAATTATTCCATGCAACTTGCAGGAAATGCTCTTTCCTACAAAGGGGCAGATATCTGGAACAGTATGCCCATAAGCATCAGACAAGCACCATCACTAATTTCGTTTCGCAACACACAAAGGAACACTTTATAAACTCCTACTAATATATATATATATATATATATATATATATATATATATATACACAGGGCGTCCCAAAAAAATGTATACACACTTTAAATAATTATAAAGGCAGTGTTTATTAAAATACATTTCATTTTCAAAATGTAATAGAATCTACAGACATTATTTAATTGTTTTGTCAACGCCTGTTTTCAAACTGACGTCCGTTCTGGTCCAGGCACTGCTGATAACGCGAAGCAATGGAATCGCAAACATCACGAAACATTTCGTTTGGTATTTGTGTGCATTCTCGTTCAATGGCTGTTCTCAATTCAGCGACTGTTGCAGGTTTTATAGCGTAGACTTTGTCTTTTAAGTATCCCCATAAAAAAAAGTCTAGTGGTGTGAGGTCTGGTGAACGCGGAGGGTATTCTACGAAACCCCTTCGTCCAGTCCACATCCACATCGTGCCAAGTACCACTCGCAATACTCCACTCTTCGGTCCGGATCATCTTCATTAATAGCATGGACTAATCTTGGAATGTAACTTTTCCATTGACAGCGCTTCAAAATGCGTTGGACAGACGATTCTGAAATTCCTACCTCACGACTCGCTTGCCGCACAGATTTTCTTGGACTTTGGTGATACGTTTCCAGTACTCTTTCTTGCTTTGTGGAGCTTGTCGATGTCCGTGGTCTTCCGGAACGCTTCTTGTGGACATTCTGAACAGTTCCATCGGCTTCAAACTTATCTCTAATTCGAGTGATGGTAAGTCGCGTTGGTGGATCTGTTTGAAACTCCCTCCTAAACTGTCTTTGCACTTCAACTGCGTTTTCACACTTCCAGTAGCATTTTAGAATGAATTTCCTTTGTTCAAAGCTTAGTCTGACTGCCATTATTAATTCTAATGGGTTTAACTTGGAAAGAAAGAAACATCAATTGAGCTATCAGCTGTTAAAGTGTGTATACATTTTTTTGGGACGCCCTGTATATATATATATATATATGAAAAGAAGGATCAACACAACGGCAAACATTTTCATTTATTTGTACATCAGACGTTTCGACAAATCTTTTGTCATCATCAGTGAGTTAAGTCTTAAAACCTTAAAACAAAATTGAAAAGTGAAAGTTACATCAATACAATTAAGACCATCTTAATAAACAACATAGTAATATTAAGTACACGTGTGAAAACGAAACAAATAATAGTTTACCTTTCCTGGATGTTTTAGTTAAACGGGCCCATAATAAGTTCCATACTTCACTATTTCGGAAACAAACTTTTACTGGCTTGGGAACCAATTATTTAAGTTGTATGTTTTATAAATATAAGATTAGTGCTATAGTAACATTATTAACAAGAAGTTACCGTATTTGTTCGGATTACTTTTCGTTAAAACGAAGAATTTAAATTTTTAAAACAGTACTTTATTAACAATTACTACCCTTCTCATCTATTCGATAACCAATTAAAGAAATTTTTAAATAACACTTTTGATACTAAACTCCCCGTAACTACAGTACAAAAAGAAACCAGATATATTAAATTACCTTTTTATGGTTATTTATCATTGCGTATTCGAGGTGAATTGTCCAAACTACTCAAGTCTAGTTATCCCCAAATAAATTTTAGATTCGCCTTCGTCAACCCACTTAAATTATCAAATTTTTTAAAGTTCAAAGATGAATTCCCCAAAACTGTATGCCCCAATGTTGTTTACAAATACACGTGCGACAGCTGTAAGGCTGCGTATATTGGCAGCACTCAACTCCAACTGGAGGTGCGCCTTTCTCAACATTTGGGCTTGTCAGTCCGTACCAACCGTCCCCTCAGTAGCCCTCCACAATCCGCAATTAGAAACCACAGTGATGAAAACGACCATCCCCTTCACAAAACTCAGTTTGAAATTTTAACTAGATCCAATAACCTTACAGAACTCCGAATTTTAGAATCTTTGTACATCTATAGAAACAAACCCTCCCTTAATAATAATAGCTCATCCTACAAATTACGACTCTTTTGACAACCAACCGTGTTTCACAGATATACCCTTCCTAATCCTCTGACCACCTAGTGTTCACTTAGACTTTGCCAAGTATGGAGGTGGATGTAAACATTGTGTATTTACCTATTGAGGTAATTTAATTTTAGTTTTTATAGTGATGAAATTTAATTTAATTTTAGTTTTTATAGTGATGAAATTTAAATGTTTTTAATTTTGTATTGATGCAATTTTCATTTTGCTTTAAGGTTTTAATTTTAATGGTCTTAATATTGTATTGATGTAACTTTCACTTTTCAATTTTGTTTTAAGGTTTTAAGACTTAACTCACTGATGATGACAAAAGATTTGTCGAAACGTCTGATGTACAAATAAATGAAAATGTTTGCCGTTGTGTTGATCCTTCTTTTCATCTGTAAGCTCCGGTTCCCTAAGGAGAAGTCAATAGCTTTGATATATATATATATATATATATATATATATATATATATATATATATAATATATATATTGCAACTTGTGAATATTACTAAACAATGAAAATCACCTATTATATATGCAAAATTCACAATCTTGAATGGGTGCAATCATGAACCATATAAATTAGATGTTAAAAATTTCCAATATATTACGCCATAGTTATAATATGCCTCACCTATCTGTATCTTCGTAACTTTAAAATTGTATCATGATTTATATGTTCGCCATTTTTCTTTTCTATTATTTCTATTATTATTTTTATTACTTCTATTATTATTCTATTATATATATATATATATATTATATATATATATATATATATATATATATATATATATATATATATATATATATATATATATATATATAGATAGATATAATAATAATAATAATTAATGACGATAAAATTTGGAAGTTATAATTCACTGGTCGACAAAATCGAACTTTTTATTTGTCACATGAACAAAACTGGGTGGATCTTATAGGTTTTTTACCGCTGAGTTCAAAAATGGCCTCAAAATTTTTCTGTCACCCACCAATATTGAGTGAATCGAAAATGAAATTTGGACTAATTTATAGGCGTAATAGCAATATCAAAGTAGAAAATGCATATTGAATTCACCTAAAATGTGGCTACTGATGATTTACGTTTGTATTTCGCCTCTGGGCCATCCCTTGACAATGTCCAGCAGTAGTCATCCAACATGCTGGGGCTCCACTTGCCCTGGTATCGCTTCTCCATCGTGGATATTTGTTGATGAAAGCGTTCCCCATGCTCATCACTAACATCGCCTAAGTTTGTTGGGAAGAAGTCGAGATGTGAGTCAAGAAAATGAATTTTCAACGATATGTTGCACCCCACGTCTTTGTAGGCCTTGAGAAGTTCTTCAACAAGTGACTCTTAATTTTCGGCCTTGAAGTTTCCGAGGAAATTTGTGTTCACTACTTTAAATGCTCTCCAAGCTGCTCCTTCAACTTCACTTAGAGTTTCATCAAACGCGCTGTCTCTCATGATTTCTCTAATTTGCATTTGCGGGACCACAAATATCCCTTTTTTGATTTTGACCTCGCTGATCCTCGGAAATTTCTGTTTCAAGTAGAGACCCCCTGCTCCTGCCATTTTTATCCATAGCCTTAACAAAATTTTCCATTAAACCAAGTTTAATATGTAGTGGTGGCAAATAACTTTTTTGGATTAAGAAGAGGTGAACTGGTGAGATTTTTATGCCCTAGCATCAACGCTTGTCGAAGTGGCCATTGTTTCTTTGAGTGATGGCTTTCCCGTACTCTGCTGTCCCATTCACAGAGGAAACAACAGAATTTCGTATAACCCAGTTGTAAACCAAGAAGAAGTGCAATCACTTTCAAGTCTCCACAGATATGCCAAGAGTGTTTATCATATTGGATGTGCTTCACAAACAGGTGCATATTGTCGTATAATTCCTTCATATGTACGGCATGTGCTAATGGAACTGAAGGGTATTTACAGTATTTCCATTATGGAGTAATACAGTTTTTAAATTCAGCTTCGAGGAGGAATCAATAAATAGGCGCCATTCGTTTGGATCATGTTGTTGGCCAAGGGTTTTCATGAGAGGGTAGAAAGTTTCTTTGATGCTTGCGGTAAAAAGATATCTTAGTGCCTTTTCTTGAAGATTCCAACCTTTGAACCTGGAAGCCGAAAGTTCGGATTGATCTTTTGACAATTTCAGATCACAGACAAGCTTGCTCAGGTCTGCTTGAGATATTAAGTGAGGCTCTGTCGATGAACAAGATGGTTCAAACATTGGATCAACATCGTCCGTCAGTAAACCATGTTGAGCTTCGTCATTACCATTGTACATCAATTTCATTTTCATCATCTAAACTCCACGTTTCCGGTGGCCTTGGTACTGGCAAATGTTTATTATGTAAAACAGGCCTTATGGCTGATGGTAAATTTGGGTATTGTACCATATGTTTAAATTTCGCAGTAATGCCTAGTATATTTGTTAAGCAGAAATAACATCCGTTAAATGGTCTTTCGGCTCTCTCCATATCATCGGAACAGCAAACGGCATTTGACGAGACCCATTTAGTCAGCCTGTCAGAAGTCTTAAACACGTAATACAGCATATATGAGGTGCCCACGTCTTGTTCTGATCCCCTACCTTGCAACCAAAATAAGTTCGTATGCTTTGTTGACGAGAGGGGTGAAATTTCGCCCTTGAAATTTAAGTGTTAACTCTCTGCACAATAACAAAACAGTTTGGATGGTTGACACACTTGCGTGGCATTCTGTCATGAAACAATACGAACGCACTGACACAAAAAATGATTAAGGAAAATCACGAATAAAATGCAAGATGTTTCACTGAGTGAAATTAAATGAAAGTTAACAGTGACGTGTAGCAACTTATAAGCAGAGGAAGAGGAAGGGGCAGACCCCGCCCCCTTCCTATTCTCACTCAAATCCTAAGTAATGTAAATTCTTGTGTCACTCTGAAACTGCGGGTGATAGAAAAATTGTTTTCATTTTCGTAATTAACGTAAAAAATTACGCATAGTTCAAGTAAAAATATCTCTGTGACAAAAACTTTGTTGACCAGTGAATTAGTGAGACCCAAAAATCGTCAAAAGATACATTTCTCCTCCAAGAAAAGTTAACCACGAAAATAAAAGTTGATTTGAAGAAAGTGTGATTAAAAAAACGTAGAGTTTCGACCTTTATATGTAATTCATAAATTTTATCAAACTTTAATTACAGGATATCGGTATTTAAAACAAATTAGGCCAAGAAAGACTTAAAGTATTGAGCTTCTTTTTATTAAAAATATGAAGAATAAGTGGAAATACGATTGAAGTATTTACTTATACATTTATTATAATGATAATAATGTTACATTCCCGTTGGTTTAACTTAACATGTTTCTGGCATAATATTTTTACTTAAATGTGTGAAATAAGTATATTTCGATATATATATATATATATATATATATATATATATATATATATATATATATTATTTGTTTATTTATTTGTTTATTTATTTATATAAGACATTCTCAGGTAAGAAAATCATAAATATTTTATTTCAATATCAAAGATATAAACTCTTTGTACTGAAAAAATAGATATTCTTTTCTACAAATATATTTGAAACTATATAAAATATATTCTTTTCCAGGCAAACTCTTGAAGTTTTTTATTTGGTCTTTTGACATTTTAATGAAAAAAATGAAAATGTAAAAACATTATCGATTGTTTTATCGGAAATAAGGAAGGAACAGGAGCCAAATTTCTGTATCCTGAATCCTGAATGACCTAGAGCAAATTGTACAGCACCCTACTCGAATCCTCTATCGCCTTGAAGATAGGACCAACATTCTGAATTTATTTCTCACCAGCCATCCTTCTTCTTACTCTGTCAAACTTTTTTCTCTCCGTTGGGCCCCTCCGACCACGATCTTATATTTGCTTCCTGTCCTATCGCTCCAGTTTGGCCCTTGGATCCTACCAAGAGAAGACGCCTTTGGCACCTTGGCGCCGCTGATTGGGATGCCTTAGGCAGTACTTCTCTAATTACTGCTTTGGTGGCCGGGGCCTCTCCGAGTGTGCTGAGCACATCACGGAGGTGATTCTTTCGGGCTGGGAGAGGTACATTCCATATTCTATTCCTACTATTAATGCAAAAAAACCTTCGTTTAACTTTGCCTGTTTTAATGCTATCCACAACAGAGGCTTTCAGAAGGTACCGTCGTCATTCAACTCTTCACTCTCACTTAGCTTATATTTCTACCGGATTCGTGCAAAATCTGTTCTTCGATTCAACAAAAATTCCTTCATCAGACATCACTGTGAAAACCTATCTAATTCTAATTCTTCTCGCTCTTTCTGGCACCTACCCCAAAATCTTTCCAACAATTTTACTTCTTCGTTCCCTTCTCTTTTCCATTCCGACGGCTCAGTTGCTTTCTTTTCCTGATAAAGCTGCACTCTTCGCTCAAACCTTCACCTCCAACTCAACCCTGGACAATTCCAGTGCTGTTTCCCCATCTCCTCCCTCTGACTTAATTATGTCTGAAATTAGAATCTATTCGAAGATGTTTTTATGGCCTATCCGGGTTTAACTCTAAGAAGGCGTACGGTCTTGATGATGTCCATCCTTCTAATAAGCTTCTTTCAGATCGTTAGTACGGGTTCCCCTTCATCTCTAATTTCCTTTCTGGCCGATCTATAGCTGCGGTTGTAGATGGCCACTGTTCTTCTCCTAAAGCTATTAATAGTGGTATTCCTTAGGGCTCTGTCCTGTCACCTACTCTTTTCTTTTTATTTAGCTTCACCTAAATAAGTCGCATTTCCTGTCCTATCCACTCCTATGCCGATGACTCCAATCTTCACTTCTCCACCCGCTTCCCAAAGCGTCCCTCTCAACAGTCACTCCATGCTTCTCGTGGGACGGTTATGATGCAACTGACCTCTCATCTTTCTACGCTCTATGAGTGGAGCAGAGAAAACCTTATGGCTTTCAATACCTAAAAAATTAATTTCCTCCATCTGTCTACTCGTCACAATATTCCAAAGGACTGTCCCCTTACATTCAACAATATACACCTCAATCCTTCCTCTTCTCTTAACATTCTTTGAGTTTTCTTTCCTTGTGATCTTTCCTGGAAAGATCACATGTACTCTCTTTCTAAAACAGCTTCTAAGAGGTTAGGTGTGCGGTATCGATTCCGCAGTGTTTTTACACCCACTCAGTTGCTGGCTCTGTACAGGAGTCTTGTTTGCCCGTGTATGGAGTACTTCGCATGTATGGGGTGGCTCAACCCACACAGTTCTATTTGAGCAGGTGGAATCAAAGGCTTTTCGTCTCATCAATTCCCCGCCTCTTGCTGAATGTCTTCAATCGCTTTCTCTTCTCCGCAATGTTGCCTCACTCTCTCTTAACTATCGCTTTTATAACGGACACTGCTCTTCTGAACTCTCTAACTGCATGCCTCCTTTAAGGGGAGCAGTCAGTACTAGACTTTCAACAAATTCTCATTCCTTTTCTTCCAACATTCTAACGCAAGGATTAATCAGTATTTTTAATCTTTCATCCACTCAACTGGTGAACTCTGGAACAATCTTCCTCAATCCACCTTTCCCCATGTGTATGACCTCCACTCTTTCAAATGCAGAGTGTCCAGGCATCTCCAAAACCTTGGACCTTGATTCTGGCTCTACGAGGTGGCGTTTTTGGGGTGTTCGCCCTTGGTCCCTCCTTCGTGCATAAAAAAAAATTCCCTTTCTTCCCTGATGCGTTCGACTGTCTTCTTCATGGATGATATTTTCCCGATGTCCACGCGGTTCATGTATGTAAATTCTACCGACAAACTTTTCTGAGTACAAATGTGTAGCTATATTAGAATTAGTTTAGATACAGAATAGTTGCAGTTCTTTCTACACACGAAGTTTCCGCAATCGAATTTCATTTAAAAAAGTAAGGTTCTTCTCTCCTTTAATCATTTCAAAATTTTACATCCAACATCAAACCCACAAGTTCTTCTATTCTTGGAGTCCTTATACATTCCCTGCACATTTCCATCCAACTAATTTTCCTTCCTTGCCAACTACTGTAGTCAATAATTGGTTCTCCGATATTGGCAGTTCTGTTTAATTTTCTGTATTACTCACTGATGTCTTACATTACATTTTATCGATATCTACTTTATTTCTAAAAAGTAATTTTAATTTTATTATTTTCTTAATTTTAGCTCTATGTTCTTGTCAAAATTCAGATTATTTTTATATTTTAAGAATATATATTTTAAAAATGTATTTTAAGAATATATATTTTAAGAATGTATTTTAAAAATACAGGGCGTCCCAAAAAATGTATACACACTTTAACAGCTGATAGCTCAATTGATGTTTCTTTCTTTCCAAGTTAAACCCATTAGAATTAATAATGGCAGTCAGACTAAGCTTTGAACAAAGGAAATTCATTCTAAAATGCTACTGGAAGTGTGAAAACGCAGTTGAAGTGCAAAGACAGTTTAGGAGGGAGTTTCAAACAGATCCACCAACGCGACTTACCATCACTCGAATTAGAGATAAGTTTGAAGCCGATGGAACTGTTCAGAATGTCCACAAGAAGCGTTCCGGAAGACCACGGACATCGACAAGCCCCACAAAGCAAGAAAGAGTACTGGAAACGTATCACCAAAGTCCAAGAAAATCTGTGCGGCAAGCGAGTCGTGAGGTAGGAATTTCAGAATCGTCTGTCCAACGCATTTTGAAGCGCTGTCAATGGAAAAGTTACATTCCAAGATTAGTCCATGCTATTAATGAAGATGATCCGGACCGAAGAGTGGAGTATTGCGAGTGGTACTTGGCACGATGTGGATGTGGATTGGACGAAGGGGTTTCGTAGAATACCCTCCGCGTTCACCAGACCTCACACCACTAGACTTTTTTTTATGGGGATACTTAAAAGACAAAGTCTACGCTATAAAACCTGCAACAGTCGCTGAATTGAGAGCAGCCATTGGACGAGAATGCACACAAATACCAAACGAAATGTTTCGTGATGTTTGCGATTCCATTGCTTCGCGTTATCAGCAGTGCCTGGACCAGAACGGACGTCAGTTTGAAAACAGGCGTTGACAAAACAATTAAATAATGTCTGTAGATTCTATTACATTTTGAAAATGAAATGTATTTTAATAAACACTGCCTTTATAATTATTTAAAGTGTGTATACATTTTTTTGGGACGCCCTGTATATATTTTAAGAATATCAAAGTTTACATAATTAATTTTTAAGAATGAATTTAGTTCTTTATATGATGGATTTGTTTACTGCATTGTGTTCTATTTATTTTTGTGTATTTAACATTTTAGGTAATCAATTTTAGGTAACCTTTTTCTATGCAAGTGATTATTTTTTTTTAGTTTGTTTACTTTAAAATTTGTGTTTTTGTCCTGTTTTTACTGTAGTCTTGAAAGTAGATCCAAGATCGGTCGAAACTTCGACGCTCCTTAATAAATCTAATCATATCAGTGGTTCATCTTGTTCGCCCAATCGTTTTATTCTATATCCTGTTTCCTCGTGAAACCAGACTCCATATATATATATATATATATATATATATATATATATATATGCAAAAATCGTCCCACCAGGGTTCGAACTCACTACCTCTTTAATAAAAGATGAAGACGCTGTAGAGGCAATTTTTGCATTATGCAAAATCGTGCTGTTCATATATGATGTTCCATTTCTGGGACTCCAGCGTTGCACCAACCAGGCACTTTGAATGGAGTGCAGGTCATCAGCTCGAGTACGGGAGGGTTAACACGTAAAATGACTCTGAACGCGAAAGCGTTATGCTAAATCTAGGTTGTTCAAATGTATGACAGGACGTGTTAACTTTTATCCCGTTGTAATATAGTGGCTAATGCTCTTATCGTCTATTCAAAATGTGGTGGGTTCAAATCCTAGTGTGGGCGATTTTTACATTATGGCAAATCGCGTATGTACATGCATGATATATATATATATTATATATATATATAATATATATATATATATATGCAAATAACTGCAATGACCGCGCAGTATATAAATGAATAGAAACGACATAAGTATTAAGGAACGCTTCTGCACACGAGGAGGAGAGATAACGAAATAATGAAAAATGAGGTTCGCCTCATTTTTCATTATTTCGTTATCTCTCCTCCTCGTGTGCAGAAGCGTTCCTTAATACTTATGTCGTTTCTATTCATATATATATATATATATATATCATACACCCCTGGAGTTTGGTGAATTGAAATCTAAAAGAGAGTATGATAATGTACTCCTGGACGAAAGGACCGCCGCGATGTCTTGTCCAATCGACGTTAGTAATGACCGCAAAAGGTTAGAGTGCAATGCAATGATGCAATGTTGCAGTGAGTGCCAGTGCCAATCCCCCTCCCCCGTTGTTGCCAGACCCCCAGTGCCACAAAAAAGGGGGAGGGAACTCCCCCAGCAAGCCGGGGGAGTCCACCTGACCTCTTTGGAGAAGGTGGGACGGCCTCACCCCCCAAAGGGTATACCTAACCTAAGAGAGAGAGAGGAGGAGGAGAGAGAGGAAGAGACCTTCCAGCTTCCACAAGAGGCAGAAGCTCAATGACTGATTATACTCCAACACTTGACTTAGAACTCAAAATCAGCCAGTTGGCATAGAAGCCAGTGCCTCCAGGCATTATCAGCCAGTTGGCTGTGATTCGGTCACTTTTCATTACTCTCTGGAGTGTATTCGCGTCCATTTTAAAAGTCTGTGACAACGTTCCTGAAAAGGACAACTTCTATTAGAGCTTGTGATTCGAGGTACACGAGTACACTAATTGGCGCGTCTACAGGGTTGGCGAATTCCAATCTGACTGAGATGTTCTCACTTTGTTGTGGACTTATGTGTGTATTTACACCAGAAGATAAGTCAGGGGTTATGTCAAACGGGTAAAGGTTAAATTCTTCCACAAATTCTTTCTGCGTTACGCCAAACCCAAGCTCGTCACAGCCACCGGCAATATGGGCCAGATTGCTATAAGCTCTCGCGCAGAGCGGGAGGAACACCGCGTTTTACGTATAGAGTTATATTTTTAAGGCCGGAATTCTCGAATTTAAAGGCGCTCTTTTTATATTTTCCATTCGTCGAAGCGTGATCCTGCATTCCAGTTAATATCCTTTTAGGTAGAACTCCCAGGGCCACGTCTTCTAGCTGCTTCGAGGCCAACCCGGCGAGCAACGTGTATAGTTTGATCAGTACTCTGTTAATTGGGTATTTTACTGTTGGGTGTATTAATTTTTTTTCAATTTCTACATATTTCAGCGAACTTAATTTCACTCGCCGTACGCGCAGATATGTTTCCATGATGTGAATCACAACGGGCTTTGCGCTCTCTTCCTGATCAGGTCCCAGATTTATGCAGCTCTCAGGATTCGTGCGGTTGAGTTTTAGCTTCATATCCACCACATTCATAAGCAATTTCTCCTGGAATGTGAAGTCTGTATACAGACGTCCAAAACACTCGTATATCTTCTTTTTAAAATTTTTAAATTTATCCTTTATACTACTTTCGTCTTTAGTCTGATAAGAGCCCTCGGAAGTTAAAAAGGTATCCTTCGCTTCTTTTGAAAAGTTGAGGACATTTTCCAGATAGGCTCGTAGGTGATAATAACCCGTTCCTGCCGAGATGTTAACCTCATTTAAATACCCCTCACACTGGCTGAATATGGAGTGTAGAAAGTTGGTTTCAGGGTATGCAGCGTAACTATCATCGCAGTTCGTTCCATCTGAATGGGCTATACGCAGTTTACGTACATGTACATACACCTTGGATCAAAAAAGTATGGGTCTGAGCTGGGTATCACGAATCCTATAGGAGCACTCAGTGAACTAATTGTGTTTAATGGATTAATTGTAATAAAGTCGCTCTGCTTAATATAAACATGTGTAGGGGTCATATGAAAGAGGGACAGTTCCGATTTACAAAATTGTGAGCTACACGGATGGATGAAGCAAGCGTGCCATGACGAGTCAGAAATAGTGCCACCTCTCTCGACAAGTAGTAATCACTAATCAGCCTATGATTCGTGAGAGCAGTGACCTCAGCTTATATCATTTAAAAAAATGATCAGCCATAGGCTTCATTCGCTTAGAACACTTTTCTTTATGACCTTTTACGTTTAGCGCCACGTGCTGGTAACCCCTTCTTGCGGACAGCCTTCTTCTTCTTCTTTCCGCAACCACGCATTTTTCTCTTTGCATCTTTGGTGATTTCGTCCTGTGTACGTTTCAAATGTTTTTTAGAGGTTCTTTAGGTTTAGTTCCACCCATTATGTCTTCTACCGCGTTAAAACCTGATTGCAACGCCTACCTCCCGAGGTATCAAGCCACCCCCTTCAACAATGGGACAGCTGTGCGTAGGATATCGAAAAAATGGATCCAAGCCCAGTCCCACGCTGATATCTCACCTTTCGATAGACTGTGAAAGGCCTTCGGGTCATTATAACTGAGTGCAACGAAAGTGTAGCTTCACTGTTAAGCTCCCATCACCGAATGGGAAATTTTTCACTCAGTCGTTTTTATATATATTGAGATATTGGTTAATATATTAGTCGCAACATTCACATAATGGGGTTTGTCATATGTAATGCTCAAACTCTTCCCTCTATGGTTGGGAATGTGTACAATGCGCAGAAAGCGCGTCTGGGTGTCCCCAATAAATTGATGCTCCACGATATTGCTGTAAATATAGCACATGTCTGGGGAAGGGTAGCTTTCTCCCAATTTCTCCAATTTCAACTGATACATTAAGCTGGACAAGGGCTGCACCATATCGACCTTCGGCAACAATTGTGAGCAGCTCTTTGTCTTTAATATTTCTACTAAGCGTTAATTTTAACTTCAACGTGCGTGCAGGCGTGTCTATATTTATGACTTCAAAAAGTAAGTCGTTTGTCAGGTACGACTTCTCAAGACTCTTGTTTAACCCCGTCACAATGTCCGTGGCTGTCATAATGACCGATTCCTAGTGTTACATTTGTACTATAGTACTGTACCTCACCGAACAGGACCGATCGCATAGTGTTGTCTAAGGTTATGTCTAATTTTTCACATTCATCGACTCTTCTAAGGATCAGAAATATATGTTCATTTTCAAGAGTTAAAAATTTGGTAACCAAGCCATTTCACCAGGTACATTTTCCTCTTTCCTGAACTTTTGCTGCCTAAAATGTTTTCAATTTTAAACAAATTTTTTCCTAGATTAAATGCCACTTTCTGCAACTCCTCGCGATAAAAGCCTCCTGCGATTTCCTTCCCATTCAAATCTTCATCGCAATGCATCATTATCTCGTCTTTAGGTCTCATAGCACGAACTTTAAAAATCTCACGTGTCCATCCTTGCTCAAATCCCTTCGCGAATTTATTTCCCGAACGCGATAGCCTTACATAATCATTGATTTTGAAACGTGTAGAGTGTGGTGTCGGTGTTCCACCTCTTCTCACATCAGTCTCTGTGCGCGTACCGCTATCTAAAACTTCTTTAGGTGTTGTGCCAATCGTATGGTGGTGTGAACGGTTGTGTGACGAGGCCAACGATCCCAGAATGTTTATATATCTGTATGTGTTTTTATGGGTAAATTAGCGATGCATGCGTTTCTTTATGGTACGTTGAACTCTCATCTAAAGAGGCCTTATGTATAGAATTGCTAGTGTAGTAACTGATATTAAACTCTGTCAGCATGTTCTGAAAAGCACGCCCAATAAATTCTTTCCCCATATCCGTACAAAATTAGCCAGGAACCCTGTTTTCTTTCAACATCAGCGTTTTGGTAGCTTTAGCAACTGTTTCAGGCGATTTATTTTTTCAGAGGAATTAGCCACAGATATCTAGAGAATACACCTATTATGAATAGGATGGAGCAGTATCCGTCATTATACACTGAATATCTTTGCATATCTGTTAAATCTGCTTGCCAAATAGAGTCAATCAAAGCCGCTGTTGTCCTGGCCGTTTAAAACCATTTTCTCACCGGTTTATGAAGTGTATAAGTATCCTGCTCCCACAAAAACCTCGCAACATCCTTTTTCCCTACTCCATCATTGTAAATACCTCTGTACAGACTATTAACACCGCCATAGGAGGCGGGGTTAGAAATGTCATAATAGCGTTTTCTTAATATGTTAGCCATTTGCGTATTTTAGAGACACGTGGATACGGTTGGCCGTTTGGGCTCTTCTTTCTCCTTTTCAGAGATGCTACTGTTGGGGGTGATGGCGTACTCAGTTGTGGCACATGCGAGACTTGCTCCAAGTCTTTTAACCTATTCAGATTTTCTATCAATGTTTTGGGGACATTTATTTGTTGTAGTCTTGTTTTAATATGCTTCCATCCTGTTGGTGATGGCCTGTCCCACTTTCTCACCAGATCATGGACAATGTCGACGATATTGAATCCCTGTACCCTTGTTCCTTCAACAATGACCTCGCCTGTATCGGTCCACTGTATGATGGGGTCCTCACTCAATAGATTACAAAGACTTAAGCCTTTATTCCTCAATGTATGTGGGAGACTGCTTTTTAATACATGCTCGATGTGTTGCGTTCCGTTATTCTTTGGCTGGTCATCTCTAACGTCGGGCCCATGTCCTCTGTCGCCATGCACAGCGTTGCTCGCGCTGTGCCTAATAACCACGGGGAGCTCTGTCGGATTCTTATAATCTTCGTACTCATGAAGAAATTTCTGCAGAGCCTCTTGGTACAAGATCCTTTTCTCATCACGTGACTTTTCACTCTTTAATAGGGCTAACAATTCGCTTTCCATTCTTTTAAGCCTACTTTTACTGGGTTCTAGTGTCTGGATTCTTTGAACTTTGCAGTGAAGCATACACCTCGTGCGGAATCACTACCACTTTCTTCATTATATTAATTTAGTCAGTAAAGGTCCCAAAACTGAAAATAAGATGGGGAGGAATGATCCCTCTCTTTGTACAATAATTTGCTTTTTCTTCCCCACAGTTTCACTTTTACGAGCGAGCGCACGTATTATGTTCTTGTAACGACGTAGGCGAGCCTTCTGAGGGGGTTTCATTGGCACATTACATTTTATAACATTAAGACAGATTTCACAGATGCATTTTAAAAAGTCGGAGTCATTATTTTTAACAAACATCTGCTGCAATACCCGGGGCAATCGTTGATAGATTTTTATTAATTCACGATATTTCTTCAGCCTATTTGTCATTCTGGAATATACACCGTTTCAGGCTCGTTTGGGAATATATTCGTTCTTAGAAGCACCCTAAACGTGTTTCGCGGGTGAAGGTCACATACCAAATATCCGTAACGCTGACTTGTGGCTTCTTTATAAACCTCCAAAAACTCCTTACGCTGATTTGGGAACACTTGATTGGCTAATACCCCAATTTGTGACATCTGTACGTTCCGCGAATGAGACTAGATATTGTGTATTTAATGACACATCGTGCATGTATCTATTTTTGAAAAACAGATTCTGGTTGATGAAGAATACGGTCATGTTAAGATGGTGGGAGAACACTGTAAATGTCTCGGCAAACGTTTTACCCATTTCCAACATGAGATCGTCAATTACAATGACTGTATCTCCCCCTTATGATTTTAAGCATAAACACAGTTTTGCCACATCCTGTAGGGCCATATATAATACATGTGGATGGGCTTGTGAACTTGAATTTTTCTGCAGAATCCATCTCTAACACGTCACACCCCTAAGTGGGTCATTTACAAAATATAACACAATTTAAGTGCTGCTCCTTATATTCTTGTTTTTCTTCTTCCAGAGAACCGTGAATGACGACGATCTACAGCCCCCCCATCATCGATATTACAGATGACCCCGATGACCGTGTAGCTACAGACTCCATCCCCGCTGACGAACCCTCACCAGCGATACCTGTAGCACGCGACAATTCAAAGCGGATGCATGATGAAGAACCCTCCACGTCAGGCATAAAGCGTGCCAGGATTGCGCCGGTTGTTAGACCCAAAGTAATAGAGCTCCAACCATCTACATCTTAGGACACAACCCCCACAATAGTACCTTCCTCAAATATACCCCCTTATTCCTGTTCAATTCCGGGTACTTCCTCCAAACCAGCAGCAGCAGCTTCTCTTGTTGTGGAGGAAGGTATAACATTGGAGTTGGTGCGCACCACTCCCACCCCTGCCGTGACTAGAAATCGGTACGTGGTCAGGGTTGACCGTGGATCCCTGTATAGCAACGGTGTGGGACTGCGACGCGTAGTTGAACGTATTGTGGAGTTTGCCCTTCAGAACCGCGACGAAGGTGAAGTCCGGACGAGGTTGTCCTTCAGGTTCTGGTCAGATGACGGGGATGTATATGATTTTTGGGTAGTAATACCGTTCCGACGCTTGCAGCTGTAAACATAGAATATATCTTGGGCCGTATAATGCAGGCCTCTCAAAGTAGTACAGCCTTCAATATGGACAACTTCATGGTAGATATTGACAGAGTATTCCGGGTTGTGGGTCATAGTGCCACACCTTATACTCTTCATTTCAATTCTCAATCTATTTGCAGAAAACATTTAAACGTCGATCGTGGTTGCGGCTTTATAGCAGCAGCCTTAACTCATATGTTCACTGCACTAAATACAATCGCGTATAATATCTGGTTGCCTACGGTTGTGCAGCGTGCCCGTGAACTGGCTTCAGATTATAAGCTTGAATTTGAGCGTAATATGGGTCCTGAAGAGTTGAGAAGGGTCGAGAGGGAAATGAATGTTCGTATAGTTGTATTTGGAATGGATGATCGTCGTGGGACTGTGTATGTTTATAAAAGCTGTGTGAGATATCGTACAAGACCTCTACTTATTTTAGGATTGTCAGGAACATCGTATCCCCCATCCGTAATATAAGGACTCTCTACTCTAGTTATGATAAAAGTCGAAAAATGGAAGGCATCATGATTTGTGTAAGGGATGTCTCGAGTTTGCGGATGATATAGTGAAACATTGTAAGGAGTGCTACATGGTATGTGAGCAGTGTAAAAGCCCCAAATGTGAAAGTCGTGTAGTTGAAGCTGAGAAGAGGGAATGTAATGTGTGTAGACGTACATTTTTCAATAATAAATGCTTTGAGCTCCATAATCAATTGGCACTTGCAGGAAAATGAGAATCTGTGAATGTGGCATGTTTCATATGATGGATAATTGGGGTAAGTTTGTGCATAAATGCGATGAAATTCACTGTTCTACATGTCATAAAAATATAAGGCGGATGGAGTGAAGCATGTATGTTATATGAAAGATGCTAAGCCTAAAATAGCCCTTGTATAACCGTGTACTACGATATAGAAACATACACGAACGCTGAAACCAAAGAGGTTATTCCACATTTACTCGTAAGTCAGACTATCTGTGATGAGTGCATGGATGTCGAGTGTGATGAGTGTCACAAATGTGGTAAACGGACAAACGTTTTTAAAACGATTGCACACGACAGCCCTGTGAAACTCTTTGTATCCTATATTGTCAAGTTAGCGGACAAGTTCAAAAAAATGACTGTATATTCTTGCTCATAACGGAGCAAAATTTGACACACAGTTCCTTTATAAGGAGTTGCTTGAACACGAGTCATCGGAGATATTTACAGGCGACCCTTGAAAAGAGGCAACAAACTAATACAAATGCAGATAAGAGGTAATGTTCAGTTTAAAGACACCCTGCTGTTCACACCTTGTAAATTAGCCAAGCTACCCAAGGTCATGGGCGTAGCCGCTGAAGTTTCAAAAGGGTATTTCCCTTACACTTTCCTCACTAACGAAACTTTAAATTACGTAGGACTGTCTCCCAAACATTACTTTAACTACACCAACATGAGTGATAGTGAGCGTGAAGATTTTGACCGCTACTACAACAGTTTTAATGAAACTAGTCCATACAATATAGCTGATGAATGTGAGCGTTATTGCGTGAATGATGTGCGTGCTTAGAGTATGTTTCCAGGCCTTTAGAAGGATGTACATAGCCCGTTTCAAATGCGATCCGCTGCAAGTCGCAACCACGATCGCCTCATTATGTTTTACGGTGTTCAAGAATAACTTCATGCCTAAAGACACCTTAGCCGTCATTCACAGAAACAATCCCCGCAGTTATGGGCACAAGGCTATTTACTGGCTCATACACCTACAGCAACAGACCGGGTATACATAAAACACGCCCGCAACACGGAGGAAGTACCCATTAAGGTCAATGGTCGTGTTTTTTGGGTTGATAATCTGAGTGAGGATCCAACCATTGGTGAGAAGACTGTGTACTCTTTTAATGGTTGCTGGTGGCATGGATGCCCATGCCCTGAGTGTGCCGTCACAGGGGATCTCCATGGAAGATCCCCCGCCGACAGCCTCGCATGGACCCGTAACTGCGATCAACTTATAGGCTCCCAGTTCACTCACAAGATCGTGTGGGAGCATGAGGATGCACGAATGGAAACAGATGGCCAGTACCGTGAAGAAATAAGGGCCATTAAACGTTCAATGGTGTTGGACCCCCTCAAATGGGTGACAGCTTGTTTGGAGGGCGTACAAACCCATTGAAGCTATATTTCCACCTACGGAGGGCGTGAAACTCCATTACTACGACTTCTGTTCTTTATATCCTACGTGATGAAGAACAATCCGTACCCCGTAGGTGCACCTGAAAAACTGGTGGGCCCCGCCATGCCAACCATCGAGGAGTTCTCAGCTAACTTGACTGAGCGCTACTTTGGACTCTCTTTCGTAGACTAGCTGCCCCCTCACGATTTATGGATGCCGATCTTACCCATCGTTATAGATCACAAGCTCATGTTTCCCCTGTGCGTGAAGTGCAGAGAGGAGAACAACGGGGATTGTAATCATACAACCAATCAGCGTAAGATCAGAGGTGTATATACAAGCCCTGAGCTGGACCTAGCCGTTCGCCATGGGTATAGAATATTGAAGATACATGAGGTGTGGAGGTTTCAGAAGCTACCCAACTTTTTCACGCCATATATAAACGCTTTTTTGAAGGATAACGTACAAGCATCGGGGTATCCGCGAGGAGTTGATACCGAAGATGAAAAATCGGCTAAAATTCAGCTTGACCGTTCCCAAATTGTTAAGAACCCTGGCAAGCGCTTTAGTTCAAATTTGTGTCTAAACAGTCTTTGGGGAAAATTTGCACAGAATACTGGCAAAGGGAACGTTCATTTGGCACAAAGTTATAGTGAAGTCTGGGATTATGCCAACGCTCCGATAAAGAGGTTATGGAGATCGTGAATGTAGGTAATACTTACATAATAAAGTACAACATCACCGAACTGGCCACAGCACATACCTCACGGGTTACAAACATACCTGTAGCCAGCTTCACAACGGCCTACGCCCGCATCAAGCTTTGGGGACTACTGCACTCTCTTGGGCGGAGGGTGCTGTACGCTGACACAGATAGCGTAATATTCACAGAGAGGAGGGTGAATACATGCCTCCTATTGGGGAATTCCTCGGAGAGTTAACTGACGAGATCAAGGATGAGTATGGTGATGGTGCATACGCTGACTCATTTGTATCAACAGGCCAAAAACTTATGGGGTACGGGTGAGGGTGGGGAGGATATGAAATATATCGTGAAGGCTAAGGGTATCACGCTTAACCATGCGAACCGACGAGTCGTTAACTTTGACTCGTTGAAGGATCTAGTGTGCTTGGAAGATGAGGACAACCATCCCCAACTGACTTGGGGACCCACAATTTTGGGCGCAGAAACTGGGGTGTGTGAAGGAACTTAGGGGCACGAAGGTATGCCGTAACACCTATAGGAAACGTTACCAGGTGCCTGGTACCTATGATACCGTACCCTTTGGATACCTTAATCCTTGATTGTTATATATATATATATATATATATATATATATATATATATGTGTGTGTATATGTGTATTGTTAACGATATGTTTATTTATTACGTATATTTGTTTCAATTAGGGTTTCATTTTCTCCTTTGTGTGCGTGGTGTACAATCCTAAGCTCCGCCCACTGTGAGCTCGGTCATGTGACTCCTGCTACTACCTGGGCATATCTCTACCCCGGCGTGCTCAGTTGACCGTTGCAAACTCTTGAGCTCAGACGTGTATTTTCTCACGTAGACGAAAAAAATAGTGACGGCTACTTTTGATATTGCGTGTTCGACGTTTATGAAGTGGTATTCGGTAAAGTCGGAAGATGTGGTGAATACTGAAAGAAAACCTACTTCACCCTCCTTTGAGACTTTTAAGGCTACATTGAATCGCGCGAAGAAACAAAATGTTCAATTACTCTATGGATATTCTGGCGAGAATATTGCCGGATTTCGCGGCACAAACGACGTAATGGACTTCGTTGTAGGGCGAAACAGTATAAAAGCGTACATATACCGTGAGGTGAAAGAAACAACGAGTGCAGAAGAGAAGCAACGGATATAGATAATGAGTCTTGTTGATGAGTGGTATGACATGCGGTATTATGTCATGCTGCATCATACCGACTACGCGTACCCTGCGGCTAAGAATGTGAACCTTGTCATCATGGACAAGCTAAAGTACTTTTACCACTACATTCATATATATCATGACGAGGTTCGCAGTGAGGTTGTGGCTAAAGGCCTGTGTGCGTTTTTGTTAGTTTAGAGACGAGTATCGATTGTTAAACAAAAAGGATAAATACGGTCACGTTTCTCTCAAATAGTGCACCGGATTGTTAATGTGTGGAGAACGTCTAGTGCGCATAAAACATTAAAACTGAAATTACCCATGTGTCGGAAAATTGCCCGGTATAATGGCACAAGTACTCGTGTGATTCATGCTAGAACAAATCCGTACACGATTCAACAGCTTATGGTGTGACTCGCTCCCCCGTCGACCGATCCGCCCAGCCGTGGCTCATAGTCATCAGAGCTTGAACCGACTGGACGTGCACTCCTCGAATACGATGAACTTCCTTTGAGAAGCATTCTCAATGCGCGTACGATGTGTCCGTGACGAAGTCATTGCGCGTGTTCAGGCGTGAAACCGGTGCCATTAACTATGTACTTGAAACGACTTGTAGAGAAGCAAACTCTGGTAAACGTAATGTTATTTATTTAAGTGTTGAGGAGATGAATAGAGTCTTCGTGATAGTTGAGAAGTGGGGTGAGGACCGTTATAAAATACCTGCAGGTGTAGGTACAAGAGAGAACAGATTAGTGATGCCCCTCATATGCCGTTGTTTGTACGTTGTGTATAAATAACGATCAGCCATGCATTGATATACACTGATGTGGAAGAATGCATCTGATAATAACGTTCTTGTCCCTACGCGAAACCGATTCATCCTCGACAGAATGTTTGAAATCGTCGGATTCCGCAAGCTGAAGCCTATATTAGACGCGCGTGTTACGGATATGATTTATTTTGACACGGTTCTTGAATACGCATACACCGCTCTGCTCGACGGATTTATCGAATGTAGGAATGAGCAGGGCGAGAATGTCTAGAGCTGGATGTTATTTAAAAGGTTTAGACTCTTCGAAATATCATGAACTTTGGTACAAAGGACTTGAGCGGTACAGGGCAGAGCTCGCCTACACTGTTCACCCTGAAGAATTGTACCTCTATATAATGAGCAGATGTCGTTACGACTTGAAGATTATTTCAATTGCCGCTATGCGTTGTGAAGAAGAGTTCACGATTGTAAAGCTCGGGTCGTAAGAAAAAACCCTCGATTGGAAAGGAGTGTTTATAAACTTGTATTTAATAATGATATGGTTGCTAATGATACCCTCTTTGTGCGTGCTTTGATTGTTTCTATCCGTGTTTGAAGATAACTTGCCAACCGAATGTAAAGTGGGCACAAAAATAGTATTGAACGATATGAAGGCCATTTACATCGAGTATGGGCGCCCGCACACCTTGCGCATTGAAATAATGTTAAATCGTATTTACTGTGTGCAAAGCAATAATATGACTGTAGACTCGATTACTTGCGAGTTTAGTATTTTAGTTAAGCGCAGTAGAACGATGTATTTTGATGGATATTTATTTTCATTATATTTAATTATTTAATATAATTGTGTGTGTGTGTGTGGGTATATATATTCCCTGTACTAATATGTTGATGATTATACTCTATCGTTTTGTATATTATTTTTTATTTTCAATATATTTAATATTTTTTTTATTTTCAATATATTTAATTATTTAATATAACTGTATATATATATATATATATATTTCTCCTGTACTGTTATATTGATGGTTATACTCCATCGTTTTGCATATATTATTTTTTATTTTTTGATTATATATATTCCTCGTTCATATTTCTTATATTATTATTAATTTTATTGCATATATTCCTCGTTTGTATAGGATTGTATATTTATTTTCTATACATTTCGTGAAATTGATTCCAATAATTCTTCTGAATAAACAGAATGATGTAATGGTGTTTTATTTAATTCTTTTGGTTATGTATATAAACGATATTATTATTTAATTATATGTATACCAAATGGCTGGTTAGGCTTCTAAACCGACTGACGGATTTCTAAGCCAACTGTCAAGAATATCTGAATAGCGCAATCTGGCAGCTGAAAAGTTAATTAATATATACACCTGCCTTCTATGTCTTCTACGTCAACTGGCGGGTTAAACCAACTGGCGGGTTAAGCCAACTGCTGGATAATGCCAACTGGCGGAAGGCCAACTGTCAAGAATATATACTTTAATTAAATAAAATTAGTATAATCTGGCAACTCAACCCTAATAATGTGCACCTGAACAAGCCATTTACGCTTTCTAAAAAGCCTTCTAAACCAATTGGCGGATTAAGCCAACTGGATGATTAGGATCTTATAAGGCAGCGGGCGCTCGGATGAACTCTCATTATGCGTCTGGCAGGAGCCAAGTGAACACCCCTCTATCCTTCTTAGGTTAGGGCTTAGGTTACGGTTCCCTTTGGGGGGGGGTGAGGCCGTCCCACCTACTCCCCCAAAGACCCTCCTCCTTTCTCTCCCTCTCTTAGGTTAGGTATACCCCTTTGGGGGGTGAAGCCGTCCCACTTTATCCCCCAAAGAGGTCAGGTGGAGTTCCCCTTCATTGCAGCTTGGGGAATAACTCCTCCCCCTTGTTGCACACCCCTCCCCCTTTGTTGCATAACCTCTTGCAATATTCCCCCTCCCCTTTGCAATATTGACCAACATTTGCAATTGCATTGCACTCTAACCTTTTGCGGTCATACTACTGACGGTGCCGCAGAATACTCCGAATTACGTTATTCGGTTAAGGGTTCTGTAGATTCTTTCAAAGTCAAAGAGCAATGAAACACGTCGGCGGTTATTATTTTAATTAATTTAGGCAAGACAGTTATTAATCAGTTTACAGTAAATCAAATATTTTCTTCACAGAAAGTTAATAAACGGATTTCTTTTCGATAAAAATTTATTAATCACCGTAATAGTTAATCCTTAACTCTAAGCTTAATCAAAGGTGTATATACATTAAATGTTGTTTGTGCCTACTGCCTGTCTTTACAGTCAGACTTCAAACCCAAATTTCCGATTAAACCCAATTTCTTTATAAAAGCAATTTCCTAACGAACTGGATTTCCACTCTTCAGTCCGGAGACCCCTCTAAGACTTTCTACCTAGTCCGTTCTGAATCTGATCTTCGAAGCTTCGGATTCCTCCTTATATACGGTGGAGTTTCATTGTTCTCTTGCTTCAGAGGCAGGTGAAAGTCGCGTGAGACGTTTGAGCAATCCAGTTTCTCATGGTCGGACGAATGTAGGTCGCGTGAGCCTTTAAGCAATATGTAAAAGCAATCCAGGTTCTCACGGTCGGACTGAAGTACGCGAAAGGTCGCGTGAGCCTTTGAGCAGTATGTGAAAGGGCATGAGACGCTTGAGGTTCTCGCAGGTGAAGGTGTCAAGTGTTGATTGTTTCTGTTTCTAGTCCCAGGCAGATCGCCATGTATAACGTATATCTCGTATATATATATATATATATATATATATATATATATATATATATATATATATATATATATACACACATTCTTTTCATGACTCCTTTAAAGATATATCATATAAATAAATGACTATGAAATAATAATGACATCTACGCATAATTGCTTCCCATCAGACTCAACTTGATATGTACCAGGATGCCTGTTGTACTTCTTATCGAACCCATTATACTCGTGACTTAAGGTAAGCGCTCTGAAGACGCTGACATGAACAATTGCTCATAACAGAAAAAAATGTAGAATAAGTGATTAACAAATATTTTGTTTAGGGGTTTAATATTCTTTTCTAAATCAGTTTCCATCCGTGGTCAAGATTCCAAACAAGACAAAAATGACTCGAAAGTTTCCCTCATTTTCGGTTTACTTCACTTTGTGCCACGGTAATCCGAAGAGGAATCACACAACAGTACATTAATTTTTTATCTTCGTTCGCTTTGAGAATCAATAGATTTACGAGTTCATGCAATAACCTCTCGACACGCGAGATAAAATCGGAAGTTAAAATACTTGAAAGTTTTTTAATTCTTTTTATGAAAGAGACGAACTTATGGAATAAAAATATAAAAAATGATAATAATGTTAAAAGTTTCATAATAATGACTCAACTCCTTTAAATTATAACTTCTGTATGGAGTAAATTCTTCCGCCATAACTTCGAAATCGAGAGTTATAAGTGTTAAACACTCATTAATTAATGAAAGAAGTTAGATTCGATTGAAAATGTATTGTGAGTACCATTATACTTGTATTACTTTTGGTATTGAGATGGATTTCATTTCTTGAAGGAATTGGGTTTTATGAGAGACAGTGGACTAAACCGAACCGGTCATAAAAGGGGGCTTGAGAACGTGATACAAGGTGTAGCACAAGTTACGCGACTATATTTTTAAAAAATTATGAATATTATGCCTTTTTATAATCGTATATGTCTTATTTTAAAGCTTGAAATATTCTCTTTGGAGTGGTATGTACGTACAGACCATGTCACTACACTTTAATATCTCACTTTAATAAACAGTCAAAACAAAAGTTGTCCTAAAAAAAATGTGAAACACGGGTAGGAGATAAAAGTGGGTGCAATACACGTACCGTGAGTTTATAAAACAATTCATATATGAAGTTTTTATCATGAATACATATATTATTCAGGCAGACCATATACAATTCTGGCCAAAAGTTTAGAATTACTTGCAAATTTCTGGAATCTGACCTTTTCTGAGTCAGGATTTTTTCATTCACTGTACTTTAAAGTTAGAAAAATGACACTTATTATGGAATTGATCTTACCTAATGCATTGAAACATGCTAAATTACGTTAAAATAGGAAATTTATTGTAAGATGTTTTAATCCTCAATGTTATGCAGACCAAGAATCAAGGACTAGAGGTTGATTTGATAAAAGTTGAATTTAGGCTTTTTCCTGCATTTCCTTGATAATGTTTTAAAAATTATATAAAGTATACAGCTTATACAGGGTGGGCCGTAAGTTTCCATACATAGGAAAAATTAAACGTTTGTTTTTATGTTTCAGATACCCTAAGAATATACGTTTGACGTAAGATCTTGTTTACTGATGAAGCAAATTTTTACGTCAATGGAGAGGTTAATCGGCAAAACATACGTTATTGGAGTAATGCTAACCCTAACTGGCTGAGTCCGACGAAGATGCAAGGTGCCGGTAAAGTGATGGTGTGGGCCGGGATATGGGGTGACAGAATTATTGGACCAATTTTTGTCAGTGGAAATCTTAATGCCGAAAGGTATCTTAACATGTTGCAAGAAGAGATTTTCCCATCCCTGCTAAACGAGGAAGGTAACTTCCCAGTTTACTTCCAGCAAGATGGAGCTCCACCTCATTATGGTCTTCACGTGCGTCGGTATTTGGATCAGCAGCAGTTTCCGGATGCTTGGATTGGTCGGCGTGGTCCTGTGGAGTGGCCTCCCAGATCCCCAGATCTCACCCCCCTTGATTTCTATCTTTGGGGGCACTTGAAGGCCATGGTGTATCAGGAAAAGATACGAGACATAAATCATCTAAAGGAACGTATCACCAACGCCATTACAAGCATAACGTCAACTGTGCTAATGCGTGTTCATCAACAGTGGGGAACACGTATTGAAATGTGTTTTCAAAACAATGGCAACCATGTAGAGCATATTATATAAATAAAAATGGTTGTCCATAAAAAAATGTTTATTTTTCCTGTATGGAAACTTACGGCCCACCCTGTACACTTCTTTCAACATAAAATTCAATTGTTTTAATAATCCTCATTATTTTCACTTGTTTATTAATTAATGTATGTATATTTTTTAAAATATCAGTATTTGAATCAAATGCTCTTAAATTTATTGGGGTAGATAACTACAGTCAAAGTTTACATTAATAACCAATTTTATGCTGATACTGCTATGATTTAAAATTACTTTTTCTGGCTTAGCTGGAGAAATGGCTGTAAATTCACGATTATTCCTTTAACTTATGTACCTAACCCAATTTACACAAGTTGCAAATGGACAGAAATCCATAAATTTCCTCGGAGAAGCGAGGGCAGGCGAAAGTACTTATAATAGAAAACTGCATTACTACAGCCAAGTCAGGTAGCCTCCCGCCTTTAAATATTTTAAGTCAGCAGAATCCAAAATCAAAAAGAATATTTTCTAGAATTGAGGGTGTAAGCCAAAAACAAGATCTGGCAAACCACGAATAAAGCAACACCGACTCACACTGATAATGCGACCAGAAAGAAGGCAAGGATCAACCTCTTTTGCAGGAAGTAGTATCCCCGCAGCGATGTGCGTTTAAGTCTTCGATTTGGAGATAGATAAATACATATATATGTATACACTATGCCATCATTCCTGCCAGATGGCTTCCTCTACATTCTTATATATATAAGCAAACAACCACAAGGAAAAGGAAACACAAAGTCCGAGCGCTTTCGTGATATATTCACATTATCAAGGAGGAACAGAAAATATGTATATATATATGTGTGTGTGTGTAAACACTACGCCAAGACGATTGACTGATTATGCCCTCTAAACCAACTGGCTGTGATGCTAAAGCCGCCCAGGATGGCTGTCAAGACACCCATTATGCCTCGAGACATGCCAGCGTGAACATCTTCTCTTCTCTCTTTATTATCCTTGTGCCTCTACATTCTTGTACATTAATATATATATGTATACACTACGCCAATACGATTGGCTGATTACGCCCTCTAAGCCAACTGGCTGTGATGTTAAAGCCGCCCAGGCTATGGCTGGCCAAGACACCATTATGCGCCGAGACATGGCAGCGAGAACGTCTTCTCTATCTCCTCTCTTATTATCCTTCTTAGGTTAGGCTACCTCTTTGGGGGGACTACACCTCTCTCCCATTCATGCATTCTCCGTTGGGGACCTAACCCCTCCCCTTGTTGCATACCACCCTCCCATACATCAAAATACACACTTTAAGTAGTACCAGGCTTAAATAAAATAGTAAACTCACACGTAATCGAGTTCACAGTAACATCTTCATTGCTTTGTACGACACAATAAATGCAATTTAACATTAATTCACCACTCAAAGTATATGGATATTTATATTCAATATAAAGGGCTTTCAAATCGTTTAGCACTATTTTTGTACCCACTTTACAATTGGGAGTCAAACTATCACGCTTTTTAAGCGCGGATAGAATACAATCAAAAGCACGCACAAAGATGGCATCGTTTGCCACATCATCATCATTAAATTCAAGTTTATACTGTAAAAACTCCTTTGCAAACGGGGGTTTATTCTTTCCGAGCCGAGCTTTTCAACCGTAAAATCTTCACAACTCATATCGGCAATTGAATTATGCTTCTAAATCGTGCCAACAGCTGCGTCTTAAATAAAGAAATAGTTCTTTAGGGTGAACAGTGAAGGTGAGTTCAGGCCTTTACCGCTCAATTCCTTTGTACCAAAGTTCGTGATATTTCGAGGAGTCTGTGCCTTCTAAATACACATCCAGTTCGAAACCATTCTCGCCTTGTTCCTGCCTACATTCCATAAAATCATCGAGCAAAGCGGTGTACGCGTATTCAAGCACCGTGTCAAAATAATGCATATCAAAAACACGTGCATCTAATATAGGTTTTAGTTTTCGGAAGCCGACGACCTCAAATATTCTGTCGAGAATGAAACGGTTTCGCGTGAGAATAAGGGCATTATTGTCAGCAGCATTCTTCCACATCAGCCATATATCAACGCATGGTTGGTTTGTATCACGATTTATGCCCAGCGTAAAAATAATGGCGCATGAGGGTGTATCACTAATCTCCTCTTTTGTGCCTACACCTACAGGTATTTTATAATTTTCCTCACCCCACTTCTCAACCACCACGAAGATTTGTTCATCTTGTCAACACTTAAATAAATAAATAAACATTCCGTTTACAAGATTTTGACTATTTACATATCGTTCCAAGTACATAATTAATGCACGGGTATTACGCCTGAACACACGCACTGACTTCGACACTGACACATCGTATACTGCATTGAGGATACTGCTCAACGGAGACTCCATCTTTTATTAGTTTTCTATTGTGAGGAGAGCACGTCCAGTCGGGTCAAGCTCTGTGGTGACTATGAGCCGCCGGTGCATTGTTTGGCTCGGCGGGAGGTATGGGGGGAATGAGTCATGCCAAACGTTAGTGATTCGTGTACGGGTTTGTTCCAACATGAAAGAACCGAGGCGCACTGGTGAATCATACGAATATTTGCAACCCATTATACCGGGCAATCGTTTAGAGAATTTTTCCAGCTGCGATACATGAAGTAATATCGGCTTTAATGTTTTATCACACACTCCCCGGAATGTCCACCATATATCTTCGTTCAGGGGTATTCATCATTGTACATTCTTTAGCTATGCAGATTTTATTAACACTCCGGTGATCTATTTGGGAGAAACGTGTTCATATTTATCCTTTTCGTTTAACAAACAATACTCATCCCTAAACTCTACTAAAAACTCGCACAAGCCTTTAGCTACAACTTCGCTGCGAACCTCATCATGATATATACAGATGTAGTGGTAAAAATATTTTAAACTGCCCATAATCACAAGATTTATATTCTCCATCGCAGTGTACGCGTACTCGGTATGATGTAACATAACATAATACCTCTTGTCACACCAGTCATCAACGAGGTTCACAACCCACACCCGCTGTTTCTCTTCTGCACTTGTTGATTCTTTCACTTCACGGTGTAGGTGATCCTTTACACCAAGGGTGGCCAACCTTTCCAAGCGATGGGCCAACAAATTAGTCAGTAATTTTAGTGGGCCACTTTTCTGAAATCTAGACCAGAATGATAAGGTAAAATAAAAATAATTCAAGTACACTGACATTTTTATTGAAATACAAACACACATATATGTAAAAATATGCTCAAACACTAATAGAAGTAATATAATCGTTCAAAAAATCGAACCCTGAAAAACTAGAAAATTCAAACATTGAAAAAAAAATTATTTTCTACATTAGCTGAACTTTAGTGTGATTTTTTAATCTGTTTTGAGCGTCGGTTAAAGCTGATCGGTACTTATTGTTAATATAATTCGTTGAGGAAAATGATTGTTCGCAGACGTAAGTAGATCCAAATTTGCCTCCCGATGGCGGCGGGCAACTCTAACAGCCTTGGTGGGCCATTATTGGCCCGCGGGCAAGGGGTTGGTCACCCTGCTTTACACAGTTTAATCCTACAACATAGTCTATTACATCGTTTGAGCCACGAAAGCCCGCAATGCTCTCACCAGAATATCCATAGAGTATTTGGACGTCTTGCTCCTCACGCTTCGCACGATCCAATGTGGCTTTAAAAGCTTCAAAGGAGGGATGACTAGGGATTCTTTGAGTGTTCACCACATCTGTAGACTTTATCGAGTACCACTTCATCAGTGGAGAGCATGCAATATCAGAGGTAGCCACCACTATTTTCCGTCTACGCGAGAATTCTTCATCAGGTAAAATACACGTCTGAGAATCAGTGTTTGCTGAAGTCAGCTGAACACGCAGGCCCGCAGGGCAGATATATGTCCCTATTAGTAGCAGCAGTCACGTGACCCCTTTGATTGGACTTCGTCATACAGTCGGCGGTGCTTAGATTTTTTCCTGTACACACACACACACACACACACACACACACACACACACACACATAAAGGAGAAAATGAAACGCTAGCTGAAACATAATTTATTTTAAATAAAAAAATAAAAAACTGTAAAATATCGTCAAGTGAACAGCCTCCAACACAGGGTATATAAATATATATATATCCTGTGTTGGAGGCTATTTACCTATTTACTTGTTGACGATATTTTATTTATATATTAGGGTTCTTATTTGGGCTTAAATTTGAAATTTTGCAATTTTTATGAATGCACCCTCGGATATTGTGCGAATAGCTATAAAAACTAATCCTGTAAAGTTTGAGAGCGATCTCATAATTTTTATTACTTCCCCCGGGTACTTTTGTATTCTCCCCCGGGTGAATCATAGGGTAGTGTTGTACGTTTTTTGAAAATTGTCGTTGCGGAGTGCCGTTGAATGGAACTGATATCTTCGGCATGTCAGTACTTTGTAGTTGAAGTGTATAATAGGTCCCCTTCTACTTGAGTATTAGCACCTCAATGAGGGGGGGCCTCATGGGCGCCCAATTCCTACTCATTGTTGCCTAGTTTGGAGTAGTCACGGTGGACTTGCGGGCGTCAGGGTAGCGCTGGCGGTGCGCCTCGACGACCTGGAGGAAGAACTGACGCTGGTCCTCGTCCTTTGTCAGTGCCAGTTGTAGTCCTGCATCATAGCGACGCCGCGCTCGGCGAAGTCGTTAGTGACGCGGAGACTCGCCACCCTCCGCGCGGTGGCATACCTTGGATCACTGGGCCACTCCGCTGTGTCGGAGGACAGGAAGGCGCCGTCGATGCCTAGCACGTGGAACAAGAGCCTCGATGACTGGGTGACGAAATCCTCGATGGTTTTGCCGTTCACCACAACCGGCTTCGGCTCGACGACGACGCGCTTCGGGGGGCTGTCCGAGGCCTCTTTCTCCTCGAGCGCCTTCACTAATCCTCTTTGTCTCCGCAGATGTGTTGTCGTCGAAGAAGGCGAGCTACACGAGTGGCTCGCTTAGATACCACAGGTGCCGGCGCTCGAAGCCGTCGGCCAGAACTTGGCGAGCGCCTTGTCCTCGTAGCCGACGAGTTCCTGGAGGAGGGCAAGGTCGTTCGCCGGGGCGGCTGCGGGGTTCGGTGAAGCGAACCAGGCCGGGACGTAGAGGGCAAGGGCGAAGTTCGCCTGGGACCGGTCCTTTCCCGTGCGGTGAGAACCAACTGTTCGCGGAAGAGGAACATCTTGTGGCAATAAATGGCCTTCGCCTGGGCGCATGAACCGGATGCCGCGCGTGGGTACGCCGCCAAGGACGATAATGGACAGCTCCAAGAGCTCGCGGTAGTTATCGCGCGGCTGCTGTTGGGAGAGGTGGAAATGGTAGCAGGCGATGAGGTCGTCGCGCGCGTCCTTGAGGGCCGCCGTGGTCTCCTCGTCGTCGATAACCAGGTGGCGCTCGGTGTTGACGGAATCCCAGCGTTCCTTGAATAGCTTGTACAGCTGAACGTTGAGACCGAGGAGGCGTGGAAACACTCTCCGAACGCCTTGGTAGCGACAAGTTCGTGCATGTGGTGGCGGCAGGCAAGGTTGAGCAGATCCTTGCCCAGCTTCTGTTCGATGAGCATGCAGGCACCCGCGCACGCGCCGGTGTTGGAAGCCGTCGTATCGAAGCTCAGGCCGGCGACGCGGTTTGCGATGCCCCAGTCCTCCAGCGCCTCGAAGACAGCGTCCGCCATTGTTTGACCAGTGCCGGTGGCGAGCTTTGGGACAGCGAGGAGCTTGGCGACTCCTTCGCTTGAGACAAGGACGGGCAACCGTTCGACGTTGTTCGCGCCTCCCGTCACGTCGGCCACCAGCTTCCCATCCCAGTGTACGATGAGCGGGGTGTCGGGCGCAAATGTCCGCTTGATGACGGCGGCGACTTCCTTGCGGTGCTTGATGCGCGAGTGGTAGAACGACGACCGGTTGAAGGTGAGTTCCGCAACATTGTACCCAAGACTCTCGGCAATCGCCGCCACAACGTGGACCGCCTTATTGTCTGTGATGTGCGCGCGGTCGAGCGCGGCGGCCACCTTCGGTGTGATGACCTGATGTCGCCCGCGGCGTTTCAGCGGCGGCGGGCTGGCGGCGGCAGGCTGGCGGCGCTGGATGTCGACGTTGTTCGCGCCTCCCGTCACGTCGGCCACCAGCTTCCCGTCCCTAGTGTACGATGAGCGGGGTGTCGGGCGCAAATGTCCGCTTGATGACGGCGGCGACTTTCTTGCGGTGCTTGATGCGCGAGTGGTAGAACGACGACCGGTTGAAGGTGAGTTCCGCAACATTGTACCCAAGACTCTCGGCAATCGCCGCCACAACGTGGACCGCCTTATTGTCTGTGATGTGCGCGCGGTCGAGCGCGGCGGCCACCTTCGGTGTGATGACCTGATGTCGCCCGCGGCGTTTCAGCGGCGGCGGGCTGGCGGCGCTGGATGTCGACGGCTGGGCTTGGGCGTCGTTGCTTTGTCGAGGACGCCGTGGGTTGCCCTCGCTGGAGATTGAGTCCAGTTTGAGTTTGGTCACTTCCACCTCAGCGCGCTTCCGTTCTGCCTCTTTCTCCTGGCGCGCGCGATCCTCTGCGATGCGCCTGTCGCGCCTCACGATCGGCGAGGAGGCGGTCGACGCCTAGCATCGCCCCACGCCGACCGTACTCGCGCTGGGCCAGGAGAAACTTTGTCCTCCTGAATGACGACAATCTTCAGCGCGTTCCCGTGGGCGATGTCGAATAGATTGTTGAGACCGCGCACCCAGGCGTTCCGCTTGTTCACGAAGAACGGCGTGGTCGCCTGCGTTTTCTTGCGCATCAGGTTCTTCCACTCCTAGTGCAACTTGATGAGCTTCTGGGCGCAACGATGATGAACGGAGGTCGGGATCCGGCCAATTTCCCAAAACTGGCGGACTTCGTTGATGACAACATCAGCCGCATTCCGTATTGTCTGTTTGCCGATGATGTGTACATGGAAGAAGCGGCGCAGGACCTCTCGTTTCGACGGCAGCTTTGAGTCGGTCAGGGACTCAGATGGGTGGCCTACCAGAAACACTTTGGTTGACTTCCGCGTCGTACGCTTAACAGTTGCAGTCGACGACATGATTTCAAGTCTGTGAACGGAAAAATGTTAAAACTTATTAGAAAATAGACACCTTATAACATGAAATATAACGATTGATATAAATTAATGATATAGATTTAAATAATGAATTAAAATGAAATGATATAAAATTAAAATATGATTCCCTCGCTAGCAAGCTAACATTGTCATCTACAAGTTTACTTTTCCACAATTTATTTGAGAAATCAATACCTTGGAGGTTTGGCTTCTAGGCCTATAAGGCAAGACGAAACTAAAATATCTGCACAATCGTCTCCGACACTAGGATGACAATAACTCAGTTACTGCGTAATATTATTTACTAAAACCGAACGCATTAGGAGGCGGAGCAATCGAAGAAGCAACCCAAAAGTTCACTGAGTTTATAGTGGGGAGAATACAAAAATGCCCGGGGGAAGTTTTAAAAATTATCCGATTGCTTTCAAACTTCATATTTGTTTTTATGGCTATTCGCACAATATCCGGGGGCGCAGTCATAACAATTAAAAAGTCGCAAAATAAGAACAACCCTATAATATATATATATATAATATGAATAGAAACGACATAAGTGTTAAGGAACGTTTCTGCACACGAGGAGGAGAGATAACGAATAATGAAAAATGAGGCGAACCGCCCAGGAATCGAACCCAGGGCCTTCCAATTGCCGGTCGGACGCTCTACCATTATGCTACGGACCTCACTCAATCACAAATCGAAATTCTCCCACATAGGGCAGAAACCAATGCCTGAGAGGGCACCCTCGCAAATCGTGAATATGCGCATATAACTGCAATGACCGCGCAGTATATAAATGAATAGAAACGACATAAGTGTTAAGGAACGTTTCTGCACACGAGGAGGAGAGATAACGAATAATGAAAAATGAGGCGAACCGCCCAGGAATCGAACCCAGGGCCTTCCAATTGCCGGTCGGGACGCTCTACCATTATGCTACGGACCTCACTCAATCACAAATCGAAATTCTCCCACATAGGGCAGAAACCAATGCCCTGAGAGGGCACCCTCGCAAATCGTGAATATGCGCATATAACTGCAATGACCGCGCAGTATATAAATGAATAGAAACGACATAAGTGTTAAGGAACGTTTCTGCACACGAGGAGGAGAGATAACGAATAATGAAAAATGAGGCGAACCGCCAGGAATCGAACCCAGGGCCTTCCAATTGCCGGTCGGACGCTCTACCATTATGCTACGGACCGGCAATTGGAAGGCCCTGGGTTCGATTCTGGGCGGTTCGCCTCATTTTTCATTATTCGTTATCTCTCCTCCTCGTGTGCAGAAACGTTCCTTAACACTTATGTCGTTTCTATTCATTTATATACTGCGCGGTCATTGCAGTTATATGCGCATATTCACGATTTGCGAGGGTGCCCTCTCAGGGCATTGTTCTGCCCTATGTGGGAGAATTTCGATTTGTGATTGAGTGAGGTCCGTAGCATAATGGTAGAGCGTCCGACCGGCAATTGGAAGGCCCTGGGTTCGATTCCTGGGCGGTTCGCCTCATTTTTCATTATTCGTTATCTCTCCTCCTCGTGTGCAGAAACGTTCCTTAACACTTATGTCGTTTCTATTCATTTATATACTGCGCGGTCATTGCAGTTATATGCATATATATATATATATATATATACAGGGTGTCCATAAATGATTACCCTGATTAAAGCATGCTATAACTTTTAAATAAACACTCGTATTTAAACACAGTTTTAATCATAAGTAGATAAACATACAAAGTTTTGATACATAGTTAATGAACTTAATAAGCTTCCACATGTGCACCCCTAGTGGCACATAAAATGTCTAAACGGTATTCACACTCACGCCACACATTCCAAAATTTGTGGGTTAACTGTTGGCATTGCATCCGTAATGCGTTCTCGCAATGTCCTGATATCTGGAACAACTGTTGCATAAACCAAATCTTTAACATGACCCCAGAGAAAGAAATCCAACGGGGTAATGTCTGGTGATCTTGGGGGCCATGGGATTGGCCCGTCCCTGCCAATCCATCGATTTGGAAATGTTGCGTCGAGAGTTTCACGAACAACATGCGCCCAATGAGGGAGTGCCCCATTTTGTTGGAAGATGACAGTTCGCTGCCTGTCCTGCAGCTGGGGGATGGCGTAATTGGTGAGCATATCCAGGTACACAGTTGCGGAAACAGTGTTCTCAGCGAAGAAGAAAGGACCAATTATCTGGTCATGCATTAGTCCACACCAGACATTGATCTTCGGACTGCCCCGAATATACTCCCGTACGGCACGTGGGTTTTCCGATCCCCAAATACGCACATTGTGTCTGTTGACTCTACCACTAAGATGAAACGTAGCCTCGTCTGAAAAGCAGACACGTAACAAGAAGTCATTATCCTAGTCAATGCTGTTCAAAATGTCAATAGCGAATTGTTCACGTTTTGGACGGTCATCAGGCTTCAGTTCTTGAACAATTTGTACCTTGTGGGCGTGTAACTTCAAACGTTTGTGTAACCTTGTGCACCGTAGACTTCGGTATCTTTAGTTGGCATGAAGCTTGTCTCACCGATTTCCTTGGTGACCGTGTGAAAGCAGTTTGAAAGTTTTCCACCGTCCCATCGGAAACTGATGGTCTACTACTGCTCTTTCCCTTTTCCACGTTTCCAGTTTCCGAGAATTTTTTCATCCACGACATAATTAACTTCACATCAGGTGGATTCTTTCCATACTTTGTTCTGAACCTTCGCTGAACACTGACAGGAGATTTTGTTCCTGCAAGCCACACAACACATTGTGCCTTCTCTGTCACAGACGCCATCTTAACTGAACAGCTACTACAGCGCTCCTAGCAGCGAATGCGGTAGACGAAACACACCAGCACAAAAACTCTATGCATGTACGAGATCACCTGTAAAAAGAAAACTGATGTAAGATTCGTCATTAAAACATGAGAGCATACTGTTTTCAGGGTAAACATTTATGGACACCTGTACAGTATATATATTATATATATATATAATATATATATATATATATATATACGTATATATAAAATATTCATGCACCATAGCTGAAACATAATTAAATACACATAGTATATAGAAAAATAAACCAAATATCGCTAACAAGTGAATAGACTGTAATACAGGCTATACACACACACACATATATATATATATATATATATATATATAGCAAATATTCATTCACCATGGTACTCAAAGGTCAAAGGGAACAGTGTCGTAGGTGCCAGGCACCTGGTATCGTTTCCTGTAGGTGTTACGACAAACCTTCGTACCCCTAAGCTTCTTCACACACTTCAATTTTTGTGCCCGGAAGTTATGAGTGCCTACAACCAGGTGGGTGGGTTGGTCACCCTCATTACCATCATCTTCTAAGCTCACTAGATCTTTGAGTGTGTAAAATTTGACAATCTGGCATGGTTAAGAGTGATACCTTTAGTCTTCACGATGTACTTGTACTCATCCCCCATCCTCACGCGTACCCCATAAGTTTTTTGCCCTGTTGAGACAAAAGAATTGGTGTATGCGAGTCTACTCTACTCATCCTTAATCTCGTCAGTCAGCTCTCCAAGGAGTTCCCCAATACGAGGCATATATTCACCTTCCCTCTCCGTGAAGGTGATACTATCTGTATCTGCGTACATAACCCGCAGCCTGAGAGAATGCAACAGATGCCATAGCTTGATACGTACGTATGCTCTTGTGAAACTGGCTACATGTATGTTTGTGACACGTGATGTATCTGTAGCCAATTCGGTCCTGTTGTACCTTATTATGTACGTATTACCCACATTCACGATTTCCTTAACTTCTTTGTCGTTGGCGTTTGCATAATCCCAGACTTCACTATAACTTTGAGCTAGATGTACGTTCCCTTTGTCTGTATTCTGAGCAAACCCCCCCAAAGGCTACTTAGGCACAACTTTGCACTAAAGCACGTACCAGAGTATCCTTGAAAAACGTGTTTATATATGGCGTGAAAAGGATGGAAGCTTCTGAAACCTCCACACCTCATATATCTTCAGTATTCTGTACCCGTGGAGAAGGGCTAGGGACAGCTCAGGACTTGTATATACACCTCTGATCTTCCTCTGGTTGATCGTGTGATTACAGTCCCTATTGTTCTCCTCTGCGCACTTCACACACAGAGGGAACATGAGTTTGTGGTCTATAACAAACTGGCAAGATTGGCATCCATAAATCGCGAGGGGGACACATCTACGAAAGAAAGTCCAAAGTAGCTCTCACTCAAATTAGCTGAGAACTCTTCGATGGTAGGCTTGGCGGGGCCCACAAGTTTTTCAGGTGCACCTACGGGATACGGATTGTTCTTCATCACGTAAGGGTATAATAAGCAGAAATCGTAGTAGTGAAGCTTCACCCAGTCCGAAGGCGGAAAGTATAGTTTGAAGGGGTTTGTACGTTCTCCAAACAAGCTGTCACCGCATTTGAGGGGCTCCACCACCATGTACGTTTGATAGCCCTTGTTTCTTCGCGATACTGCTCATCGGATTACATCCAGGCTTCATATTCATGCTCCCACAAAATCTTGTGAGTGAACTGGGAACTTATAAGCTGGTCGTGGGTACGGGTCCATGCGAGACTATCGGCGGGAGATCTCCCATGGGCATCCCCGGTGACGCCGCAGTCAGGACGTGAACATCCATGCCACCAGCAGCCGTTAAAGGATTACACCGTTTTTTCACCAGTGGTTGGGTCCTCACTTAAACCATCCACCCAAAAAACACCGCCATTGACCTTGATCGCCACTTCCCCCGTGTTGCGAGCGTGTTTTATATATACGCTTGTCTGCTGCTGTATGCGAGTGAGCCAGTAAATATCCTTATAACCATAGCTGCGCGGGATGTTTCGGGGGATGATTGCAATTGTGTCTTTAGGCATGAAATTATTCTTGAATACGGTAAAACACAATGATGCGATCGTGGTTGCTGCTTGTAACGGATCACAGTTTAAGCGTGTTATGTACATCCTTCTAAAGGCTTGGAAGCATACTCTAAGTACACGTACGTCATTCACACAATAACGTTCACATTCATACGCTATATTATAAGGATTATCTTCATTAAACCTGTTAGTAGAGCTCAAAATCCTCACGTTAGCTTGTACTCATACATTCATAGTTAAAGTAATGTTTAGGGGGTGATGGTCCTCCATAATTTAGTGTCTTGAGTGAGGAATGTGTAAGAGAAGTACCATTTGAGACTTCGGCGTCTACGCCCATCACCTTGGGTAGCTTGGCTAATTTACAAGTGTGAATAACAGGGTGTCTTTAAACTGTACATTTCCCCTTATCTGCATCTGTATAAGTTTGTTCCCTCTTTTCAAGGGATCACCCGTGAATAGCTGGGCTCTCATGCTCAAGCAGCTCCTTATAAAGGAACTGAGTGTCAAATTTTGCAGCCTTACGGGCAAAAATATACACTGTCATTTTTTTAACTGGTCCACTAGCTTTACAATATAGTTCACAAACAGTTTCACCGGGGAATCTCTTGCAGACACCTCAAAAATGTTTGTTCACTTACCACATTTTCAGCATTCATCACACTCAATGTTCATACATTCATCACAAATAGTTTGACTTACGAGTAAATGAGGAATAGCCTCTTTTGTTTCGGAGTTTGTGTAAGTTTCTTTGTCATAATACACGATTATATAGGGCTTATTTTAGGTTTGGCATCTTTCATATAACATACGTGCTTTATACCATCCGCCTTATAATTCATGGCACATAGAACAATGACTTTCATCGCATTTGTGCTCCAATTTCCCCAAGCTGTCCATTGTGTGAAACATGCCATACTCACAAATCCTCATTTTCCTACACGTGCCATTTGATTTATGGAATCCAAAGCAGGTATTATTGAAAAACATGCGTTTACATACATTATATTCACGCTTCTCAGTTTCAACTATACGACTTTCACACCTGGGACTTTTACACTGCTCGCAACCCATGTGGCATTCCTTACAATGCTTCAATAGGTCATTCGTAAACTCGGCGCAGCCTTTACACAAATCGTGATGTCTTCCGTATTTTCTGTTTTTATCATAACTCGCGCAAAGAGCCCTTATATTACGGATGGGTAGATACTGTACGTTGCCCCAGACAAGCCTAAAATAAGTAGGGGCTTTGTACGTTCTTTCACACTGCTTTTAAAAACATACACAATCCTACGGGTATCATCCAATCCAAACACAACTATACGTACACCCATTACCCGCTCTACCCTTCGCAGCTCTTCAGGCCCCATATCACTGACAAATTCAAGTGTACAGTCTGCAGCCAGTTTACGTGCATGCTCCACTACCATAGGCATCCAAATTTTTTGAGCAGATGTATTTACCACAGTAAACATATGAGCCAAGACTAATGTTATAAAGCCGAACCACGATCAAAAGCAGTGTGTCGTTTGTATATCTGATAACTTAAAATTAAGAGTATAAGGAATTGCGTTGTGACTTACAGGTCGGAAGACGTGATCTATATGAATCGTGAAATTCTCCAAATTAAGCTCGGTGCCGCTTTGAGCGGCATGCATTATACGCCCCAAAATATACTGTACATCTACGGCGGCTAGGCGCCTGTAGGGTATTACCACCCAAAAATCGTCTCTATCACTATCATCTGACCCGAACCCGAGCTCCAGACGCGTCCTGGCTTTACGCCCCTCACTCCTCTGAAGGGCAAACTCCACAATACGTTCAACCATGAGCCGCAGTCCGTGTTCAAAGCCATTACTATCATGACTCGGGGGTCGATCCTGACTACGTACCGGTTTCTAGTCAGAGATGGGATGGTAGTGACGTTACGCAACAGATCGAATGATATGCCGCTGTCTACAGGTTGCTGTGTTGCTGTTGAGGTGGAGGGTACGGGCGGTATTGAATAGGGGTAAGTGGGTATAGTTTTATTTGTAGATGGTGCTACTGAAGGTGTCGTACCGTAAGACGTGGAGGGTTGTGGTTCTATTACTGCGGCCCTAACGGTCGACAACTTTACGCGCTTTGACGTGGAAGGTGTTTCACCGATGTTATCATGCACCCGCTTTCTTCTCGAATTGACGAGTGGAGGTGCTGCTGATGGTTCGCTGAAGGGGGTGAAGTCTGTAGCTTCAACTACACTATCGTTGCCATAATCCGCAATATCTATGATGGGGACATGTTGCTGGTACAGTACCTCATCATTATCATCATTCACGGAAGAAGAAAAACAAGATTGTAGAGTATAAGGAGCAACACTTAAAATTTTGTTATATGTTGTAAAGGCCCCACTTAAAAGTGTATCATGTTAGAGATGGATTTTGTAGAAAAATTCAGGTTCACGAGCCCTTCTACATGCATCATATACGGTCCTACAGGCTGTGGAAAAACCGTGTTTATGCTTAAAATCATTAAAGATAAGGACGATCTGTTCTCAAATTTCGTGCCCAAAGTCATATGGTGCTATTCGACATACCAAGCCGTATTCAACGAATACCAAGATGATATTTTGTTGCACAAAGGCGTTTATGATGTAGTTCTATGAAGGGTGATGAGCACACGGTTATTGTAATTCACGCTCTCATGTTAGAAATGAACCAACCGTTTGCCGAAACATTTACAGTATTCTCCCACCATCTTAACATAAGCGTGTTCTTCATCAATCAAAGCCTGTTTTTCAAGAATAGATACATACATGATGTATCGCTAAATACACAATATCTAGTCTTATTCGCACAACATTGAGATGTGTCACAAATTGGGGTATTAACCAGTCAAGTGTTCCCGAATCAGCGTAAGCAGTTTTGGAAGTTTATAAAGAAGCTACAAGCCAACGTTACGGATATTTGGTTTGTGACCTTCACCCGCGAAACACGTTTAGGGTGCTTCTAAGAACGAATATATTCCCAAACGAGGCTGAAACGATGTAGATCCCAGAATGACAAAGAGATTAAAGAAATATCGTGAATTAATAAAAATCTACCGACGATTGCCATGCACTCTCCAACGTCTGTTTGTTAAAAATATTGACCCAGACTTTTTAAAATGCATCTGTGAAATCTGTCTTAACGTTATAAAATGCAATGTACCAATGAAGGCCACTCAGAAGTCACGCTTACGTCGTCACAAGAGCATAATACGCGCACTCGCTCGTAAAAAACAAAGAGTGGGAAAGAAGAAGCGAATTATTGTGCAAAGAGGTGGTTCGTTCCTACCCATCTTGTTTTCAGTTTTGGCACCTTTATTGTCTAGTATAATATAATGAAGAAAGTGGTCGTTATTCGATACGAGGTGTATTTACGAAATACAAAGAACCAGGAATCAGTACTAGATCCTAGTAAAAATAGGTTTAAAAGAATGGAGAATGAATTGGTGAATCTATTAAACAGCGAGAAGCCCCCTGACGAGAAAATAATTTTGTATCAAGAAGCTCTACATAAATTTCTCCAAGAGCTCGAAGATTATAAGAAGCCGGTTGAGGTCCCCATAGTTATCAGACATAGCACTGATGATGCTGAGCTTGGCGGCATAGGACCTGTGGTCGAGGCTAGAGACGAACAGTCAAAGAACAGCGGAGCGAGCCCGCAACACCTCGAACATGTATTAAAAAGTTGTCTACCTCATACATTGAGGAATAAAGGGCCAAGTCTTTACAATCCATTGAGTGAGGACCCCATTATACAATGGTCCAATACAGGCGAGGTTGTTGTTGAAGGGTCAAAGGTACAGGGCTCGAACATCATTGATATCGTGCATGATTTGGTGAGAAAGTGGGATAGACCTTTACCAACAGACTGGGGACATATTAAAGCTAGACTACAGCAAATAAACATCTCAAAAACATTGATAGGTAACCAGAACAGGTTAAAAGACTTGGGGGAAGCAAAGCATGTACACAGCTGAACACACCTTCTCCCCATGCGGTAACATCTCTGAAGAGGAAGAAGAAGAGGCCAACCACCCTACTCGCGCGCCTTTAAAATACGCAAATGGCTAACATATTAAGAAAAAATTATTATGACATATCTAATTCAGCCTCCTACGGAGGTGTTAATAGATTGTACAGAGGCGTTATAATGAGGGAGAGAAAAAAATGTTGAGAGGTTTTTGCTCGAGCAAGATGCTTATACACTACATAAACCGGTGAAAAGAAGGTTTAAAACTGCTAAGACATTAGCAGCCTCGGTTGATTCTATTTGGCAAGCGGATTTAACAGACATGCAGAGGTATTCAGTGTATAATAACGGGTATAGATATATTTTGTTTATAATTATAATACACGTGTTCTATAGATATTTGTGGTTAATCCTGCTAAAAAATAAATCGCCTGAATCAGTTGCTAAAGCCAACAAAGCGTTGATGTTCAAAGAAAAGAAGATTCCTGGCTATTTTTGTACAGATTTGGGCAAAGAATTTATAGACCGAGCCTTCCAGAACATGTTGACGGAGTTTAATATCAGTTATTACACATCCCCTTCTATACAAAAGGCATCTTTAGCCGAAAGAGTTCAGCGTACCACAAAGGAACGTATGCATCGTTATTTCACACATAAAAACACATACAGATATATAGACAATCTGGAGCCTCTGGCTTCATCCCACAACCGGTCACGGCATCGTATTATTGGAACATCTAACGAGCTTTTAAAAAGAGATCCCAGAGAGCCTGAGGCGAGAAAAGATAACCGTAGAGCACCACCACGCTCTGAGCGTTTCAAAATTAATGATTATGTAAGACTGTCACGAGCGGGGAATAAGTCCGCGAAAGGCTTTGAGCAAGGGTGGACTCAGGAGATTTTTAAAGTTAGATCTGTGAGGCCTAAAGACGATGTGATAATGTATTATCAACAGATCTACAGAAGCTAAGGCTAACAAAGACCCTAAGATCCACTCTAAGGTTAGCCCGAGAGAAAGGAAAGAGTAGGGGGTTAAGTAAGTAGCAACACCTATCACTCATGGGTTAACATTCATTCAGAAAAAGAGAAAAAAGACTCACCATCATCATCCGCCGGCCACTGCCGACAAGTCAGAAAAATAGTCGGAGAATAGGAAAGGGGTGAAATATGAAAAGAAGTAAAATAAGAACGCTTACAAACCATGCAAACACAGTCTTAACTCACAGTCATACCATGCAAACTACAGACATGCAAGTACAGAGAGTTACATACATGCAAGTAAAGAGATGATAAGAAAAAAAAAGTAGGTAAAGTTAAACAAAAAGTGGGTTAGTTTACTCTACGAGCTACATCTACGTTCATGTTAGTCTAATTTTTATTTTTTTAATTTTATTGCTGGTATCACACGCTGGCATGTCACAAGCTGGCATTAATCGTCAACAGACTCATCCTCGATCACCACCCCCAGAGCTCCCGTTACTAATTGTTTTTTATTTTAAACAACGTTAATATTTTTAAAATGCCTATCTAAACGGTTCTTAAACATATTAACGCTGGTAGAGTGAACGACTGACGCGGGAAGATTATTCCATTTATCAGTTACTTTAAACGTAAATAAGTTTTTAGCGATATTAGTAATGAAACGTCTACCACGCAACTTAAATCCGTTATTACGAGTATTGCTATTATTGAAAGTGAACAGTTCGTCAAAATTTACGTTATCAATGTTATTAACGATTTTGAAAACTTCAATAAGCTCCCCCCTTAATCTCCTAGTTTCGAGTGAATGCAAGTTTAACACTTTAATCCTATCTTCATAAGGCTTGTTGCGCAATGACGGAATTAGTTTCGTGGCACGACGCTGAACCCTTTCTAACCTATCAATATCCTCGCGCAAATACGGGCACCAAAACTGAACGGCATATTCTAAATGAGGCCTGACTAGGGAATTGTAAAGGGGCAATATAATATCCTTCGATTTAAATTCGAAATTACGCGCTATGAAGCCTAACATCCTATTAACTTTTGCGCAAGACTCCAGGCACTGGTTCCTAACCTTTAAATCCTTAGATACGCGTACGCCTAAATCTACTTCCTCGTCAACGCTCTCTAACTCTCTACCATCCATCGTGTACGTGTAATTATTGTTACGAGAACCTATATGCAAAACTTTACATTTGTCTACGTTAAATTGCATCTTCCACTTAACCGTCCACTCCATAATCCTATTTACATCGTCTTGGAGCCTATTTCTATCGTCCTCGTTAACAACCCTACCGCCTAGTTTAGTATCGTCCGCGAATTTTGACACGGTACTAGTCAAAATTACTAATTTGAATGGTGAAGAAGTTAGCGGCGGCCTTTATGGCGAGGAGATGCAGAAAGTGGCATTTAATTTAGGTAAAAAAGCGTTTAAAATTTAGAAAATTTCAGGAAGTAAAGGTACAGGCAAGAGAAAGATGTATCTGGTGAAGTGGTTAGGGTCAGGGACGTAGCCAAGGGAGGGGGCGACGGAGGCGGTCGTCCACCCCTCTTGGAAAGTCCAGGAAAAAATCTGCGATAATTACAACCAAGGTTATTGGAAAGGATACATATTTCATGTGGATGGCTGTATAGTGGCTGTTCAGAAATGGCAGTTGCACTGACATTTTCAGAGAGTTTTTACACAAAATAAGCTTAAAATGTCCTGGCTTACGGGGCCCCGCCCCGGACCCCGCTGGGGAAGCTTCCAGCTCTCCCCCAGACCCCCTAACTGTATGGGCTCGCCCGATTCACCACGGAACCTGACGAACGTAGCTCAAGTTCGCCCCCACTCTTGGGACATTCCTGACTACGTCACTGGCTAGGGTACCCTGAAAGCTTCAACTCCTTTATAAAATCTCAAGCATTAATGAAACTTAAGTAGTATACAAAATGTTGCCTAACCACTTCTACATCACACTACCCTCTTCTGCCTCTTTGGGCATGTATCCTGACAACACCCTGTCCAGCTTTATAACAGAACTGGATGGACCTATCGATTTGGGGCGTGAATCATCGAGGTCGGCTTGTGTGAATTTCAATTGACCACCAAGTTTTTAAGTATTGAGAAGAAAGAGGCTGTTTTTCTGATTCTTAGAAGACTCGATGAGTGTGAAAAATTAGGCATAACTTTAGATGATACCATGCGTTCAGCCTGGAGCGGCGAGTTACGGTACTACAGTAAAAAAGTAACACTAGGACATGGGTATTATGACACAGCCACAGCCGAGGATATTGTGAGGGCTTTAAATGGGAGTCTGGAAAGGTCAAGCCTCACCACTGATTTACTTTTTGAAGTCGTAAACAAAGACACACCGGCCCCTACTTTGTTGCTAAAATCAACGGCTCGTAAAAATATTAAGGACAATGAACTGCTCAAAATTATACCCGAGAGCAGATATGGCGCGGCCTTCCAAAGAGACACTTTTCACGAGTCACAGCATGACTTATTCAGCTTATTGTACCAACTAAAATTACCGAAATTAACCGCTGGAGGCCCTCCCCCGGGCATGTGTTATGTTTATAGTAATATCGTGGACCACCAATTTCTTGGAGACACCCAGGCTCGTTTGTTACGCATTGTGCACATTCCCGATCATAGTGGTAAGAGTTTGAACATCACAGATGATAAACCTCATTATGTCAGGTACCAAACCTAAATAAATTTTCAGAAAACACTTACGACGTAAACGGGATGAAATCGTCGAAGATGCGAAGAGAAAAATGCGCGGTAGGGGTTTTAGAAGAAAGAAAAAACAAAAGGTTGCTGTCAGAGGAAGAAAGCGTACTGTACGACGTGGGAAAAAAGGGAAAGCTAAGCAGAAAACCGTGGTGTAAAGCGGCAAGGGACTTCAAAAAAAGAAATGTTCTAAGCGTATGAAACCGTCGTGGAGTTATTTTTTAAAAACTATGTAAGGTAAATCTGATACAGATGCCTCTCATAGGTGATTGTACAACTGAAGTAGAAGGCTGCATTAACTGCTGCTATGACCTATTTTATTCACCCTCACAGTTCGGAATGCTGAAAATCAGAGTTAAATCTCTTTGTTATGCCTCTGACGCAAACAAGTATTGTGGAGACCGAATTCATCACAATTCATCGTCTCAACGCTATTGAATCAACGACTGCGCCTATAGAGTTCGCGATTTCTTTGTCAGGGAGTAATTTTTTTTACTCTTCCAACGTGTTTCTTTACACTAAACTAAGAATTGCACATTCGGCTGGCACATATTGTGAAGAGGATTACGCAGTATACCCTGAAAACAACTTCCTACACACACCGATAAGTCAATGTGATGTGTACCTAAATGAAACTAACGTTTGACCTGGCGCTTGCCATCACCTTTATAAGGCCTATTTAGAAACTGTTTTAAACTTTACGAGAGAGGCAACAAAGACACATTTGGCGGCTCAGGGGTATTATACCCCCCCAATTGATGGACAGTTTAAAAAATAAATTTAAAAATTCTAAAAAGAAAATTTACGATTCATACGCACGACTCCATTCTGATTTTTTGTCGCAAGATAAGCTGCTTTTGAACGGTGTTGAAATGAGGATCAAAATTAGACGTACAGCCCCCAAGATATGTTTAAATCTGGATGAGGGTAGCGAGCAATCTATCAAACCTACTGTTGTACACATTTTAGATACGTATTTTAGAGTTCGGCGCGTGAAGCTGTCTGCCACCAAGCAGATGGAAATTGAGAAGCGCGTGATTTTAAAAATGCATACCGTCACGGCGGGTGTAACTATCAAGCAGATAGAAAATGTGACCTTGGGTATTCTCCCACAGCGCGTTCTTATCGGCTTGCTTGATCATAAGGCCATGGTCGGTGAGTATAAGAAATCGGCCTTCAAATTCCAAAATTTCTGCTTGAAAAATATAAATTTACATATTAATGGCGCATCTGTTGATGGGGCTTTGGAAGTGAATTACTTTACAGGCCCCAAATTTTCTTTTTGTATAAGCGCATACCACAATCTGTCTCGCGATAATACTTGATGTGATGTGTTTTGGCTCGGGTGTCACTATAGACGAGTTTATAAATGGAAGTACGCTGTTTGCATTTGATCTGTCGGCTGTTCAGTGTGGCAGCGTGAGCACACATCTCAACCCCCAGTCATACAGCAGTCTTGGTATAAGATTTGAATTTGGTGAAGCATTAATCAACGCGATAAGTGTACTGTTTTACTTGGAAGGCCAGAGCGTCATCGAGGTTGACCGCTTCAGAAGTGTATCTAGTGATTTTTAAAAATAATGGCTGAAATGACGTTACGTGAGGTTAGGATGCAGGATTGTTTCACGCAAAACATATTCGCCGGGACTTATACAAAAAAGTGAAAAATTGAAACAACTGATTACGAAAAAAAAATGTCGCATTTATAGTTAACACCAGATCCCTTGGCAGCCCGGGTACCCACTGGTTCGGGATATTTGCTAGAAATAGAGAATGTGTGTATTGTTATGACTCTTTAGCACTACAATTATGGCTCGACCCCCGTAATTATGGGTTTATAAAAAAGTTACGTATACAACGAGTTGTGTGGAACCCGCAACGCTATCAAATTTTATTCTCAAATGAGTGTGGACATCATTGCCTCTGCTTTATTTAATTTCTGGCAGGCGGGAACAGCTATTCAGTTTTCTTAAAAAAGCTAGATTTGTGTGATTATAAGGGTAATGAAAACCTCGTGTTTAGCGAAGTAGTCCGTAGATTCCCCTTTGTAAATGAATCGGATACGCGTATTGTATAAAATGCGAACATATATATATATATATACTTTTTTTTTCCTGCATCCTTATATATGTTTTCCTGCCTAGTGTGACGGTTACACGTGTTTCGTTGGAAAGTCCGAACAAAAGTGATATTACAATAAAAATCCTGCAGTTAATCCTTTTTAAGTAGTGCCAATTTTTGAGTGAATATTCAGTGAACACAGTCGTATGCCTATTTAAGTGGTGAAATAGCGGCGTTTGTTGAAATAAAACAAATAAGATTAAAGCAATTTAATCTATGCAATCTATTCCGAGTGTTTTCTCTCGGAGGAAATCTAACTGCCCATCGAAAGGCAATATCTCTCAGTTATCCCCCGGGGTACACTCCAGGGCACCAATCAGAGAGAACCTACAGCATTCCACACCCCACCCACGGAATAACGGAAAAACTTTCCCTCCCACATTTCTAAATTCGAATCAAATACCTCACTTAATAAATTACTATTTTCAGTTAATATTTCGAGCACAATCATTTACATACCATTGGAAACATGTCAGTGTAAATCAATTATGTAACCCTGTGGATACTGTAAAAAAGAAACAAATGAATCAAAGTCGATTCGTTGCGATCTTTGCCAGACTTTAGTTGAATTTCAATGTCTTAAGTGAAGCGACGAAGAAATCTGTCTTATAACGGGCGCCAAACAAGTGAACGGAATCAAGTTCTGCAAAAGCTGCATAATCGAAATAAACTCGTTTATGGTTTTTAAAGCAGAACGAGACTATGAGGAAAAGGCAAAAGACGAGCTTATGAATAGTGAACAGTAAAAAGAAATAGAAGGAACGAAGATAGTACGAAAGGAAACTGCAAAAGTAGAAATAATAGAAATAAAAGAAGCACCAACAGAGGAAACAGAGGCACAAAACCAAATCCAAAGTTTTCAAACAAAGGGCATTAGCAGCAATAGGACAAAACAAGTAGACAATAAAGAAACCATACTGAAACCACCAAAAACAAAGCCCCAAGTAAAAATGGGGAAGAAAATATATGTAAATACTATGTGAAAGGAATATGCAGGTATTAGGGAGGAGAATGTATTTACGAACACCCTCCTGTGTGCAACACAGAAATAAACAACAAACTTAAAGAAAAACAAAGAGAAACATTTAGAGAATTCATAACAACACTAAACCACTCCACAGATACATCCAGGCTATACAAGACTATAAACAGCATTACCCACTCTAACTGGCATTCACACCTCACACGCGGCTATCTGTCGCAGCCAAAATAATATCCAAACATATACACAACAAGCTAACATTCTAGTTAATCACTACGCAAAGATAAGTCACTTCAACAGAGACAACGACCAGAAACACGCAGACAGACAAACAGCCAGACACAGAAAACCTACAGACTCGACACGACCATTACACCCTTCAATACAGACCAGACACCAAGATCATCAAAAACATTAAGAATTCGAAGGCTACTGGACCAGACAACATATCTAACATACACCTTAAACACTTGGGCCCACAGGGAATACTAGCTCTCACAAACTTCAGCATATATTCATACAACACTGTATTATTCCTATCATATGGAAACAAGGTAAAATGATTACACTACTCAAACCAAACAAAAATCCAACAGAACCAGCTTCCTATAGACCCATTACTTTACTATGTACACCTTCCAAAGTAACAAAAAGACTAATCTTACAAATCATCAACCCACACATACCACTATCGCCTACTCAACATGGATTCAGACCTCACCACTCAACCACGACATTACTCACTAACCTCGCACAGCACATCATGGATGGCATCAACTCCAGACGACCAACTCAACGTACGCTATTAGCAACACTAGACATTAGTAAAGCATTTGATGCTGTCCCGCGTTTCCCTCTCATAAACAAAATACCCAACACAAACATGCACAATAACACCAGAAGGTGGCTGAGCAACTATCTTTCAGGAAGATACTCACATGTCACATTTAATAGCAAGTCATCCAAAAAAAAACACCACCCACGACCACATCGACACCGCTACAAATAAACTACAAACATACATAAACAGTATACAAAACTGGCTCACACACAATAGACTCAAAGTAGCGCCCACAAAATCAACCATCACTAAGCAACACCAATATATTCGCTCAGTTATGGACTATGCTAGCACATGCTGGGCACCCATTATCTCAAACACACATAAACACCTTACACACAATACAAAACAACGCACTTCGTATCATTACAGGATGCACTCAAACAACACCAATAGAACACCTGCACACAGAAACAAAAATACTGAAAGTTAGGGAACATTTAGATATGAAGGGAACACAATTCATGGCAGCAGCGATAACTAACCCACATCACCCTTGCCACTACATGTACAATCATGCACCGACACCTCGCACCATTAAGGTAACACCAGAGACACATTATAACCAAATACTCCATTCCATATCACGCCCCACAGATATCACACAGTACAGAAAACACATACACACACACCTAACCAACAAAGCACTGACACGACTCAGTCCGAATGCGGTCCTAGGTGCGAAGCCGCCACCCATTGACAGGTCAGAGACCAGCCTGACCAGATCGGATCGAGTTAACTTAGTACGATTCCGATGTGGACATCACCCCAACTTACAGACATATAAATACAGACTAGACAACTCCATAGAAAACACCTTCCACCTGTGTCATCACACACTACAAACAACTGAACACATTATGACAGGTCTACAACACCCATTGGGTAAGTTGTGAGAATTTCGATTAGGCAGCATCCTACGTCACATTGCTACGGGAATTAATTCAACTGGTAGATACGTGAGAAGGCAGGGACTCAAACTCACAATCTCACCCCTTGCATAGATGTTACCTATCTGTTGAAATTCACAAGATTTTGGGCGCCTTCAGAGCCCAATCTGCGACCTTCCATCTTCTACTTATTGCCGATCGCTAGCCCTATGGGCCGCCATAGGCACCGGGGAGACAGTTGCTCCGACGAGCCGAGGCGTTGGGCGCGCGATTGATGGAAAATTTGGGCGGAAGTCATAGGCCCTATGACGCGCTACTTATAAGTCAACGAGTGGGTTATAGAGGGGTCTGCGGCCGGGCTGGGATCACCCCGGCCCTACCTTTTCATAGGTGCTTTCAGCCACGGTCAAACTTCGATAGGTACCCGGGGACGTGAACCGAGAATTAATTGAACGGCTACAGAGGCTACTTTGCGCGGCTACTAGCTCCATTCGCAAAATTCTCCAGGTTGTCCCGGCACACGTTTAGACTTATCGGCGATCCCATCACCCCGGGAACCCAATACAAGGCCTATCCATAGGCCTATGGCTCTGGGGAGAAGATTAGATTAGATTTCCCCCCAACTCCTAGCCTTACACAAATTCATGGAATCATAGGCTAACCGACGTAGTGCAAGGTACGGTCGTCACGTGTTGTCGTACCCCGAAAGACTTATCGGGGACCCCTTGACTCCGGGAACCCAATACAGCCTATCCATAGGCTAATGGCTAGGGGAGAAGATTCCCCCCGACTCCTAGCCCTATAAATGGAATCATCAGCTAATCGACGTAGTGCACTGGTCAATCACGTGACCAAAAAGAACACCTCCCACATCGGTGGGGGATGGGGGATCTCCTGAGCCCCGGACCCCTTCGTAAATTGCTTCGAAATCTATGCTGAGGGGGAGAAACCGGTCGTTCCCCGATAGGGACATAGGTCCTATACCTGGGGAACTCACGTAACGCCAGTTTTACTCCCACGACGGACTGTACCGCTCTAGCACAACGTAGAACACAACACAACATCACTAGTGCGCTGAACCTCTGGTTCACTCCGGAGAGGGCGATCGGTTACCTTCATGCCGCCGGCTTGCTCGATCAGGGTGGGCTGATCGACTAACCAACAACAACAACAACTACTTCTACAATAATGGTCACTGCAAATTTGGTGGAAAATGCAAATTCTACCATCCGAACATTTGCAAGACGTACACGACATATGAAACCTGCCAGTACTTGAGAAAATGCTGCTACCATCACCCCTGACAAGTTCAAAGGACAAAGGACAAGTTTCAATTGACAACAGAAGGAATGTGAGAAAAAAATATATGCATCCAAAATGCAAACAAAACACAAATAGCACACAAAAATTTTTCAACATCTCGGACACAATACGGCTGCTAAGTCTTATACAGCTGACACAGCTGGGAACCCTCGAGCTGGACCGCTACATGGCAAGAAGATACCAGAACAGGTAGGCGGCAACGGATCCATCTCGGAGGACCACAAGGCTACAAAGCACGCAATATCAAAGGACAACGCACTTAAAATGCACGAGGGGCAATGCAAAACAAAGAACATAAACATTGTCCTGGCAAATATTCAAGGAATAAAACCGAACAATTCACTAAACAAAGTTTCGTACCTGAAAGGTTTTATGGACGAAACAAGGGCTTTGGTGCGGTGTGAAATGGCACTCTGTCTTACTGAAAAAACGTTGTGTGGCGCATCTCCATAAACAGCGGCACCTTCTCCTGTAGGATATTTAGTTTTTTCATCAAAACGGAGCGCCATGTCACCGTATGAAAGCCGCGTCTGATTGGCTCCGAAATTCGGGTTTACAGATGATCGGGCCTTGGCCGGGAAACTCGCCCGATTTAAACCCGATAGAGAACTGCTGGCGAATCGTCAAAGAAAAAGTTACCTGTCACAATCCTACATCATTGAATAATTTGCTTGAAGCCATAAAGGTGTGGGCTCAGGAAATTACGCCAGAGTATTGCGAAATACTGGTAAATTCCATGCCACGACGTATCGCCGAAGTGCTGAAAAAAAAGAGTAAATGTTGAAATACTGACCGCAATTCATTAATATGTTTTGTTTGCTTGAGTAGTTTCTAAATACATCTTTTCTACCATTTACAGTAAATTTGGTATTTTACTTTTACGTTAAATATTTTTTTTAAATTGGTGGGGTGATGCGTGACTTATGGCCACCACTATGTTTTCATATATACCTTTGGTTAACCTTTCCTTAGCTTCCGCCCGCATTGTTCATTCTGACGAAGGTCAAGCTTTTCACTCCACCTTAGACCTACAGTTTAACATGGAATCCGAACCACGCCCCATCAGCAGCCCAGCGTCTTAACCACTAGGCCACCTAGGGTACCCATTTATCTACCAACCACTTTCTTTATTGTGTGGAAGGATGAACAGCTGGGTTTTGTTTCGCGCCGGCTGCCGTCGGGTTTCGAACCCGGGGCCGATGGATTCGTAGTCAGCGACGCTAACCACTACACCACCGAGGCGCATATATATATATATATATATATATATATATACAGGGCGTCCCAAAAAAATGTATACACACTTTAAATACTTATAAAGGCAGTGTTTATTACAATACATTTCATTTTCAAAATGTAATAGAATCTACAGACATTTTTAATTGTTTTGTCAACGCCTGTTTTCAAACTGACGTCCGTTCTGGTCCAGGCACTGCTGATAACGCGAAGCAATGGAATCGCAAACATCACGAAACATTTCGTTTGGTATTTGTGTGCATTCTCGTTCAATGGCTGCTCTCAATTCAGCGACTGTTGTAGGTTTTATAGCGTAGACTTTGTCTTTTAAGTATCCCCATAAAAAAAAGTCTAGTGGTGTGAGGTCTGGTGAACGCGGAGGGTTCTACGAAACCCCTTCGTCCAATCCACATCCACATCGTGCCAAGTACCACTCGCAATACTCCACTCTTCGGTCCGGATCATCTTCATTAATAGCATGGACTAATCTTGGAATGTAACTTTTCCATTGACAGCGCTTCAAAATGCGTTGGACAGACGATTCTGAAATTCCTACCTCACGACTCGCTTGCCGCACAGATTTTCTTGGACTTTGGTGATACGTTTCCAGTACTCTTTCTTGCTTTGTGGGGCTTGTCGATGTCCGTGGTCTTCCGGAACGCTTCTTGTGGACATTCTGAACAGTTCCATCGGCTTCAAACTTATCTCTAATTCGAGTGATGGTAAGTCGCGTTGGTGGATCTGTTTGAAACTCCCTCCTAAACTGTCTTTGCACTTCAACTGCGTTTTCACACTTCCAGTAGCATTTTAGAATGAATTTCCTTTGTTCAAAGTTTAGTCTGACTGCCATTATTAATTCTAATGGGTTTAACTTGGAAAGAAAGAAACATCAATTGAGCTATCAGCTGTTAAAGTGTGTATACATTTTTTTGGGACGCCCTGTATATATATATATATATATATATATATATATATATATATACCATATATATATATATACACCATGTACCGTCGCAATAAGCGAGATCTGTGTGTTAAAATTGCCTATAGTTATTTTATATCTTTGTAATAAAAAGCCCTGCAACTAATTTTATATCTTCTAAACTCTATATATATAATGTTTAAAAATTATTGTCACTCATACACTCATATTTGTACGATAAAGCATTCAAGCCAATATTACGTAAAAAAATGAATAGAATAGAATAGAATAACCTTTATTAATAATAACATAAATACATTGTTTCAATTTACAATGACATGAATAATTGTGAAGCTCGACTATTTATTTTATTTAATTTGGCCCTTAAGCTTGAAGCTTTACTGGGCTCTTATTAAAAATAAGCAGCTAGTTTTTATAAATTAATAATAATAAATAAATAAGTAAATAAGTATTATTAATAGTTAAAACATGTATTACAATATTAACAATATTAATGGACAATATTAAACAACATTAGTGGACATTAATCCTAGATTTTTGTTAGTATACCATTATTAATCGGGATTTCAACTTGGTTTTAAACAAATTTACATTCACAATATTTTTATATCGACATGCAAGTCATTCCAGAGTTTCAATCCAATGAAAATGGGTAGGTTTTGAGATGAAGACAATCTAAATTGAGGTATAACCAGCTTTGATCTATTTCTGGTCTGATACGAGTGGATTTCTTGATGAGTTACAAAATATCTATTTACCCATTGCAAATTAATGATTTTGTTCTTACACATGTAAATAAAAATAAAATGTGCCAGTTTGATTATATCGTTGCGCTTTAGTAGGTTTAGCTCTTTAAATAATGCGCTAGAGTGATCAAGGAAATCAGCATCAGATAATAACCTTATTGCTCGTTTTTGGATGACAAAGATACCATTTAATGCGTTGTTAGCGGAGTTTCCCCAAACAAGGGTGCAGTACGTTATATAAGGAAGAAAAAGAGTATGATAAAGAGTCAATTAAACTTGTTTAGGGACTACATTTCTAAGTTTAAACATTATAGCAATGCTCCTTGAAATCTTTTTAGCGATGTAATTTACATGATCACTCCATTGCAAATTCTTATCTAGCATTACACCAAGAAATTTTGTTACAGTAAACTCCTTTATGGCGATTTTATTAAAATTAAGTTCATCAAGATATACATTTCTTTATTAGTAAAAATCATGAAGTTTGTTTTACTGGGATTTAGGAAGAGTTTATTGGTGGTCAACCATTTCATTACACTGATGAATTCTGAATGAAATATATTCTTAGCTGTATTAACATCTTTGCAAGAAAAAGAGACAGATGTGTCATCTGCAAACATTATGAAGTTCAGTATATCAGATGAATGTGGAAGGTCATTTATATATAATAAAAATAACAGTGGACCCAGAACTGATCCCTGTAAACGGAATTGTTTTAATTTATAAATATACTTAAAATGTCACCCTTGGTTTTATTATTTAATAAAATGTTGAAAATACTTGGTTTATTCTTACCCCGACCCGTACATACGTACAAGAAAAACGAATAAAAAATTTACATCGTTTCTCCAACAATCTCGCATTCACCGGAAATATTTTCACGAAACGCCACCTGGTCGTCCTTAAAAAGAAAAAAAAATATTACAGTAAGCGTCTATCTTCGTATAATACAATCAGAGCGTCCTTAAGAATAAAAAATATATACGTTTAATTAGAAATATTACACAGCTCAACAAAAAAAAATTTTTTGTTTCGTTGCCAAGGAAATTCGTACGAATTTAAGGTATTTTGGGGTTGCTGAATTCCAAAATGAAAGTAGTTTTTCCGATTTGGCTCTAGTTCTTGAAAATGGGTAGGTTTTGAGATGAAGACAATCTAAATTGAGGTATAACCAGCTTTGATCTATTTCTGGTCTGATACGAGTGGATTTCTTGATGAGTTACAAAATATCTATTTACCCATTGCAAATTAATGATTTTGTTCTTACACATGTAAATAAAAATAAAATGTGCCAGTTTGATTATATCGTTGCGCTTTAGTAGGTTTAGCTCTTTAAATAATGCGCTAGAGTGATCAAGGAAATCAGCATCAGATAATAACCTTATTGCTCGTTTTTGGATGACAAGATACCATTTAATGCGTTGTTAGCGGAGTTTCCCCAAACAAGGGTGCAGTACGTTATATAGGAAGAAAAAAGAGTATGATAAAGAGTCAATTAAACTTGTTTAGGGACTACATTTCTAAGTTTAAACATTATAGCAATGCTCCTTGAAATCTTTTTAGCGATGTAATTTACATGATCACTCCATGAAAATTCTTATCTAGCATTACACCAAGAAATTTTGTTACAGTAAACTCCTTTATGGCGATTTTATTAAAATTAAGTTCATCAAGATATACATTTCTTTTATTAGTAAAAATCATGAAGTTTGTTTTACTGGGATTTAGGAAGAGTTTATTGGTGGTCAACCATTTCATTACACTGATGAATTCTGAATGAAATATATTCTTAGCTGTATTAACATCTTTGCAAGAAAAAGAGACAGATGTGTCATCTGCAAACATTATGAGTTCAGTATATCAGATGAATGTGGAAGGTCATTTATATATAAAAAATAACAGTGGACCCAGAACTGATCCCTGTAAACGGAATTGTTTTAATTTATAAATATACTTAAAATGTCACCCTTGGTTTTATTATTTAATAAAATGTTGAAAATACTTGGTTTATTCTTACCCCGACCCGTACATACGTACAAGAAAACGAATAAAAAATTTACATCGTTTCTCCAACAATCTCGCATTCACCGGAAATATTTTCACGAAACGCCACCTGGTCGTCCTTAAAAAGAAAAAAAATATTACAGTAAGCGTCTATCTTCGATAATACAATCAGAGCGTCCTTAAGAATAAAAAATATATACGTTTAATTAGAAATATTACACAGCTCAACAAAAAAAAATTTTTTTTCGTTGCCAAGGAAATTCGTACGAATTTAAGGTATTTGGGGTTGCTGAATTCCAAAATGAAAGTAGTTTTTCCGATTTGGCTCTAGTTCTTGAGATAATGAATACCTCAATTAATAGGAAACGTAACCATAACGCGTGCATATGGGAAACTACCGGAACATTCTAGATGGTGAGACCGAATAAAATGCCATTATGTATTTCATGTGTTTACTTTTGTATGATTTGAGACAATTTCAATGCGATTTGTAAGTAGGCTCCGCCTGAACATTAAATGTTTTGCATTTTTACGTGTTTCAATGGGGTACCAATTATCTCATAAATTAGAGCCAATCTAGCAAAACCGATGTCATATTCAGAATCAGCACCACAAAGTTACCCCAAAATCACTCTAATATGATTGGCAATAAAATGAGTGTTGACCAGTGTTATTATTATAAAAGCGACTTCTTAACCTCTAAGGTCGATGAGTGGAGCTTCCAGACCCAATGTGGCTCGTACTCTAATACGCTGCAAAATAGGTCTACGTCATGGCTTTAGAAAATAGAAAATATAATAGATATCTTACATCTAATTTTGCATCTCTTAAAATTGTGTGTGTATATATATATATTATATATATATGGAATGAATTTCACAATTAAACACGTGAAATGAATGAATGATGTAAACCAACAAGTAAAAAGAAAAATGATTTCGTGTATTCAAAAGTACACCTCGTCAGGGAAAACATTCCCTGACGAGGTGTACTTCTGAATAAACGAAAGACCTTGGAATAATTTTATTTTTCCGTATAGGTTTACAACATATATATACACAGTCGTGTCGCCTCTTACGCGGGTGTTACGTTCTGAAGAGGGCGCGTAAAGCCAAAAACGCGTATAGTCAAAATTACCTTGAAAAATCCCTTAAATCACCCATAAAGTACATAGTTAAGCGCCCGTATAATGAACGATGAGATGATGAAGATGAGCGCTGTACACACTCCGATGATTAGTCTTCCTCAGCTCCCGACAACACTATTAGGGGGTAGTTGAGGCTTGATGTTGATCCTGGAGAAGGAGATGCTGCGGCATGAGACGTAGGCGAGGAGAGCGAGTTGCGGGAGAAGTGTGCGGCTCTGGCACAGCTCGAGAAGTTGATGGTGTTGGCTCATCTGCCGGTGGTGCTTTCTTAATAAACTAAACATGGTGATCGGCAACTGTTGCTGTTGTTTCTTAAGATGCTGAAACATTTCTTGATACGGGATCAAAACGTCTGTAATACCACGCGTAATCTCGAAGCTACGCTCCATAGATGGATCGTAGTCCGAAATTAAATATTTAAGGTGTTTTGCTGCTTGGAAAACTTCAGAAAATTTATGAAGATTCCAACTTAATGGCTATTCCTGTTCGTCGTCTCCTTCTTCTTCTTCTTCTTCTGTAGACGATCTTATTTTTTTTTAGCCAATCGCGTAAATGAATTTAAATCCGCGTAAGTTAAATGTGCGTAAGATGCGACACGACTGTGTATATATATATATTACGTAAAAATTTGGCGTATACGCTAAATGAAATTCATAACTGTGGCTCAATCAATTTACAAAATGTAACACCTCTCTAATACAGAACAAAACCTTGGCTTTATTAATTAATAAATGTTGAAAATACCCTGGTTATTCAGCACACACACACACCACACACAATCACAACCACACACACACACACACACACACACACACACATGTACAAGAATAAAAACTTGCATCCTTTCTCCACCAATCTCGCATTCCGCGCTTCGGGAAATATGTTCGTATAATGCCTGGGGTCCCCCTAAAAGAAAAAACATTACTGTAAACCGCGCTTCATTATTATTATTAGTATTAGTATTATTTTTCGCAGGATAAAGAGAGAGGTACTTAGTACTTCAAAGGATAAAGAGAGAGATGTTTGTGATTGTTATTTCACAGGATAATGAGTTATTTTGATATTTCACAGGATAATTAGATAGATTTTAAAATAAAATGGTTTCTTACGCGATAAGGCCGGCGTTCAACAACGCTCCAAAGTAGTGCCGCGCTAATGCCCTATTCATTTCAAAAGAGATTTTATGTAAGACAAAAGTTGCACGAGTTATTGAGACACCTTAAAAATAGATGTTTTCAAATTATAATACTTACACTATGTATCGTCACTGCTCGATGCGGCGCTACTCTCGTTATCGTGAATCTGTACCCACCGCTTGCCCTAGGTGTTGGCTCGAAATACCAGTCATTGTCCACGAATCCCATCAAATCAAATGGACGCAAGCATTAGCGCTGTAAAATAACAATTATACATAGAGAATGGGTATTTTTATATATATATATATATATATATATATATATATATATGAGCTATTCGTTTTCATAAACCCTTCACAGTATCATGGAATTCGTTAAAACGGCAAGAGGTGGCAGGAAGCTTTTCTTAATGGTTTCGCAACATTGTGGACAAAAAATTGATGCAACCTATATTGGAGGTTGAGAAACGTAAAGAGTGCAGTGCTAGAATTAAAACCATAAATGATATAGCAGGGTGACTGCTTCGGATCATTCACACCCTCCTGATGGTGCTCGTATTGTGCTTTAAAGTTATGGGGATATGAAAATCGAGCCGAGCATTCCGAAGAGGTAACAAGCAGTGTTATTAACAATACCACAGTAGATTTACCCCTAAGTGTTGCTGGAGCCCTACCTAAGAAGGAAGCACTTGGACGAAAGGTAAGGCGAGCAAGAAGTGTATGTGCACATGAAGATTTAAGTGTGACAACGAGAGGGGAAAATTTCCGACTCTATGAAAGTAACGATGTTGTTATCTTATCGACAGAAAAGAATTTGGACTTTTAGCCAAAAACAAAGATGGTTTGCGAACGGTACTTTTGATTCTGCCCCGTTGGAAAACAACTGTATACTATACATGCAATTATTTCGATAGTAAAAGCTTTACCATTAGTGTACTGCATTGCGAAGACAGACGAAAGAACGTATGACGAAATTTTCAGTTTTTGAAAGATAGACGAGTTCTGAATCCAACTTCGATAACAGTCGACTTTGAGAGAGCAACGATAAATAGCATCAAAAGAACTTCCCAAACGCATCATTTATGTTTGTTTCTTTCCATTGGCCAGTGTCTATGCCCGTAATATTCAGTCCCGTGGATTGCAACAATGGTATATCCAGCCTGACAATGCGCTTTTCATTAAGCAGTTACAAGCTCTTGCCTTCGTCCCACCTCCTGATGTTTACGCATTATTTGGCGATCTGGTGCATTCCTTAAATGCAGAAACTGATGAAGTATTGGGTGATTTTTTTGTTTATTTTGAAAGCACATGGTTAGGAATAATTCAACAAGGTAGGCGAAGACGACCAATGTTTGATGTCGAATTATGGTCAGTTTACACTCGAGTTCAAAATAATTTGCCGAGAGCAAATAACTCACTAGAAGGTTGGCATCAAGCCTTCAAGAGAAGAATAGCGGTAACTCATCCTTCAATGCCTAAACTGCTACAAAAACTTAGAAGCGAACAGGCATTTAATGAAATTTTGATTGAACAGGCGTCTATAGGAATGGATGTTTCCAAGCCTAACAAAAAGTATGACGCCATTAACGAAAGAATAAAATCCATTTTCAGTTCGTATAATAAAAAAGAAGGATTGGCTTTCCTAAGAGCATTAGCTTACAATTTTTAAATCATCCTCTGATAGTTTTTTTATTTCTTAAATATTCCAATTATATATTTTAATATTAATTTATTAAAATAATTGTTTTACAATTAAAAAATCATCCTTTGATAGTGTTTCATTTCTTAAATATTCCAATTATATATTTTGATATTAATTTATGTGCATTCGGCTTCATGTCCATTCGACTTCATGTCCATTCGGCTTCATGTCTATTCGGCTTCATGTCCATTCGGCTTCATGTCTATTCGCTTCATGTCCTTTCGGCGTCTTGGCTTCGGCTTCCTGACTTTCGGCGAAAGTGCATTCGGTCCCCCGTCCGCACACGATATATATATATATATATATATAGCGCCAATATAAGATAAAAGAGATATCACACTATATCACCAAATAAATACAGCTCGGGCGTTATATATTCGCTTAGACATTCGTGTATGGTAAAGTCGACCCTTTTAGATAAAAATAATAATAGATAAAAAGTGTGCACGAAAACATCACAGAAAAACACATTCTGCATAAATGATGACACAGGAGAAATATATTCTATATATTTCCCTCAGAGCACTATTGAATAAGTCTATTTGTGCAGAGCACAATGTATCCAAGTAGAATAACTTGCATAACGATATTTGGTAATTCGTCCGACGACGACGATATTTCTTGCTTATAAATTTGTACGCACCAACTGAGAGGCCTCACTAAACTGAAAATGAATCGTATATGCCGATGTCACACATTTTATAGGCGAGGGGTGAAATCTCCCACGAGAATGGGGCATCATGACGAAAAGATTTCCCCCTCCACCTCTCCACACTTTTATAAACCAAAACACTCATTGGCTGAACGTGTTTTGGTGGGCGGATTGTGAAAGACGTTTAGTTTGGAGGTCCTTAAGTTTTTGCCAGCCTGTGGGAGAGAAAGAGAGAAGAAGGCTTATAACTTAATAGACGTACATGGAGTGCCACGTTTCTGAAGAAATGCAAAAGAGTATTGCCAAACCGCTGTACTTACTATGGAGGAAATCACTCAACATAGGACAAATTCCACTCCCCTTAAAGAACGCGAACACTGCCCCCCCCCCTATATAAGGTGGTAACAGAGTAATGCTCAAGTATTATCGGCCAGTGGCTCTCACCTCACACCTTATTTACGTTATTATGCCCTAATTATACGTTTTGAACGTATAATTAGGGGCAAAACTACCTACACTTACAAGAAAAAGACTTATACTACCCAAATCATCATGGTTTAGGGCGGGAAGATCATTGCTATGAGAGCTACTGGACCACCAGAAGAAAAATATTAGAAACATTGTGTCGAGGACAAAACATAGATGTAATATATACGGACTTTGCTAAAGCCTTCGATAAATGTGACCATGGAATCATACCACACAAACTTCTTAAGAATACAGAAATTACTGGAAAGCTAGGGAGGTGGATATTTAATTCCTTGACGCAAAGAACACAAAGAGTGGTGGTAAACGGAGTTAAATCGAAAGTCTCAGAAGTCGTGAGCTCTGTCCCACAAGGGACAGTATTAGCTCCCTTGCTGTTCATAATAATGATTGCAGATATGATGCAGATATTAAGGACAGTATTGTATCATGCTTTGCAGATGACACAAATATATGTAAGGAAATATTGAACGAAGGTGACATAAGGAAATTACAAACGACATTGAAACACTATTCCAGTGGGCAGAAGACAACAATATGAAGGTTAATAAAGAAAAATTCCTACTTCTAAGATATGGTAATAAGAAGGAGCTACTAAAGAAGGGTTCAAAACTATGCAAGCCAAACAGATAACACCAAATCCACAAGTCAGGGAGTAATAATGTCGTTGGATGGAGAATTCAGAGAGCACTATAAATCAAAATTACAACAGCTAGAAAAAAATATGGGAATCATCTGGAGTAGCTTCCGCAGCAGAAAAGCAAACATCATGCTCAAATTATGGAAGACTCTAGTCCTACCAATAATTAATTTAGTATTGCTCAGTACTCGCAAGCCATACAAAAAAGAGACATTGCGAACATTGAAGCTATACAAAGGACTTTTACGTCTAAGATAGAGGAAACGGAAGGTGAAGACTACTGGTTTCGACTACAATCCCTGAAACTGTACTCTCTCGAAAGAAGGCGCGAGCGATACACAATAATATACATATGGAAAATACTTGAGGGTTCTGAGCCTCTGTCCCTAACCTTAGAAATGAAATAGAAACAAACTGGAATGAGAGAAGAGGCAGATTTTGTAGTCCCAGCCGCTGTGGGACAAGGGGCCATGAAAACGAGGATGGAAAATACCTTCAGAATACGAGGCCCAAAGCTTTTCAATGGCTTCCCGAAAAAAATGAGAAATGTCCAGCACACCGACCTGAATAAGTTCAAGAAGCATCCATCTGGACAGATTTCTGTGGAAAGTCCCTGACCAGCCATGCGTGGCTGGCTACAAGGGCAGGAGGATATCAGACAGCAATTCGCTCCTTCAACAAATTTCGCAAATGAGGCGGGATGCTGCAGAGGGGTCGACCGTAAGTCAATCCTGAACCGTTGTTCAAACTCACTTAAAGTATCACTATATATATATATATATTATTATTATTATTTTATTACCTTTTCCTAATAAAATTTTAATTATGAATATATATATATATATGCTAATATATCATAGAGGCTACGGTTTTGTCAATCATTTTTTCATATTTTAGTGTCAGAGATAGTATTCACACGGTAGAGAGAGAGACGTAGAGTTTACTACTTTAAATGTCATGGTGAGAGAGAGAAGAGAGAGAAGGTTCATAATTAATAGGTGTGCGTAGAAATTGTATTTGCTCGTGTGTATATATATATATATATATATATATATATATATATATATATATATATATATACAGGGAGTCCCAAAAAATGTATACACACTTTAACAGCTGATAGCTCAATTGATGTTTCTTTTTTCAAGTTAAACCCATTAGAATTAATAATGGCAGTCAGACTAAGCTTTGAACAAAGGAAATTCATTCTAAAATGCTACTGGAAGTGTGAAAACGCAGTGAAGTGCAAAGACAGTTTGGAGGGAGTTTTCAAACAGATCCACCAACGCGACTTACCATCACTCGAATAGAGATAAGTTTGAAGCCGATGGAACTGTCAGAATGTCCACAAGAAGCGTTCCGGAAGACCACGGACATCGACAGCCCCACAAAGCAAGAAAGAGTACTGGAAACGTACACCAAAGTCCAAGAAAATCTGTGCGGCAAGCGAGTCGTGAGGTAGGAATTTCAGAATCGTCTGTCCAACGCATTTGAAGCGCTGTCAATGGAAAAGTTACATTCCAAGATTAGTCCATGCTATTAATGAAGATGATCCGGACCGAAGAGTGGAGTATTGCGAGTGGTACTTGGCACGATGTGGATGTGGATTGGACGAAGGGGTTTCGTAGAATACCTCCGCGTTCACCAGACCTCACACCACTAGACTTTTTTTATGGGGATACTTAAAAGACAAGTCTACGCTATAAAACCTGCAACAGTCGCTGAATTGAGAGCAGCCATTGAACGAAAATGCACACAAATACCAAACGAAATGTTTCGTGATGTTTGCGATTCCATGCTTCGCGTTATCAGCAGTGCCTGGACCAGAACGGACGTCAGTTTGAAAACAGGCGTTGACAAAACAATTAAATAATGTCTGTAGATTCTATTACATTTTGAAAATGAAATGTATTTTAATAAACACTGCTTTATAATTATTTAAAGTGTGTATACATTTTTTTGGGACGCCCGGTATATACACACACATATATATATATACATACAGTATATCAAAGCTCTTCACTTCTTATGGAAACAGAACTTACAGATGAGAAGGAACAAGAAGGACCAACACAACAAATAAACGAAAAAGTTTGCTGTTGTGTTGGTCCTTCTTTCATATATATATATATATATATATATATATATATATATATAATATAAAACACTTAGAACATTTAAACATTTCTCTCTTTAAATATCTATCACCATATTCGCTTAACTGGTTTGTTGTTAAAACATTGAAGTCATGAATCTAAAACATATTTGGTATTATTATAGTATTACACCCGTCTAACGTCTAGCAATTATTATGTATCATTAAGTAGATTTTTTAATTCTAAAACACTTTTCTTCTATAGCGTTTCATCGCAAATGCTTCGTTTTCGAGATAATAAATTTTTTTTTGGTGAGTATCTAGTTTGTGTTCGTACGTTTGTTTGGTGTGCGTGCGCGGCTGACAGTTACATGTCTGCCCAATCACTGCGCTCCATCCATTTCGAATTTGAATTACTTTGCTACCGGAATGGCTTCGTGTAACACGTGCTCGTTCGATTATTACCGCTGTATTGTCGCTTTCTACAAAAATTTAGAAAGGTGTTGAGTTTTCTGCGTGCTCACGGTGTTCTACCGACAGTAGTGAAGTGTCCACATTGTAAAACGGAGTGTACATATCGTCAAGACCAGAAACTGTTAGGTTAGGATAGGTTAGGGTAGTTTAGTTAGGTTTAGTTAGGTTAAGTAGGATAGGTTACGTTAGGTTAGGATATGTTAGGTTAGGTTAGGATAGGTTAGGTTAAGTTAGGGTAGGTTAGGTTAGGTTAGGAGGTTTAGGTTAATTTTGAACGTGAAATTTATGTTTTCCTATGGTTTTTGATGTGTTTTGAACGAATCTGACCTTCAAAAACCGTCGGAAATGACTCGTTTTCTGTGATTTCCCCCACCCAGAACTCCCGGTTCCCACCAGGGTCCCCCCAGATTGCCGGCTGGGGAATCAAAAACCATAGGAAAAACATAAATTTCACCTCCAAAGGGAGACGGGTGTACTGTAATACTATAAATTTACCACATATTTAATCTATAATAAGGCTTGTATATTTTAAATAAACCATTTTAATTCTTTTGGGTTGAGGAAGTTTAATTGATTTGTCGTTAAACTTTTAATTCATATGAAAATAAACATATTTAATTAAGACCACCATTATTAAATAAAATTTCATTTTCTGAAGTACAAATGTTCGTAGAAAATGTCCTTCGCATTACTTGGGTAACACTGTTAAAATGAATTGTGGATTTCTATAAGCGCAATATCCATAAACGTGTATATTTCGATGAGAAATATTATATTTCGCTTTTAACTGTGTACGCATTGTAAACTGTTTTTAAACTCGTCATGCACTCTCAGTTTATTTTGCTCGGCTAAAAATAAAAGTATTGTTTCCTAAATTTTCGATTAAAATGTGAAAGAATATATAAACGTTTCTATGTCTTTAAAATATCTATCAGTATATTCGTTTACTTTGAAATGAATTTTTACGTTGAACGCGTATTAAGTCTGAATAATAATAATAATAATAATAATAATAATGGCAAGTATTTCATTTATGGTCCCTGCCTAATTATGATAAAATGGTCAGAGATAGTACCCAGAACAGTAAAGGTTGGGACGTGAAATATTCCGCTCGTGCCGTACGTATACATCGCTATATTATGCTAGCGTGTGGATTCGCGAGATATCAAAAGTGGGGGATTTAAAAGTACCCGATGTTCTTGGGGAGAGAGATATGAGGAATATTTCCCCACATCGCGCGCCGTACTATATGCATGTGTAAAAATGAACACTGAATGATTCCATATTCATATATGTTTATATTCATATAATTTTTATATTCACATATATTTATATTCCTATAATACTTATATTCATATGTAGGTACGTTCTTATATTCATTTTTACATATAGAGTCCAAATTTGCATAACGCTGACGAAGTTCAGATAAAATTTTTGATTTGCTTTCTATTTTATTTCTGCTGAATAATTGCTGAATTGTTTCTTTTTAAAATACTTAATCATTTTTTTAGATTTAGCTTAATAATGTAATCTTGTTAAATTCTGCAGTTAATTTTTTTTATACATTCTCTCTTCGTTGTAAAAGATGAAGTCATGTCTTGCTTAACGTTTAATTTTAAATCTTAAGGATTTAATTTTTGCTCATATGCATGTTTATTTGTAATTCATAATAAAATGCATATTTCAATTTCCATTTTTAGTTAACTCGGCAGATCATGATAACATCAGATCTGTCAATATGCGGTTCAAAACAAAAATATGGCTTCATCTTCAAATATCTTGCTTATCAGTCTAGACATTGCTACAGCTAAAATATTTACCTTATCTTTAAATATTTTGAAAAATAAATCAGCCTATTGAGAATAAAAACCAAAAAAGATCAGCATTAAATAATAATGATGTCATTAAAAATTTCAATTTAAAACCCGTAAAATTTCTCCAATGTTCATTCTGATTTGTCTGATCTAACTTAGAGGCTGAGCATTACCTGTAACATTTTAGCAGTAAACTACAGTAAGAGAATATCTTTGTCTTCTTCGAGCCTTGCTCTCTTCAGAGAACTTAGTCTTAAATAGAGAAAATTAATTTCTCGATACATTACAAGGAGAATCGGGGAACCTTCAGAGAATTTAGTAAGCTCCACAGAATCCTCCGATCCACTACAACAAGAAATCGGAGAGTAGTATAAGAGAAACTTCTGCGATTCCCTATACGGTACCAGATACTCCAGAGTAACAAATCCGTTGCTACCACCTAACCAGAACCCCCATCAACTTCGAACTGCCCAAGGCCATAGACGGAGGGGTTAACACATGTTTTACACTAGAGTGTGAAAACAGGTAAATATCAGAAAAGTACGGTTAATGCAGCTGGTGTGTGTTTCCTTCCTTAAAAAGTATCGCTCGAATTAAATAATTTTGACACTGCCTCGTTTGGTGATAAATTAAGGTCGAAGAATATTCTACGCATGTGTGTTTTTACATTAGAGTGCTAAATCACAGAGCAATCAAAAGTGGAAGGTTAAACTCGAATTAAGTTTGGTGCTAAATTAGTGCGTTTTTTCCGGGTACCTTATCAGTGTACCTCGCACTTTAGTGTTACAAGCATATATTTCAGTCTTTCCTCAGTCGTGATCAGTCTTTCCTCAGTCGTGATCAGTCTTTCCTCAGTCGTGATCAGTCTTTCCTTGTGAACAGACGTGTTTTATCGAGTGTCCTGTTATCAATTGAATAAGTGGTTTTCGTTGAAGTGTTTTAAAAAAAAAAAGTGTTCCGTGCATTCTTAACTAAATTACTTCGTGCTACTAATCATTCATTAACGAATATATTTCATTTATGACGTTATTCAGTACTATATTATTTGATCAAACCAAGGCTACTTCCTTGTTTGTTTTTCAAATCAATCAGACAACGTGCAGTCATAGGGTTGAAATTCCCATGGTTTGCCTTTGTTGTTTTTCAAATCTATCAGAAACGTGTTTTCTTAAGGTTCATTTTTCCTTCACACTACCTGACCTCCAAAAAGGTCACCTACCGTGGGAAAAAAAGGATTAAGTCAGTAAACAGTGACCAGATAAGTTTCATTTAATACTTTTTCTTTAACATTTCTTTCGTCGGTAGCTTAATTATATATTCATTTAGCATAAAATTGTGTTACAAGAACCTGTTTCTGCGTTTCAAGAACAATTTCGCGGGTTTTCGCAGGTGACGGCACAATAAGCACGCGGTAGACCTACGTTGTAATTTATTAATTTCCAAACGCTCGTTTTGTGTTTTTTTTTTTTTTTTAACTAATTAAAAGCATGGCACCCCCGTCAAGTACTTGCAGTCGCTGTGAAGGGAAATTTGCCGTTTACGCGTTTACAATGGCTAATAATGAACAATTAGTTTGCAGGTGGTGCGCAAGCATGGAAGTCCTGAGGAACGAATTAGACCGTGAGAGGGAGGCCAGGGTGAGGCTTCAAGAAAGCGTGATGCTTCTGACGGCAAAATTGGATTCCCTTGAGACTCCAGTTACGACCCCTCATGCCTCAGTTTCTACTAATAATATAAATAGTATTAATAGCCCTCTCTCTTCCCCTAGTTCCCAACCCTTCGTTCGAGTGCGAAATGGAGCCCCATTGCGAAAAGCAAAGACTTGTCTACCAGTAATAACAAGCAATAAGTTTTCTGTTTTAGGTTTCGAAGATGCTGATGAACCGGAAATACGACTCGTTGGGATTCCATTGTTCGAGGGCAGCTCGAGGAATTCTGTGGGAGAAACCCTCGTCGTAGGCGCCGTTACTGCTACCCTGATGCAAGGGTGGAGGATATAACTAATAGTGTTGACCATTTTACAGGCGGTACCGCCGAGGACACAACGTATGTTATTCATGTCGGTACTAATAACGTTTTAAATTCTAGATCGGAAGAACTGCTGGCTAGGTACAGGGACTTAATAGAGCGACTAAAGGAGAAAACTAATAAGATTGTCTTAACAGGTATACTTCCTCGAATTATCCAACGTAACGATTTCTACAGCAAGGCGACCTATATTAACAATAACCTAAAGTCTCTTTGCCAACAGGAAGGAGTGCATTATGCGAATTTTTGGAACAGTTTCTACGGCAGGAGGGACTTGTTCCTCGAAGATGGACTTCATCTTAATGACGTAGGAGCTGCGCGTTTAGGAAGACTATTTCATAATACTGTCTCTTCTTTTCAGGCTGCCGTAACTCGAACGGTCCCAGCGTAAATTCTACAAGTTTCCCCCGCGCTCGCGAAGGTGTCGTAATTGCAAGCAATTTGAAGGTTCTATCCTTAAATGCTCGTAGCCTACGAAATAAAATAAACGAATTTTTTTCCTTAATTGCTTGTAAAGACTATGATTTAATTGCGATAAATGAATCGTGGCTTAGCACTGAAACACGTGACTTTGTAGGGGAATATCAAATTAAAGGTTATAGACTTTTTGTTAAAAACAGAATAGGTAGGCGAGGAGGCGGTGTTATGTTGTATATCAAAGATAATATTGCGAACGTTATAGAAGTAAAGCACTCAATTCCAGAACCGATAGGTTCGACTATAGCAGAACTTGAATTGAACGATTTCAAACTTCTTGTTGCGGTTATATATAGTCCCCCAAATCAAACAGCTGATACGGACGAAGCGTTATATCGTGAACTAAAGAGAATAATCGGTAGTAAGCAGGCTTTAGTTATGGGTGACTTTAATTGCGCCAACGTGAATTACGATACAATGCAGGGAGACGCGGAAGGTAATCGTTTAGTTAATTTTCTCGAGGATAGCTTTCTTATTCAAAAGGTTGGGGAACCTACGAGGTTGGACAGTATTTTAGATTTAGTAATAACTACGGATGATAGGCTAATTACTGATCTTCAAGTAATAGAACTGTTGAGCAATAGCGATCACAATATGGTAGAGTTTGTCCTCTCAGTAAGTCACTCGAAACCAACTTACTCGACTAAATTTCCTAACTTCCAGCACGCAGACTTTAGTAAATTTCGAAATAAATTTTCACACGTCAATTGGGAAAACGTAATGGGGAACTCCAACGCAAAACTAATGTGGGAATCGTTTGTAACGGTATTTAGGACTATAAATGAGGAATGTGTACCGTACAAAATTAAGCGTGCGAAAGTAAACAACAAGCCCTTGTGGTTTACTTCTAGAGTACGAGACATTATAAAGAGTAGAGATAGGGCTTATAGGCAACATAAGTGCGATAAAGACAATTTGTTGTTACGAAACAACTACATATCTCTGAGGCGTGAAGCGAAAAGTGTAATAAAAAAGTCCAAGTGCGAATTTGAAATCTCCATAGCTCGTGACGGTAAAGAAAACCCCAAACGATTCTTTCAATACGTCAATAATAGAAATCCAGTAAAAAGTGTCTTAGGTCCATTGAAAAATGTAAATGGAGATCTAGTCTCTGAAAACAAGGAAATGGCTACCTTGCTAAACGAATTTTTTACGTCAGTTTTTACTATAGAAGATGTAACGAATATCCCTACGGTCATAGACATAATACCTTTTGATAATGGTAATATTTTGGATAATATTGTCGTTAGTGAAGGGGAAGTAATGCGCTATATTGATAAAATGAAAACGCGTAAATCACCGGGTCCGGATTCCATATATCCCATACAACTAAAAGAATTAAAAGATAGCATTGTTGTGCCGCTAACAAAGATTTTTAATGCGTCTATTTCTGAGGGGTGCGTACCAGATAATTTCAAGTTAGCAAACGTAACACCTATCTTTAAGAAAGGCGATAAAGGTGCGGCGGGAAATTATAGGCCAATCAGTTTAACGTCTGTTGTAGGTAAGCTACTGGAATCAATAATTAGGGATCGTATAGTCGAACACTTAGAAGTGCATAATCTGGTTAGAAATACGCAACACGGTTTTAGGCGAAACAAATCTTGCTTAACTAATCTTTTAGAATTTTTCCAAAGCGTGGTTGACGTTTACGATAGACATCGGGCGGTTGATGTAGTGTATTTAGATTTTCAAAAAGCGTTTGACACCGTGCCGCACAAAAGACTCATTGAAAAAACTAAGGCTCATGGAATCAGGGGTGTAGTAATAAATTGGCTAGAAGAGTGGTTGCGAGGCAGGAAACAGAGGGTGGTCGTTGATGGAGCGGAGTCGTGTTGGGCTAATGTAGCGAGTGGCGTTCCTCAGGGTTCTGTATTGGGCCCCTTGCTTTTTCTTATATATATTAACGATTTAGATGTCGGCCTAGTCAGTACAGTTTCAAAGTTTGCGGATGACACGAAGCTGGGTGGTAGGGCGATTAATGACGAAGATAGAGGTAAAATTCAGGAAGATCTGAATAAAATCGTTGATTGGTCAGTCACATGGCAAATGAGATTTAACGTGGATAAGTGCAAAATTTTGCATATAGGTTCGCGTAACGGTAATTTTGCGTATAGTATGTCAGGGAAAGATTTAACAAGCGTAGAGCAGGAAAAAGATTTAGGAGTTATAGTCACTGGTGATTTAAAATTAGCGAAACAAAGTACAGCAGCGGTCAATAAGGCGAACAAAGTGTTAGGGTTTATAGCTCGAAATTTTGAGTACAAATCGCGCGATATTATAGTTCCTCTTTATAAATCATTAGTTAGACCCCATTTGCAGTACGCGGTCCAATTTTGGAATCCGCATATGTGCAAAGATATAGACAAAATCGAAAGAGTTCAAAGACGAGCAACTAAGATGATTCCGTCTCTTAGGTCAAAGTCGTACGAGGATAGGCTTAAGGAGTTAAAATTGACTACTCTCGAGACTAGGAGGTTAAGGGGTGATCTAATCCAGGTTTTCAAAATTATGAATGGGTTTGATAACGTAGATAGAGATAGCTTTTTCGAAATATCTCAATATAATAGGACTAGAAATAACGGGTGTAAGTTGACAAGTAGAAGGTTCGAGACAGCAGTTGCGAAAAACTTTTTTACGCATAGAATAGTAAATAGCTGGAATAGTTTGCCGGTAGAAGTAATTAGTAGCACGTCTATAAACATGTTTAAAAATCGATTAGACGCGCATGTTGATAGAAAGGGTATAGTTTAAGGTAGTAAAATTAAGGCTTTGTGGGGATAGATCCCACAACTCAACACAAGTGTTGTGGGATATAGGGAGGCAGCGTCTTGGGTTAGGGGATACTCTCTGTCCTTACACACCCCATTTAAAGAGATTCCTCTGCCGAGCGGTGCCCCCCATAGTACTGTGAGGTATTGAAAAACTCATGATCTTCACTTGCCCCACAAACACCTTTAAATGGGAGACCCATAATGGGTGCACACACATTTCTACATTACTGTACAGTCTTTACAGCCACACCTACACTTTTCCTCGTATGTGTATATATTGTAATGTATATGGTTGTAAATTTTGACTTGGTCCGCAATCGATATGGACCGTGACTTGATGGATACCGTAATGAAATTGACTGGATTCTTTAGATCTGATATATTTGCATGTCCGTTATAAATAGATATAGAGTGTAACATTTGTGGATAGTAGTCTATTATGACTTGATCCTCTGGATCCAGAGATTCTATCTTTAGTTTTAAATCGATAATTAATTAGTTTTAAATTGATAATTATTTAGTTTCGTAAAAATTGGTCGTTGCCAAATTACCGGCAGTTTTTACATAAATTTCTTATGTTCTTGTTGTTCGGAACCCACGTAAAATTGTAGGTCCCCTCCGCCACCACGGAGGACATACACAATACACGATTACGAACACAGTTAGGTAGACCAGCCATGAGTGGATGCTAGGGTCTTTGTTGGTCTGAAACATTATAACATTATTATAACAAATTAAATATCACGGCCAGCTTTGACATCATCGAATTAAATTGGTGTAAAATTCTTAAAGATAGCTAAAGAAATATAATTCTTTTGATTTGGGTGTTAATTTGAAAGCTTCATCTCAATATCATGTTAGTGTCAATGCTGTATTCACTTCTAATCTGAAGATAAAAATGTACATAAAAATATCCCAATATGTACATACATGGAGATAGCTTTATTAATAAAAAATAATAATTATTAAATATATTTTCCCCGATTTCTTCTGTCTAGTTGTATTATTGTTGATGCGTATGGTAAATAATTATTCCTGTTTTTGCGTCTTATGCATTTCTTCTCTACTGTTCGTGATATATATTTGTTAAATAAATCCAATTGTTTTGCGCCTAATGTATATACATATTCGAAATATATTAAATAAACAGAATGATGTAGTTGTGTATTATTTCTATTATTCAAGGTGTGTATGTATATATGTACACACACACACACACACACACACACACACATATATATATATATATATATATATATATATATATATATATATACATACAGTGTGCGTATGTGTGTGCTTTGCTGTTTTTGAGACAGTGCGATGTCCGTTTTAATTCTTCATTACACGTACGTACAAGGAAATAACTGTGTCGATGGGTGTATATATACATAAACGATACAGTGTGCGTGTGTGCTTTGCTATTTTTGAGCCGGAGCGATGTGCGTTTTAATTCTCCGATTTGGGGCTACATAAATAAATATATATGTATACAATATGCCATCATTCCTGCCGCTGGCAGCTGGTGGCGCTGGCAGCTGGCTGACATATGGCTTCCTCTACATTCTTGTATCTTATATATATATATATATATATATATATATATATATATATGCACTACGCCAAGACGATTGACTGATTACACCCTCTAAGCCAACTGGCTGTGATGCTAAAGCCGCCCAGGATGGCTGTCAAGACCCCCATTATGTCTCAAGACATGCCAGCGTGAACACCCTCTCTTCTCTTTTTATTGTCCTTGTGCCTCTACATTCTTGTACATTAATATATATATGTATACACTACGCCAAGACGATTGGCTGATTACGCCCTCTAAGCCAACTGGCTGTGATGTTAAAGCAGCCCAGGATGGCTGGTCAAGACACCATTATACGCCGAGACATGGCAGGGAGAACATCTTCTCTTCTCTCTCTCCTCCCTTTATTTTCCTTCTCAGGTTAGGCTACCCCTTTGGGGGACTACCCTTTTCCCCCTTCATGCACACACCCCTTGGGGCGTCTAACCCCCTCCCACCTTGGAGGGTCTAACCCACCTCCCCCACCATTATTGATCATCTTGCATTCAATTGATTTGCACTCTTTCTTTTTTAGCAGGGATACTACTGCAGTACTCAGATGCAGTAGGACGCCCTATTCCAGTAAGCAGAAGAACTATTTGACAGAGGCTTCAGAATAGAGTAATCTAATTTCACTAGGATCAATAAAAAACTCTCCTAAATTAAAAGCAGAAAAAGACAGGCCAACCAGTTAACGATATCATCCCAAATACTGTACTGTCACCACGAAATCCCCTTCAAAGGTTATGGGTTTGGAGATGTTCTTTTGCCACGGTCACTGAGGAACTCTGATTTTACCCAAAAGATAATGACTTAATGAGGGGTCGCTCGTCTTAAGGTACCTAAGCGCCATCACAGGCGAAAACGTGTTTTTGATGAATATCACTATTTTCACCCTTCCTCTATCGCGTGGTTTGGGTTATAATGACCTTACGACACTAGAAGTATGGCTGAAAACCTTATGAAGCGAACTACTTTTTTCACCTCTATCGCCAGCCAAAAGTTCACCCAAAGTTCGGCATAATAAGAAAATAAAAATTTTTAAAAATATATATATATATAAAACATAAAATATGAAAATCTATTCCAAAAACTCATCAACATTTTCATTAGCATACTTGAACTCTAATTTAGCCAAAAATGAACGTTCTAGTTCAATTAATAACAGAGATACTATTGCCAGAATATTGCTGAACTTTGGAGGCGATTTCTGACTAATTTTAATTTTGGCGCTTAGGTACCTTAAGACGCGGGACCCCTCAATTATGACCATGAATTTCCGTTTCTACTTCAAACATCTTTGAACAACATATTCTGAAAACAATGGAGGAAGGCGGATATCACTGATTTCAACATAATAGTGCAATTTGCCACACAACTGAAATCACGAAAGAATGGTTTATGAAAAACTACATTTCAACTTCAGAATGGCTTGGTAACTCTTCTGTCCTCAGTCTGATTGAGAACCTCTGGAAATTTCTGAAGGTGAAAGTCTGAAAAGAAGCCACGATCCCACAAAACTCTTTGTTCTGCAAAGATCCTAGAATGATCCTAGAATTGTGCCAAAGACTTATGTTGATGTTCAGCAGACTCAAAGTATCAATGATGTCCTATGAGGAGCCCACTAAATATTAAACCCACAACAAAAATGTAAGACCTTGCAAGTTTCTTTGATTCCAAATTTTTGGCCACGACAGAACAGACTCCCATTTATTTTCGAGAAAAATATGCATCTTAAAACAAATATACTGAACTCGATTGAGCATCAAAGATTTTATTGCTCGAGCGGGCTTGACTTAACATACTGTATATTTTGTACACGATAACATCAATAATATATTTTTACGACCTCAGTAAATAATCAAGAAAGCACACACACAAACACACACTAACAGCTAATGCAAGAATATATATATATATATTTTTTTTTTCCGAAAGGAAAGCTCTTCTGCCTAACTAAGCTATTGGAATTCTTTCAAGTCTTTAGACTTCAAAAAGCGTTCGACAAAGTGCCACATAAGCGACTAATGACGAAAATAAGAGCCCTTATTACACACAAAATCAAAATGACTCGTGTGTTGTCGTAAGTAGCTTATACTGAGTCATTAGAAGTCAGTCATAGTGTATTTTATTAGTATGACACATTTAGACATTTGATAACTCATGAAAAGTAACTCATAACTCCCCATAATTTTTTAAATCGAGTCATTAAAAAAATAAGTGGCACGACAGCGACACTGAGCCGGGTGAGCAAAAATATCTCGATTCGAATCAGTTTGGTTTTATGTGTATAACAGGTACTGTACCATCGAGCACTGGTTAGCGATAGGGAACAAAGGGTTGTAATTAACGGCAAAAAGTGATGAAATTCTTAAAGGTATTTGAAATACCGTAGCTTCAAACGCTTTCTCTCGTCGTGCCCATCTCCTTCTTAGACTGACTTCTTCTCAGTTGTCGCCTTTCGCCAGACTACTCCTTCGTTATTTATTTTTCCCTTTAGCACCCTGTAACTGAAAATAACGTAAACATGGGGTTTTTACTAATTATAATTAAATAACCTATGGTTAATAGCTAAGTTACGTAAAAAAACCTCGCTATGTTAGAAAATTAATTAAGAAATAATTAAACTTCATGGCAATATTTGCGTCTAGTTTCGCTGCCTATCCATCGTTGGTCTCCATCATTGGTCCAAATTCGGCGCTCCATGACATCATTGGGAATAAAGGAGCGCGATTGGACACATTCTCAGTCGTGTGTTTGAAGATCGCCACGGTGCAAGCGCAGTATAATAGGTTGTGTATTTTTAAACTGATTTGCAGATAAGTGACGAAAATGTCCTATAATCTTAGGTTTAATAATAAAAGATCTTCTAATGTTTTATTAACGCATATTTAATTATTAAATTATAATAATTTTACCTTTTGATTCCCAACAGCCTGAGCACATTCGTCATTCCTTTTGTAACCGTGTAACACTTAAATTCGTTTCCCTGGCCATTGTCCGTTCGGTTGCGCGTATTTTTATGATTCATTTAATAAGCTACTGAGAAATTGTCCTTCTATATAATTAACTTAAGCCCAATAAACCAAGCATTTCCAATTGCTCAGCTAATTCAAGTAATTGAACGCTTTTTATTGTGACTTTTATCACTTGTTTTGTTTAATTAGAGAAAAATCCAACGAAGCTCCCTTTAATCACCTTACTTTAATGACATGTATTTTCACGACCCCTCAAACAATCAAACATTAATTATTTAATTACATTAATTATAGTGCCGGTCATGAGGCTATATATATATATATATATATCTCGAGCCTCCCGGGAATAACAAGAAAACGTATTAAATACAGGCTAATGCAAAAAATTAAAAATCCAGACAATCCAACGGTCGACGCTTTTCATTAGTCTTCTTGACTATGGACTTCTTGGTGTAACAACGTTTTTCTGTATCCCAATTAGTACAGTATTTTCAATGGCATTTCTATTACTTGTATTTTTTAGTCCTATTTTTTAAAAGTTTTTATTATTACTTTATTATTAATTATTTTATCACTTGTATTTTTATATTTAGTTCTATTTTTTTATTTTAGTTTTTATTATTACTACCACAGCTATATTATGAGAGTTTTTTCCTGCTGATAAATGTTTCATTTTTCATTTTTCGTCATTCATTTTCCAGTTATTTCATATATGAAACAAAATTGCCCTCATCAGGATTTTAACACGGGATCTCTTGTGTTAACTTTTATCCCTCGTAGTGTGGTGGTAGTGCTCGCCATTCCCACGCAAGAGGGTCCGGGTTCGAATCCTGGTGGAGGAAATTTTGTTTCTAGTCCATGCACACACACACACACACACACACTATTGATATATAAACAGTATTTAAGAAGCCACTATTTAAAAAGAAATAATGCATAGACACTTAAACTTAATATATATATAGTATATATATTATATCGGTAAAAATCAATTTAATTTGTAATTTATTTTTATCTCGCTTTGATTCTTTGATGGCATTCCAATTTGAGAATAAATTAAGATGACTAAAGATCACTATCACATTTTTGTCCAAATACAACGATTCACCGATGAATGAAGGGTAAAGGGAGGGTCTGGGAGAGGTAAGCGACTGTTACAGCTTTGTGTGATATATTGACAAGTCATTGAGCCTTATGCCAATACCCAAAGGCAAAAACTAAAATTTATCAAAACGGAGCCTTTCTAACGGAGAAATCTATACTTTCTCTTGTATCTTCCCAAATAATGTGTATAGCTTTTAATTTTATGAAAGCTTTTATCAGTGCAGTATTTAATAACCCATTATTATTATTATTATTATTATTATTATTATTATTATTACCTGTCATGTATGAAATGTATTAAAAATGAACGTTAAAAAAGCATTCTGAGATCTTCATACAATTGATTTCTCATTTTGTTAAATATGTATTTACGTTATGAACCTTATGATGGTTTGAACGACGTTTCAGGATCGACCTGTAGTCAACCTCTCTGCGGCATCCCGGCTCATTTGCGAGGTTTGATGGAGGAATTTGCGGGATTGGTTTGCAGGATTCGTTTCCGATCTCCTCTTGTCCTCAAAGCCAACTACACATGGCTGGGTAGGTACTTTGAAATTATTTAGGTTGGTGTGCTGGAGGTTCTTCAGTTATGTGGGCAGGACATTAAACAGATTTGAGCCTCGTATTCTGAGGGTATTTTCCATCCTCGTTTTTTGTCTCACCGCAGCTGGGACAGTAGAAAATTTGCCTCTTCTCTCATTCTAGTGTGTTTCCATTTCGTTTCTAAGGTTGGACACAAAACCCTCGAGTATTTTCTTTATGTCTTCTTTCCGGAGAGTAGAGTTTCAGGGATTGTATTCGAGACCAGTAGTCTTCACCTTTCGTTTCCTCTATCTTAGTCGTAAAAGTCCTTTGTACGGCTTCTATGTTTGCAATGTCTCATTTTCTGTATGGGCTTGTGAGTACTGAGCAATACTCAATTATTGGTAAAACAAGACTCTTCCATAATTTTAGCATGATGTTTTCTTTTCTGCTGCGGAAGCTCCTCCAGATGATTCCCATTATTTTTCAACTGTTTGTAATTTTAATGTTATAGTGCTCTCTGAATTGTGCATCCGACGATATTATTACTCCAAGATCCTTGCCTTGTGGGTTTTGTGTTATCTGTGATTTGCAGAGTTTTGTACCCTTTAGTCTGTAGCACCTTGTTATTACCATATGACGATGAAATGAAATAAACCCAGTAAAAACTACGCCCCAGGCTGTGAATACGGAAATATCGTAGTAAGTAATGCAGAGATACGAACTAATACACTATTACACTGCATAATAGTTCATCTTTTCTGTGATAGATAGCTTTCGTCCTAAAGTACAAAGTGAATATCAAAATAAATTAAAAGAAATACAGGATTCGAAATGAGATAAGCACTGTGAACTCATGGTCAAAGTCAGAGCTATCGCTATGAACAACTAAGTTACCAGTATAATTATAAAGGTAGAGATGGAATAAGGGAGGAAAATAGGATCAGTTAAAATTTCACCGTTGTGTTGAGTCTAATTAGTATGTTTTGGTGCCTCAAAATATGGTCTGAAAACGAAATGTATTTGAAGAAAGTATTGAAAAGAAAGAGAAATTAGCTTCAGTAGTAGATCAATAATTTAGTAAATTACAAAACAAGAAATAAAATGTTGAAACTTGTAAACAAAAAAAATTACAAAATAGGAAACAATACTATTTTTCCGAAAAGTGAAATAAATTATTATAGAACTCTAAAAATATAAATTGGGTAAATTCACTGTAATGAAACCTGTAACACGCTGAACTCCCGCCGTCCGGAACGGTTCAGTTAGTTTGGGCCGTGAATGCAAGCATATACATGTACACGGTTTTGTACGAATGTGTGTATGTGTGCGCGCGTGGAAATAAGTATCGAACCTTGTTTTGTTTCCGCCTGAATTGTTCATTCTGACGAACGTTAAGCTTGTCACACCACCTTAGACCTACAGTTTAACGTGGAATCCGAACCACGCCCCACCAGTAGCGTAGTGTCTTAAACACTAGGCTACCCAGGGTACCCACTTATCTATCAACCAGTTTTATATATATATGTATATACTATAATGCCTGCAGCACCTTGCACAACGAAAGTCCCCAGAAATATAAACTGAGGGGGCTGAGAAGGGCGCATGTGTTACTAAAACTTTCCCTAGTTTTCCTTTTATGTGTACACGAAATTTGGTACAGATTACCCCATCCATTCAGGCGTACCATAGCGGTTTAGGGGGCTTCTTACCAGTCCCTCCTAGGGGGGTATTGAGAGGGATGGGTGTGTTATTAAGACCTTCCCTGGTTTTCCCTAAATATATATCATAAATCTGGTGCATTTAGCCATTTAAGCAGTATGTTTGCATGGACAAACTGGGTTGGAATCCATGGACCCCGAGGCTCAGTGGGGGGGGGGGGCACCAGCACCACTCGCCAGTTACCAAATAGTAGAAATTATCCTCATTAATGTTAATTATTATTTATTATTAAATTATTATTTTATTAAATTTTCTGGAAAAGTCCAGAAATAAATTAACTGGCGAAAATTGGCAATATTAACCTAAAACTGACTATTTTTTAATCTTTTTTGTTAATGAAAGACAGAAAAGTCAACATTTGATTTGTAGTGTTTGATTTGTTTGATTAATTGTGTGATTTGAAAATATAAATTTGATATATTACATTACTGTACTGAGTTTTATTCAGGAAATAGGGTTCGGAAACATTGAAATATGGGGGCCCATTGAAATTCCCAGCCCAGGGTCTCATGAATGCTCAATCCGGCCCTGCATTTAAGCGTGTATAAATGAACATAGAACAGACAGACATCATTCATCGTCATCATCTCGTTACACACACACACACAATATATATAATATATATATATATATATACCGGGTTGCCCAGAAAAAAAGTAAGCTATTGCTTTCATCAACTATTATATTTACTATTGTCAAGATTTGCTTGTTTTTATAACGATTTAAATAAATAATCTGCTTTTATATGTAGCACTTCTATATGTCTTCATAATATTTGTTTTTAATATACTCTATATATCTTTGTTGCAGATTTTTCAAAAATAAAACTGAAATACAATCTCAAAAGCAATAGCTTACTTTTTCTGGGCAACCCGGTATATATATATATATATATATATATATATATATATATATGTGTGTGTGTGTGTGTGTGTGTTAACCCCTCCGTCTATGGTCTTGGGCGGTTCGAAGTTGATGGTGGTTCTGGTTAGGTGGCAGCAACGGATTTGTTATTCTGGAGTATCTGGTACCGTATAGGGAATCGCAGTAGTCTCTCTTATACTACTCTCCGATTTCTTCTTGTGTGAATCGAGGATTCTGTGAAGCTTACTAAATTCTCTGAAGGTTCCCCGATTCTTCTTGTAACGTATCGGGAAATTATTTTTCTCTAATTAAGACTAAGTTCTCTGAAGAGAGCAAGGCTCGAAGGAGAAGACAGATATTCTCTTACTGTAGTTTACTGCTAAAATGCTACAGGTAATGCTCAGCCTCTAAGTTAGAGCAGACAAATCAGAATAATAATTTGAAAATTTGTTTGACTATTTATACTGAATTTTAGGTGACATCATTATTATTTAATGTTGACCTGTTTTGTCTTTTATTATCAATAGGCTGAATTATTTTGCAAAATATCTGAAGATAAGGTAAATACTTTAGCTGTAGCAATGTCTAAACAGATAAGCAAGATATTTGAAGATGAAGCCATATTTTTATTTTAAACCGCATATTGACAGAGTTGATGTTATCATGATCTGCCGAGTTAACTAAAAGTGGAAATCGAAATATGCATTTTATTATGAACTACAATTAAACATGCATATGAGCAAAAATTAAATGCCTAAAATTTAAAAATTAAGTGTTAAGCAAGACATGACTTCATCTTTTACAACGAGGAGAGAATGTATAAAAAATGAACATTACAGAATTTAACAGATTACATTATGAAGTTAAATCTAAAAAAATAATTAAGTAAATTAAAAAGAAATAATTCAGCAATTATTCAGAAAAAATAAATAGAAAGAAAATCAAAAGTTTATCCAAACTCGTGTCAGCGTTATGCAAATTTGGACTCTATATGTAAAATTGAATATAAAAATATAAATATATATACAAATATAAGTATTATATGAATACAAAGATTATATGAATATAAGGATTATATGAATATAAGAATTATATGAATATAAGAATCATATGAATATAAGAATTATATGAATATAAGAATCATACAAATATAAGAATCATACAAATATAAGAATTATATGAATATAAGAATTATATGAATATAAATATATATGAATATAAAAATTGTATGAATATAAAAATACATAAATATAGAAATTATTCATTATTCATTTTTATAGGGCTCTCCCCTTTAGAATGATATTAATAGAATAATATAACATCCTAACTAATTCTAACTAGATGATAACTAATGGTTTTTATAATACAGATTTATATACAAAACATAAGTCGGGTGGTTAAGTCTAGTTCGCTGGTCTGGGTACGCACTCTTAATCGTGCATAAGTAGTTTCACATCGTTCGATGTCTCTGGTTTTCTTTCGTTCCAAGAATGATCTTTTTACTACAAATATACCGAGGATAATAGCACACACAATAATAATACTAACGGCAGATGTTGAAAAAATTGTTACTGGTTGTAGTATTTCTGAAAGGTTATTATGGTTATCATCTGAAATTTTAAAACGACTCAATTGATCATTTCATTTTGGAGCATGAAGTTCGGGTAGGATGGTTATCTGCTTCATGGAGAGATTTAAGATTTCTATAACAGGTTTAAATTTAGTTTGCGACGGGAAGGGGTATGAGTCATTAATGATAACCTTATAAGGGTTGTATATTTGGAAGGTTTTCGAACGTAAGGAACACAAATTGATAGACGGATAACAGTAGGTATTTTGATGAGGGAATAACTTGACGGACACTCGAAAGTAGCGGTAGTCCTATTCGCGAAAGAAACCCAGATGTCTGGTACATTTTGGAGTTGAACGGTTTTAGAGGAATGGGATTTCGTGAAAGAATATACCGGGGCATGTCGGTCACGGATTAAGCTGATAAAGCAGGACCTAGTGGTTGGAAGAATTACTGGTTTGAGTGGAGGGCAAACGAGTTGTTTGTTCGTTTGCGGGAATCTGCAATGCCGGACGTCGCTATCTGACGTTGCTGATAGGTCTTTGGTGAGGAAAAGGCAAGGTGGTACTGTGGGTAGATACAATCGATAGAGATTAGAAATGTTTTGGTAGGGTGTTGGGAAAGGGTGAAATTTGTATACGTCATAAATGAGTACATTGAAAAATGGTACAATCATGAGGCAAGTGTAGGGGCGTGGTCCATGTACAGTCCAGGTATATTCTAGAAATTGGGAGTAATTAGTATGGTTGAGTGAAAATATGGGTAATAATTTTAATCGTGTCTGAGAGGTGTGCATCAACGACCGAAGTGTATCCCATGGTACTAGTGTGGAAAGTGATTTTTCCATGGGCTAGTTGGGTAGCACGCAAAATTTTGGAATGAATCGTAATTATTTGTTGCAAATATTTATCGATTTGGGTTACTTGTAGGTTAATTATTTCTATTAATTCTAGAAATCTTTCGGGTTCTTTGTAGTTAGCTAACAGGGATTCAAGGTATGTAAATTTGTCCGAAAGTGCGTGCGTGGAGAAAGCGATTGTTTTCGTGTAGTGACTAATTGGGAATGTGGAACCCTATAATGAGGAATGAAGATGGGTTTGGAATTGGGTTCCAGCTTGATTTCGAAGGGAACTAAATTAGTTCGGCCCAGATGATCTCCTTTGAGGGCAATCACATCTCTATTTCTTATCAGGAAATCGAGAAGTGATTCCAGTAGTTTGGGATCCTGTAATGCTGGTGACTCCTGAAGGGAGTGCTCCAGACATTTCTTATATTCTTCTTTTAATGCTGAAGGGTTTAACTCTAAGGAACTGGAAACACGATTTATAGGACTGGTGGGGAAATCTGAATTTATTTCTACTGTGGAAACAGTTCCTATTCTCTGATTTGAAGTTAATTCAATAGTGCTTTTTCCTTTGTTTAAACAAACAACAGGGATAGCTGAATTCTGACTATGACTAAGAACTTGGGCAATAAGAACAGCTCTCTTGAAATTATTTTTGTCTGTAATAAGCGTGCGATCTGACTCTAATAGTTTTCCTTGACCGTTTACTACTCTTGCTAGGAAACAAATCTTCTCATAAGGTGCTAAAGTATATGCTCTGTAAGGCATATGAAAAATTGTGAATCTGACTCTGATTCGGTGATTAAAATTTGCCTTATTGGCTGAAAAATCGTTTCAGTTGGATTTCGAATCTCAACTGCTGAGTTAACTGAAACTGGCTGACTGGAAACTGACTGACTGGAAACTGACTGACTGGAAACTGACTGACTGGAAACTGACTGACTGGAAACTGCTATGAACTGGAGTGGGTTTCCTATTTCTTTCGGAAATCCCAACTAAACTGATTCCTTTAGCATTAGGCTGAACGTGCGACATCTGTCTATTATTCTCACGGAGAGGGTGTGTCCATTTCTACACTTAATTAATTTTCCGTCTAGGTAAATTTCCCATTGATTCCGGTTGAGGAAATCCATACCTAGTAAGATATCTGTCTGAAAGGTGGCGACTGCGTCCACAATACAACATTACCAATTTCTAAATATAATTCGATTTCTCCATATGTAGGTATGGGTGTGCCTGTAAATCTGAGTTGGCAGGAAGGTGCCTTAATTTCATATTTATAATCTGTACTCTCTAGTAACTCATCTGCACATTTCTTCTTAATTAATGTTGCAAGTGCTCCTGTATCTAAGAGAGCGGTTAAATCTCGGTTATCTATGCTGCAATTTATTATTAAATCTAGTAAGTTCGCACCTATTATCCTGATGGATAGTTCATGTGTGTATGTAGGTTTATTACTGCTATTTAGGAGGGAGGTGGTTAAACTACTGCCTCCAAAGTGGGATCTATAAAAGAACTTGATCTGGCTTCTATGGGAGGACCTGAGTCATATTCTACGGGACCACTGGAAGGTCTTCTTGAAAAGTGTACTCTGGGGAAACTGATTCTTCAACAGGTACGTCTACTTACCGGACCATCTGACCTTGCTGATTATATTGGGGTCTGGACATCGGGTAATAGTGTGGTTGACCTTGAGGTCGTGATCTACTTGGTGGGTGGTTCTGTGGAGGCTGGGAACTAACTGGTTTCTGAGAATTGGAGGGCTTTTGGGAACGTTGATGTTTGATCTCTGAAAGTGGGGCCTGTACCCTGCAGGAGTTTCCTCAGCACATTTTTGTCGGTCGCCACAGCGATGACCATGTTCATGACAGTGGGAGCAAGACGGGGGATAATAGCATTGACTCATCATGTGCCCAAAACTACCGCAATTAAAACATTGAGGAGGAGGGTAGAGAGACACAGAGAGAGAGAGAGTTACAAGGAGTTACAAGGAAAAGAAGTACCTCAAAAGGCCTTGCGGCCCATACCGAGGAGGTACCAATGGCAACGGGTGCCAGGGAAAATTTTGTCTTTCAACTATGCTAGCAGTAGTAGAAAACTGGATAGAAAAGTATATAAACAGCTCTATATTTACCTTGCTCACAGAGACACCGTGCAAGCGAACTCCTGCAGAGTTTTCTTATGTTTTAATCTTAAACTATCAACGTGTTAAAGTAATTCCCACATATACTAGTCCTAAATCGTTTCAAATCCAACTTCTAACCATTGTTGCGAGTTGGGTTATCATTTGAACTAAACATGCTTCTAAAATCGACATCTTTGAACCCGCGTCACGTAAGCGTCGATTGTAGCCCATATGCCTAACGAAAGGGATTAACTTTGTGGCATTTTTCGCCAGTTTCCAATCCACCTACCTACTTCCCCACCAATACCCAGCGCGCGCACTTCGGCCATTAGCCGGCAGTGAGGTACCTTATCAAAGGCCTTCTAATCAATCGCCCTACTCTTATCATACTCACTCAACATGACGTAGAAAAACTCGAGCATGATGGTGAGACACGACCTATGCCGTCTAAACCCATGTTGGAGTCCCCAAGTAGCTTGTAGGAATCCAAATGGTCAACAATCCTACTCGCTATTATCCCTCTAAATATTTACCTACAACTGAAGTTAAATGGTGTTATTTATAGAGGTTCCAAGCCTCCTTCCCACGCATGAGATAGCAGTAGCGTCCTAATCGTAACAGTAGAGAAAAAGACAATACTAAAAGTTTTTCTTTTTTTCTGCAGTCAGAGGAGAACATCCCTAACCTAAGCTAAAAAGACAGAGTGGGATGGGAAGGGGTCCTAGTAACCCACGGGACAGGTTTGTACAACAGACTTCACCCGCCCTCCCAAAAGAGAGAGAACCTAAAGGAATTGGCAGCCAATTTCTCTAGAATCCCACGACTCGGGACCGGAGGGCTGTCACACCCCAAGTATAAAGTTTACTACACCCAGAAGGAACGTGCATAACCTTTATACCCCCTGCGAGAGGGGGAGAGAGAGAGAGAGAGAGAGAGGGGGAGAGGGGGAGAGAGAGAGAGAGAGAGAGAGAGAGAGGGGGAAGAGAGAGAGAGAGAGAGAGAGAGAGGGGGAGAGGGGGGGAGAGAGAGAGAGAGAGAGAGTTACAAGGAGTTACAAGGAAAAGAAGTACCTCAAAAGGCCTTGCGGCCCATACCGAGGAGGTACCAATGGCAACGGGTGCCAGGGAAAATTTTGTGAAAGTTTATTTTTCTTTCAACTATCCTAGCAGTAGTAGAAAACTGGATTGAAAAGTAGAAGGCTCTCTCCCCACCCTCCGCTCCCTCCCTGCCAGAGGCAGGTACGGAGCGGAGCTTGGCGATTGTGCATATAAAAGGGGCTATTTTTGAGTTGGGAGTAACAGTAGCTATTTTCGCGTCAGTGAATAATCATTCCATCCACCATGGACCTGTACGTCTCCCCAGACTTGTATGAAGAAAGTGACGCTGCAGCATTAACGACAATTAGTCTTTTTAACGCGATTGACCGTGATGAATTATTCCCAACGCAAACCGTAGAAGATATTTGCAGTGACGCTCCTTACAACCCGACGCAGGGGACTACCATAGAAATGTAAGTGTCTATAATTCGATTTATATATTTGGAGAGTTGTAGTATCTCGTCAAATAGATACTCGCCAAAAAAATTTTATGTCAATCAATGTTATTTGGTTTTACCTCTTATCCCCATTATGCTAAAATCGAATTTTTTTTTATGGCAATCAATGTTATTCCTCTTAAATGAACCAAAGATATCTTCACATAATGGGGATCTGTCTGTATACTCTGTATATGTTTTTAAAAGAATGAACATTATTCCTTTAAGGTCCGATGAGGATTTGACACGTGTTATACAATCTTTTGAAGAATCTCGGAATACAGAGGATATACTGAACAGTCAGCAATGTCACACATCCTCCACCATGGACCTGTACGTCTCCCCGGAATTGTATGAAGAAAGTGACCCTGCAGCACTAACCGCAATTAGTCTTTTTAACGCGATTGACCGTGGCGAATTATTTCCAACGCAAACCGTTGAAGATATTTGCAGTGACGCTCCTTACAACCCGACGCAGGGGACCGCCATAGAAATGTAAGTGTCTATAATTCGATTTATATATATGGAGAGTTGTAGTATCTCGTCAAATAGATACTCGCCAAAAATTTTTATGTCAATCAATGTTATTTGGTTATCCCCATTATGCTAAAATCGAAATTTTTTATGGCAATCAATGTTATTCCTCTTAAATGAACCAAAGATATCTTCACATAATGGGGATCTGTCTGTATACTCTGTATATGTTTTAAAAGAATGAGCATTATTCCTTTAAGGTCCGATGAGGATTTGACACGTGTTATACAATCTTTTGAAGAATCTCGGAATACGGAGGATATACTGATCAGTCAACAATGTCACACCGAAATAATGCAAGTGTTTTTCAATCTTTTTAGGATAAGAAGACAATATATTTTCATAAATTTATTAAATGAAAGAAATCAGTACAATAAACAACTACAGAATATACCGTTACAAATATACGAAAAAACATTATAATATACAACGAGTACGTACAATTGGAAAACGGATTTTTTATCTGTCTGCATACCATTTCATCGTTCGGCGAGTGTGACACGGGTCAAATAAATTTAAAAAATTTATAAATTCTTTATCACTTGACACATGTATGAGAAATGAGACGCAGTACATTCCGCAAACATTAGTAAATATCCTTGTACACGAAACGGGTTCTATACAACTTCGGGAATATGTAACTGAGCGAGAAATTTTACAATAATAGGGTCACTCCAGGGTTGAGTACCGAGTGAATCAAAATAGTACAGGCGCTGTCTATTTTTAAAATAGACAGCGATCCAATGAATCCCTTCATTACCGATGACATCTGTGTTCACAATAAGACTACCGCATTCTCGCGTACTTGGCAAACTCAATGTTTCATTCTTCGCAAACACGCCGATAAATTTGGAACGTGTGACTCGCTCCATTACTTTCTGAAGTGTATTAGCATCCATTTTAAAAGTCAGTGATAACGCTCCTAAATCTATCTACTTCTATTAGGGCTTGCGATTCGAGATATACTAGTACACTAATAGGAGCGTCTATAGGCTTGGCGAATATATATTGTGTTTAAAGGGTTAATTGTAATAAAGTCACTGTGCTCAATAGAAACTTGGGTTGGAGGTAGCTCAAAAAGGGACAGCTCCGATTTACAGCATTGTGAACTACATGGGTGGATGAAGCGTGCCATGGCGAAATAGTGACTCCTCTCTCGACAAGTGGTAAACAAACTATGATTCATGAGATCAATGTCCTTAGCTTATATCAGTCAAAAAAGTGATCAACCATAGGTTTCATTCGCTTACAGCACTTCTTTTTTGATAGCCTTTTACGTTTAATACCACGTGACCCCTTCTTCTTCCGGGCAGCCCGCTTCTTCCCGCCCCCACGCATTTTTCTCTTTGCATCTTTGATGATTTCGTCCCGTGTACGCTTTAAATGTTTTTTTAGAGCCTCTTTAGGTTTAGCCCCGGCCAATATGTCTTCTGCAGTGTTAATACCTGATTGCAGCGCTTTCCTTCCAAGGTATCTGGCACCCCTCTTCAGCAAAGGAAGAGCCGTACGTAGTATGGATGAAAAAATGGACCCAAGTCCACTACCGCGCTGGTATCGCACCCCTCGATAGACGGTGAAAGGCTTTCTATCCATTATAACTCAGTGCGTCGGAAGTGTAGCTTCACTGTTAAGCTCCGTTACCGAATGGGAAGTTTTCACCTCAATCGTTCTTATATATATTGAGATATTGGTTATTAAATTAGTTGCGACATTCACATAATGGGGTCTGTCATATGTAATACTCAAACTCCTTCCTCTATGGTTGGGGATGTGAGCAATGCGCAGCAGGCGTGCCTGGGTATCCCCACAAACTGGTGCTCCACTATATTACTGTAAATATAGCACATGTCTGGGACCTTTCAGCCAATTTCTCCATCTTCATGATACATTAATCTGGACAACTCATGCTGTGTCTCGTGAAATGTGTCTCTTTGGAAGGCTGCGCTATATCGGCCAGTGGCTAGAATTTGGAACTTTCTATGGTCTTTAATACGTCTGTTAGTCTTTGATTTTAGGATTAGTGTATGTGCAGGGTTGTTTACGATTTCGTATACTAAATCATTCGTAAGGTTTGAGTTTCTTAAACTTACGTTAAGCCTCTCACAACATCCTCGGCCGAACCATATTGACCCGGTCCTAGTCTTACTTCTGTACTGTAATACCGTGCAATCTTAGTCCGAGCGATGCGCATACTTTCATCCATAGCTACCCCAGCTTTTTCACACTCGTCAATGTCTCTAAGAATCGTAAAAACGGTTTCTTTATGTTCAATATTTAAAAGATGGTGTCCAGCTGAATTTCGCATATCCCCACCTCATACGAATCACGACCCAATTCAATGTGCTTGTGGAGTTCTGTTACAAAGTTGGCTAGTGTGTTGTTACGGTGTACAGACAGGGACGAGGAGGACGGGAGTGTGACGTAGAAATGGTTAGGAGCCATGTTGCATACTATTTAAGCTTCATTATTGCATCAGCTTTTATATAGGTGTTGAAGCTTTCTGGGTACCCTAACCATTTCACCAGGTACATTTTTCTCTTTCCTGAACCTTTGCTTCCTAAAATTTTCTCAATTTTAAACACATTTTTTCCTTAATTAAACGCAACTTTCTGCAATTCCTCGCGGTAAAAGCCTCCTGAGATTTCTTCTCCATTCAAATCTTCAATGTAATACATCATTATCTCACCTTTAGGTCTCATAGCCCTAACTTTAAAAATCTCGCGTGTCCATCCTTGCTCAAAACCCTTTGCGAATTTGTTCCCCGAACGCGACAGCCTTACATAATCATTGATTTTGAAGCGCGCAGAGTGTGGTGGTGGTGGTGGTGATCCATCTCTCCTCGGAGCGTACCTCTTTCTAAAACTTCGTTAGGTGTTGTCCCAATCGTGCGATGGTGTGAGCGGTTGTAGGATGACGCCAATGATTCCAGAATGTCTAGAAATCTGTATGTGTTTTTATGTGTAAAATAACGGTGCATGCGTTCCTTTATGGTGCGCTGAACTCTTTCAGCTAAAGAAGCCTTATGTATAGAATTGGTTGTGTAATAGCTGATATTAAACTCTGTCACATGTTCTGAAAAGCACGGCCTATAAATTCCTTCCCATATCCGTACAAAAATAGCCAGGAACCCTGTTTTCTTTTAACATTAGCGTTTTGGTGGCTTTAGCAACTGTTTCAGGTGATTTATTTTTCAGAGGAACTAGCCACAGATATCTAGAGAATACGTCTATTATGAATAGAATGTAGCGTAACCATCGTTATAGACAGAATATCTTTGCATGTCTGTTAAAATCTGCTTGCCAAATAGAATCAATCGAGGAAGCCGTTGTCTTGACTGTTTTAAACCTTTTTCTCACAGGCTTATAAAGCATATAAGCGTCCTGCTCCCTCAAAAATCTTTCAACATCTTTTTTTCCTACTCCGTAAACACTTATGTACAGTCTATCTATGCCGCCGTAAGAGGATGGGTTAGAAACGTCATAATAGCGTTTAGTTAATACGTTAGCCATTTGCGTATTTTAGAGGCACGTGGGTAGGGTTGGTTTAACCTCTTCTTGCTCCTCTTCAAAGATGTTACCGCCGGGGGTGACGGCGTCTTCAATTGTGTCACATGCGTTGCATGTTCCAAGTCTTTTAACCTGTTCAGATTTCCTATCAACGTTTTAGGGACATTTATTTGTTGTAGTCTTGCTTTAATATGCTTCCAGCCTGATGGTGATGGCCTATCCCACTTTCTCACCAGATCATGGACAATGTCTACGATATTCGATCCCTGTACTTTGATCTTTCCACAATGATCTCGCCTGTATCGGTCCATTGTATGGCGGGATCCTCATTCATAGATTATAAAGACTTAAGCCTTTACTCCTCAATGTATGTGGGAGGGTGCTTTTTAATACATGTTCGATATGTTGTGTGGCTAATCTTTTTGGTTGGTCAGCTGTATCGTCGGGCACAGATCCTATGTCGCCATGTCCATCGTCCCCCGTGCTGTGTCTTATAACCACAGGAATCTCTGTAGGCTCTTATAATTTTCGTACTCGTGAAGAAATTTCTGCAGAGCTTCTTGGTATAAGATCTTTTCCCAACCCCCCCCCCCCCCCCTCAGTTGTTTTTTCACTGTTTAATAGGCTAGCAATTCGCTTTCCATTCTTTTAAGTCTGCTTTTACGGGGATCTAGATCCGTGTCTGGATTCCTTTGCAGTGAAGCGTACACCTCGTGGGAATCACTACCACTTTCTTCATTATATTAATCTAGTCAGTAAAGGACCCAAAACTGAAATAAGATGGGAGAAATGACCCTCCTGTTTGTACAATAATTCGTTTTTTCTTCGCTACAGTTTGACTTTTACGAGCGAGTGCACGTATTATGTTCTTGTAGCGGCGTAGGCGAGCCTTCTGATGGGTTTTTCATGATACATTGCAATTTATAACGTTAAGACAGATTTCACAGATGCATTTTAAAAGTCGGCGTCGATATTTTTAATAAACATCTGCTGCATTGCCCGGGGCAGTCGATGATAGATTTTTATTAATTCACGGTATTTCTTTAGTCTCTGTCATTCTGGAATATCCACCGTTTCAGGCTCGTTTGGAAATATATTCGTTCGCAGAAGCACTCTAAAACGTGTTTCGCGGATGAAGGTCGCAAAGCAAATATCCGTAACGCGTGCTTGTAGCTTCTTTATAAACTTCCAAAAACTCCTTACGCTGATTCGGGAACATTTGATTGGCTAATACCCCAATTTGTGATACATCTCTACGTTGCGCGAATAAACTAGATATTGCGTATTTAACGACACATCGCGCATGTATCTATTTTTGAAAAATAGATTCTGATTGATGAAGAACACGCTTATGTTAAGATGGTGGAGAATACTGTAAATGTCTCTCGGCAAACGTTTTCCATCTCCAACATGAGATCGTCAATTACAATGATTGTATGTTCATTTCCCTTTAACGAATTAACGTCATATACGCCTTTGTGGAACAAAATATCATCTTGGTACTCGTTGAACACTGATTGATACGTCGAATAGCACCATATAACTTTATGCACAAATTTAGAACATCTCTCCCTTTTCTTTAATGATTTTAAGCATAACACAGTTTTTACCGCATCCTGTAGGTCCAGATATAACATTTGGATGGGCTCGTGAATCTGAATTTTTATACAGAGTCCATTTCTAACACGTCACACTCCTAAGTGGGTCATTTACAAATACTACAATTTTGAGTGCTGTTCCTTATATTTTGCTTTCTTCTCCCACAGAACCGTGAATGACGATGAGGTAGAGCACCCCATCATTGACATTACGGATGACCTCGACGACAGTGTAGTTGTGATCTCCTCCCCTGCCAACGAACTCTCACCAGCGATACCGGTAGCACGTCCAAAGCGGAGGTGTGAGAACCCCACGTCAGGTATAAAGCGCCCGAAATACGCGCCTGTTGCAGCGGTAATAGATCCCCAACCCTCAACCTCTTACGCAACAAGCCCCCCAGCAGCACCTCCCGCTAATACACCCCTTATTCATCCGCCGCCCCCGGTGTGTCAAGTCTACAATAATAGATCCCCAACCCTCAACCTCCTACGCACAGGCCCCCCATCCAGCAGCACCTTCCGCTAATATATCCCTAATTCATCCGCCGCCCCCCGTTCTGTGAGGATGATAACGCTGGTTGGTGCGATCCGCAGCCCCCACCCCAGCCTTGACTAGAAATCGGTATAGAGTCAGGGTCGACCCTAGAGCCATGTATAGCAATGGAATTGAGCGCGGGCTACGCCGGGTTGTACAGCATATTGTAGAGTTTGCTCTTCAGAATCGCGACGAGCGTGAAGTCAGGACGAGTCTGTCCTTTGGATTCGGGTCAGATGACGGTGATGTAGACGATTATTGGGTGATAGTGCCATTTAGACGTTTGGCGGCTGAAGATATAGAATATATATTAGGACGTATAATGCAAGCCTCCCAAAGTAGTATAGCCTTTAATATGGACAACTTCACGGTAAATATTGACCGTGTATTCCGTGTTCATAGTGCCATACCGTACACTCTTAACTTCAATTCTCCGACTATTTACCGAAAGCATATAAAAGTCGATCGTGGTTGCGGCATAATAGCAGTACTCTCAGAACGTATGTTTACTGTACAAAATACACGGACTCAAAAAATTTGGCTGCCTACGGTCGTGGAGCGTGCCCGTAAACTAGCTGTAGAGTGTGAACTTGAATTTGACTGTAATATGGGTCCTGAAGAGCTGAGAAGAGTAGAACAGGAAATGAATGTCCGCATAGTTGTATTTGGGTTGGATGATCGTCGTAGGAATGTGTATGTTTTTAAAAGCTGTGTGAGAGATCGTACAAGACCCCTACTTATTTTAGGATTGTCAGGGACAACGTATCTCCCCATCCGTAATATAAGGTGGCTTTACGCGAGTTATGACAAAAGTCGAAAATATGGGAGACATCATGATTTGTGTAAGGGTGCCTCGAGTTTGCGGATGATATAGTGAGACATTGTAAAGAATGTCACATGGTATGTGAGCAGTGTAAAAGCACCAAATGTGAAAGCCGTGTAGTTGAAGCTGAGAAGAGAGACTGTGATGTGTGTAGACGCACATTTTTCAAAATGAGAATCTGTGAATGTGGTATGTTTCACACAATGGATAATTGGGGAAATTTAAGCACAAGTGTGACGTAATTCACTGTCCTACATGCCAGGAGGAATATAAGGCGGATGGAGTAAAGCATGTATGTTATATGAAAGATGCTAAGCCTAAAAATAACCCTTGTATAACTGTATACTACGATATAGAAACATATACGAACGCTGAAACCAAAGAGGTAATTCCACATTTACTTGTGAGCCAGACCATCTGTGATGAGTGTATGGGTATCGAATGTGACGAGTGCCCCAAATGCGGTAAACGGACAAACGTTTTTAAAACGAATGTCCGCGATAGTCCTGTGAAACTATTTGTGTCCTATATTGTCAAGTTAGCCGACAAGTTCAAAAAAATGACTGTGTATATTCTCGCCCATAACGGGGCAAAGTTTGACACGCAGTTCCTTTATAAGGAGTTGCTTGAACACGAATCCTCTGAGATATTTACAGGTGATCCATTGAAAAGAGGCAACAAATTAATACAGATGCAGATAAGAGGCAATGTACAATTTAAAGATACTTTATTATTCACACCTTGTAAATTAGCAAAGCTACCCAAGGTGATGGGAGTAGCAGCTGAAGTTTCCAAAGGATACTTCCCTTACACTTTCCTCACCAGCGAGACTTTAAACTACGTAGGCCCACCACCCCCCAAACATTATTTTGACTGTATGGATGAACGTGAAGACTTTGATCGATACTACGACAGTTTTAATGAAAGTAACCCTTATAATATAGCTGATGAATGTGAGCGTTATTGCGTGAATGATGTGCGCGTGCTTAGAGTATGTTTCCAGGCCTTTAGAAGGATGTACATAGCCCGTTTCAAATGCGATCCACTGCAAGTCGCAACCACCATCGCATCATTATGTTTTACGGTGTTCAAGAATAACTTCATGCCTAAAGACACCTTAGCCATTATTCACCGAAACAACCCCGCAGTTACGGACACAAGGCTATTTACTGGCTCATACACCTACAGCAACAGACAGGTGTATACATAAAGCACGCCCGCAACACGGGTGAAGTACCCATTAAGATTAATGGACGTGTTTTTTGGGTTGATGGGTTAAGTGAAAACCGTGTCACTGGTGTGAAGACTGTGTACTCCTTTAACGGTTGCTGGTGGCATGGATGCCCCCGTCCTGAGTGCGGAATCGCCGGAGATATCCACGGTAGGTCTCCTGCCGACTGTCTTGCATCGACCCGCACCCGCGATCAACTTATAGGATCACAGTTCACTCACAAAGTCTTGTGGGAGCATGAATATGATGCACGGATGGAGACAGACGAGGTGTACCGTGAGGAAATAAACACGATCAAGCGTTCAATGGTGCTGGATCCTCTCAAATGTGGTGATAGCTTGTTTGGAGGACGTACAAATCCTTTCAGACTATACTTTCCACCTACGGAGGGCGTGAAGCTCCATTACTACGATTTCTGTTCTTTATACCCATACGTGATGAAGAGCAATCCGTACCCCGTGGGCGCTCCTGAGAAACTGGTGGGACCTAGCCTACCCTCCATCAATGAATTTTCAAAAAATTTGAATGATCGTTACTTTGGGCTCTCTTTCGTAGACGTACTCCCCCCACGCAATTTATGGATGCCGATCTTACCTGTCGTTATCGACGACAAGCTCATGTTTCCCCTGTGCGTGAAGTGCGCGGAAGAGGATAACGGCGAATGTAACCATATACCCCACCAGCGTAAGATCAGAGGCGTATATACAAGTCCTGAGCTGGCCCTAGCCGTACGCCATGGTTATAGAATACTGAAGATACATGAGGTGTGGAGGTTTCAGAAGCTACCCAACCTTTTCACACCATATATAAACGCCTTTTTGAAGGATAAGGTTGAGGCATCAGGGTATCCGCGAGGAGTTGATACCGAAGATGAAAAGTCTGCCTATATTCAACGTTACCGCGACCGCGAAGGTATACAACTTGATCGTGTCCAAATTGTAAAGAATCCTGGCAAGCGCTTTAGTGCAAAGTTGTGTCTAAACAGTCTATGGGGAAAATTTGCGCAGAATACCGGCAGAGGGAGCATTCATTTGGCACAAAGTTATAGCGATGTCTGGGATTATGCCAATGCTCCCGATAAAGAGGTCATGGAGATCGTGAATGTAGGTAATACTTACATAATAAAGTACAACACACTGAATTTGCCACAGATACCTCAAGGGTTACAAACATACCTGTGGCCAGCTTCACAACAGCCTACGCCCGTATAAAACTTTGGGGTCTATTGCATTCTCTTGGGCGGAGAGTATTGTATGCCGATACAGATAGCGTGATATTCACAGAGAGGGAGGGTGAATACATGCCCGCTATTGGGGAGTTCCTCGGCGAGCTCACTGATGAGATCAAGGACGAGTATGGGGACAACGCTTACGCCGACTCTTTTGTCTCAACAGGACCTAAGACTTATGGGGTACGGGTCAGGGTGGGGGAGGAAATGAAATATATCGTGAAGGCAAAGGGTATTACGCTCAACCATGCGAATCGGCGGGTTGTTAACTTTGAATCGTTGAAGGATCTAGTATGTTTGGACGATGATGAGGGCGAACAACCTCCCAACTAATTGTAGGCACCCACAATTTTCGGGCGCAGAAGCTGGGGGGCGTGAAGGAACTTAGGGGTACGAAGGTGTGCCGTAACACCTATAGGAAACGTTACCAGTTACCTGGTACCTATGATACCGTACCCTTTGGATACCAAACGTATGATGCTTCTATTGTTAACTCACACGTATTTGTCTTGTATATAATCGTATCTATTGATTTATTACACGTATTTGTAAATATATATATAACTTGAATATCTCGTTTATTAAATCGTATTTGTAAAGTATCTATTGATTTATTACACGTATTTGTAAATATATATATAACTTGAATATCTCGTTTATTAAATCGTATTTGTAAATATATATAACTTGAATATCTCGTTTATTAAATAAATCATGTTTCAATTAGCGTTTCACTTTCTCCTTTGTGTGTGTGTGTGTGTGTGTGTGTGTGTGTGCGCAGGTGAAAGTTCTAAGCTCCGCCCACTGTAAGACCGTGAGTCATGCTACTATCTGGGAGTCCCTGCGTGGTCAGTCGACTGCAGTAAGCCCGAGAGATCAGACGTGTATTCAGATCAGACGTGTATTCAAATGGCTACCTTTAATATTGCTTGTACAACGTTTATGAAATGGTATTCAGCAAAGTGTCAGGATGTGGTGGATACCGAAAAACTTCCTATTCCTCCCTCCTATACCTCTTTTAAAAACACATTGGATTGTGCGAAGTTCCAAGATGTACAAATACTCTACGGATGTTCTGGTGAGACCGTTGAAGGCTTTCGTTGCACAGACGATGTGCTGAAGTATACTGCAGAGCTAAACTTTATAAAGTCTCACATACACCGTGAAGTAAAAGAAACAACGCGTGCAGAAGAGAAGCAGCAGGTATGGATAATGAGTCTTGCGGATGGGTGGTGTGACAAGCGGTATTACGTCATGCTACACCATGTCGATTACTCATACCCTACGACTGAAAATGTGAATCTCGTGATCATGGACAATCTTAAGTATTTTTATCACTATATTAACGTATATCATGATGAGGTTCGTAGTGAGGTTGTGGCTAGTGCCCTGCGTGAGTTTTTAACAGACTTTAGAGACGAGTATCGTTTGATGGGCAGAAAGGAAAAATATGAGCATATGTTCCTCTCAAATAGTGCGCCGGAGTGTGAAGATGTTTAGTAAAACATAAAATGTTCCTAGTTCTTATCCTGAGGTAAAATGTCTGGTGCGTAGGCTGGTAGTGATGAAATTAATTCTTGTACCGGAAAAACAAATATGTACAACAATTCGGTACGACTCGCGGATCATACGAACAAGCCCATTCACGTATCATCGAGTCAGCCGCCCGTCGAACCGTTCCTGCCTACCTGCGTGCCTCACACGGCTCATAGTTATCTCAGAGCTTGAACCGAGTGGACGTGCGCTCCTCGAATACGATGGAACTTCCTTTGAGCAGCATTCTCAACGCCTCGTACGATGTGTCCGTGACGAAATCGTTGCGCGTGTTCAGGCGTAATTCCGGTACCATTAGCTATGTACTGGAAACGGAATGTAGACAAACAAACAAACGGGTTTATTTAAGTGTCGAGGAGATGAATAGAATCTTCGTGATAGTTGAGAAGTGGAGTGAAGATCGTTATAAAATACCTGCTAACGTAGGTACAAGAAGAGAGCAGATTAGTGACGCACCCTCATACGCCGTTGTATGTACGTTGTGTATAAATAACGATCGGCCGTGCATTGATATACGGCTGATGTGGAAGAATGCTTCTGATAATAACGCTCTTGTTCCTACGCGAAACCGTTTCATCCTCGACAGAATGTTTGAAATCGTCGGATTCCGCAAGCTGAAACCTATATTAGACGCGCGTGTTACGGACATGCTTTATTTTGATACAGTACTTGAATACGCCTACACCGCTCTGCTCGATGGGTTTACCGAGTGTAGGGCTGGTGAGAATGGTCTAGTGCTGGATGTTTATTTAAAAAGTTTAGACTCTTTGAAATACCATGAACTTTGGTACAAAGCAATTGATCGGTACAAGGCTGAGCTCACCTACACCGTTCACCCTGAAGAACTATTTCTTTATATAACGCGCAGTTGTCGTAACGATTTAGAAGATTATTTCAATTGCCGCTATGTTGAGTGAGTTCACGATTGAAAAGCTCGAGTCGGTAGAAATAAACCCTCGATTGGAAAAGCGTGCTTATAAACTTGTGTTTAATAATGTAGCTAACGATGAACTCTTTGTGCGTGCTTTTGATTGTATTCTAGACGTATTTAAAGATGACTTACCAACCGGTTGTAAAGTGGGAACAAAAATAGTACTGAACGATATGAAAGCCCTTCATATCGAATACAGGTTTCCCTATACTTTAAGCGGTGAAATATTATTAAGCCGCATATACTGCGTAATGCAGAGCAATAATGATGTAATTGTAAACTCGATTAAGACCGAGTTTAGTATTTTGAAAAAAAAGTGAAATGTATTTATATATTTTGCTTGATATTTCTCCTGTACTGTTATGATTATATGCATATTTCTATTATTATTGAAATGTATTTATATATTTTGCGTGATATTTCTCCTGTACTGTTATGATTATATACATATTTCTATTATTATTGAAATGTATTTATATATTTTGCGTGATATTTCCCCTGTACTGTTATGATTATATGCATATTTCTATTATTATTGAAATGTATATTTATTTCTATTTGAAATGTATATTTATTTTATATATATCCCATAATTGTGTGTATATATTTCCTGTACTGTTATGATTATATGCATATTCCTCAATTGAAATGTATATTTATTTTCTATATATTTATAATAAACAGAATGATGCAATGTTGTTTTACTTAATTATATCATGTTACGCCTTCTAAACCTACTACCGGTATTCTAAACCAACTTTTAAGAAATATAATAATGTATACAATGGTATCGCTAAAAAGTGGTATCTGGCAACTCAAGCCATTTACGCCTTCTAAGCCAACTGGCTGATTAGGAGTCTATAATAGTGTATACAATGGTATCGCTAAAAAGTGGTATCTGGCAACTCATTTACGCCTTCTAAGCCAACTGGCTGATTAGGAGTCTATAATAATGTATACAATGGTATCGCTAAAAAGTGGTATCTGGCAACTCAGTCTTCGATTAGAATTAAATGAATACATGGCGCTATCTGGCAACTCAAGCCATTTACGCCTTCTAAGCCAACTGGCTGATTAGGAGCCTATAAAACAACGCCTACTCGGCTGAAGTCTTAATATGCACTTGGCTCCTGCCAGGTGAACACCTCTCCTCCTTTCTCTCCTCCTTTCTCTCCTTTCTGGCCCTTTGGGGGAATAGCTTGGGGAAGAACTCCGCCCCCAAGTTGCATGCCCCTTGCAACCCCGGTTGGCAACAAAGGGCCCTTTGGGGTATTTTTTTCTTTTTTTCTTTTCTTCTTTTTTTCTTTTTTTGCAACACCCCCACCCCCTTTGCAATACCCCCTGCAACACCCCCCTTTGCAACATTACGTAATCACTTGCAACATTCTTGCACTCTCCCCTTTTTCGGCTATACTACTAACGTAAGGTCAGTGAGGAATTCAATTGTAGATGTTCATAAAATCTGTGACAGTGCAGATTTGATACTCCTGCAAGAGCACTGGCTACCTAAGCAAGAGCTAAAATTCCTCTCTACCATCCATGATGACTTTATGTACCATGCGTCATCAGCAGTAGACTTGTCAGATGAATTAATGTACGGTAGGCCTTTTGGTGGTGCTGCTTTCTTAATAAGGAAAAATTTTTCAAAACAAAATTTTTAGCAAGCGAGAATGTAAGGTTGTTAGGCATTGAATTACAATGAACAATGATTGCATATTAATTGTAAACTGCTATTTACCATACAACAACGGCAATAATCTAGATGAACACATTAATTTGCTGTATAAAATTAAGTCATTATCAGATAACCCCAAATATTCTCACTGTATAATAATGGAGGACTTTAATGCGCATGTGAACTCATAATTCTTTGTAGAATTGGGTAACACGTGCGAGTTGGCCAAATTAAGTATGTGATATAGATGTATTAGGGGTAACCAGTGGTAATTTTACATACGTTAGTGATATGAGTGGTACCACCAGGTGGATTGATCATTGTCACACTAGTAATAATCTAAAGGATCGAACTGTTAGAGTTCATATTCTGCATGATTTCCTTCTTTCTGATCGTACGTAGACCATTAGAACTATTGATTAATTTTAGCAATTTATGCGCAACAAGACGTAAGAACTCAATAGGTAAGAATATCGCGTTGATTGGTCTAATGTTAATATGCAACAGAGAATAGAATACAAAGAGAGAACAGGTCACCTCTTTAATAATTTAGAAATTTTACATCTTGCCTGTAGTAATAATCCATGCTCAAATGATTCTCACTGTAAACTCATCGAAAGGTATTATAGTAAGATAGTATCCCTGTTAAGGGAAGTAGGAAGTCCCCTGATTTAATCTTATAACTATCATACTAAGATTATTCCTGGATGGAATGATTTTATTGCCCCCCTGAAGAAAGAATCGAAAGAAGTCCACTATTTATGGTGCTTTCATGGTAAACCCAGATTAGGACCAGTATACATGAATATGTGTAGAAGTAGAGGTCAATATAAGGCGGCCATAAGGCGGTGTAAACAGGAAGAAGAGTCTATTTGAACGTCAAAAGCCCGTCAACTTCACATAAATAATGATAATAAAATTTTTGGAAATTTGTTAAGAATCAAACGGGTGTCAAAAGTGTCCTCCCTCTGACAATCGATGGGGTCGGGGGAGGAAGAAATTGCAAAGCTGTGAAAAAACCACGACTCTAACATTCTTAACAGTGTGAGTAGGGATAATCTTAAGATATATTGCAGCGAAACGCCTTTGGGAGGGACAAGAGAAAATACTTTGATATAAGTTCCTAAAGTAAAGAGGTTAATTAAAAAGTTAAAGACTGGTTCTGCGTCAGGGGTAGATGACTTATCGAATGAGCACTTAAAATATGCCAATGATGTAGTATGTCTGCATATATTATTACTCTTATCAGCCATGCTTGCTTATAGTTATATCCCTGCAGAATTCATGAAGGTATATATATTGCCCCTGGTAAAAAATAAGTATGGAGACATTCTGTCTAGCGATAATTACAGGCCTATTGCTGTCGCTTCCTGCTTCTCGAAACTATTAGAAAAACTCTTGTTACTCTGGTTAAATGATTACCTATGGACATCTAATCAGTTTGGTTTTAAACGGTCCCACTCCACTGACCTGTGTATATATGTACTTAAAGAAACAATATCTAAATACATTGACAGTAATTCGACTGTTTATAACTGTTTTCTAGATATAAGTAAAGCATATGATAGAACGAACCACAATATTTTATTTAAAAAACTAGAAGACAGGAAGGTTCCCATGTACATATTAAATTTATTGAAATTTTGGTATCCCCACCAATCTTTTACCGTTAGGTGGGGCAATGTACTTTCGATTGTTTAGGCTCCTCTTGCAGGGTGAGATAAGGCTCCTTGCTCTCTCCTATGCTGTTTAATGTGTATATTGACGGATTAATTGCTTCACTTAATGAGGCAACAGTAGGATGTTGTATAGATAACACAAGAATAAATAACTTAGTTTATGCCGATGATATGGTCTTCATAAGTCCCTCTGTTAAAGGTCTGGGTCGACTATTAAAAGTCTGCGAAGTGTATTCGCAGAAACATGATATTCTTTTTAATGTTACAAAAACTAAGGTTATGCAATTTCATCCTAGTAAAAGCAGCAATCAGCCAGCTGATATTACGTTTAAAATGAAAGGTGAAGTAATTGAGGAAGTACAAGAGTTTAAGTATTTGGGTCAAACTATTACCAGCTCCTTGAGTGATGACTCGGATATAAGAAAACAATTTCGAAGCCTTTGTGCTGAAGCGAATATGACTATAAGGAACTTTCGGTTATGTACAAATGACGCTAAAGACACTCTCTTTCGTACTTTCTGCAGTAATATATACGGACAGCAACTCTGGGTGAATTATAAAAAATGTTCTGGCAGAACTCTAAATTTGATGTACAACAGGTCTTTTAGACTTTTGCATAAATTACCCCCGAGATGCTCAGCTTCACAAATGTTTGCCACCCGCAATGTCCCGAGCTTTCCGGAGGTAACAAGACGTGCTCAATACAATCTAATGCAAAGAACTAAAAAATCAACCAACCTGATTATCCAAGCTATCCACGAGTCCTACCATTTATCCTCTAGACTATGGAATTCTTGGTCCGAAAACGTCTCTCTGTAGCTCCACTTAATTTCGACATTACTGTATTATTTCTAATCAACTGTATATATTTCTATCCTTAGTATGTGAACTGTTATTTTATTCATAATATTTGTCATATGGACTATAGTTTGCCAATAAACCTTTTCATTTTCATTTATATAGCTTTATGTTATGTATGAGTTTATATATGTGTATATATATATATATATATATATATATATATATATATATATATATACACTCTATATATATATAATATATATGTGTGTATATATGTGTATATATATATATATATATATATATATATACATATATATATATATATATATATATATATATATCTATATATATATATATATATATATGTTATGTATGGGAATAATGCAATAAGGTTAATTAATTACGGGTCATAAATTAACCCACAAATAAATTGATCATGCAAATAGAATGAATTGTGTATATATAAATACCAAACGGAAAGCTAAGCGAAGCTGAAATGAAGAATTCTTTTGTTAGCGGCTCCGCCTTTTTCGTCTCTGGGACGACGTTTTATAAATTCTTAAGTGTATGGAATTTAAAACATATGCATGTTAAATACTCGTGTAATTTAGGGAAAAAGACATGAATTCAATTGTCTATTTAAGTCTGAATAAGTTCGGATAAAACTACCCTGTAAAGCTTACCCAGAAACTAAGAAAATAACTAATTAAAAAATTACATTAAAATAAAGAAATTCATTTCTGAGATGACGTGGTTCTCCGCGTCCCTCAAAACAAAGAAAGGAGGCGTTATAAAATTGAACGATCATTTATGTATAAAATGGGTAAACTTCGCTAAAATTATATTGTTACATTTTTAACAAGTTTAATGGCATGTAAAATTACACATTCTAAAAGACTAATAATTCTTACAAATGAGATTAATCAAAAGAGAATCTTAGTTGGGTATAACTCTTGCTCCTGTCAGCCACGCCGAACCGAAGGCCAACAAAGATGGTATTAAAACAAAGGGAGACGCTTAGCGCCAGTGCATCTCAGAACGTGAAACAATAAAGTTCACCCTCACAAACCTGTGTTAATTTAAATAAGAACAAAACCTCGTTGTTAATGGAAATTTGCTCAGGTATATATATATATATATATATATATATATATATTGTGCCGTAATGATAAAAGTCAAATTGGGTGGCACTTAGAAGCGGAATTGTTCTTCTAATTTTGAGTAAATTACTTACCAAGCTAAAATGGTCTTCCCTGCAAAAGTATAGAAAATAGACTTAATGCGTAAATCACTTTTAAAGCGAACGTGCTGGCTAAAGAAATGAAGCGAAAGTTCGCGCCTGTTAAAAAGACTCCCAAACGAGTCTATCCTACCAAAGTCTGTAGAAAGAAAACGGAGACTCCGTATATTTTGTTAGAGTCGGTGAACACTCTAAAATTATAATGTATAAATTTTCAATAGAATAATTACCACTGTCAAAAGGAAGTAGGTAACAATGTAACTAAGGTATGCATTAAACATTATAATTGGAATGGTCAAATAACCAGATAGGATTAAAAAATTCTATAAAATTGTATTATGAACAAAATACGGTCAAAATGCCGGGTAGAGAACCAACCGCTGTTCTAAAAGATAAGCCAATTAAAATTGTAGTATGTAGGTGTTTATCAATTTTAAATGATCTAGCATATTACATTACAGCTGTATTCAGTTAAATAACTACCAGTTGTAGATTAAAATTGTTTAACAGTCAAATTTAAAGTGTTTATGCATTTTAATTAATTGTCTTGTGATTAAGTGTCTTTATTTTTCATGGTAATTGATTCCATGCCAAAAACATTGGCTAACAGTCATAATTTGACTGGTTTATGCATTTTATGTTAAGTGTCTGCTGTTAATTCTAAATATCAGATTCTTGGAGTAAGAATCAATGTCTTAGGTGTCATTTCTCCAAACAAATATTCAAAAATTTCATTGTTATATTGTAATTGGTTTAATAAGATCTGTGACGAATATATTATATTTGTAAAAGGTTTATAATTACTCCCCTACCCGAAGTGACAGAGAAATAAGAATATATACAGGGTGTTTATAAAGTTCCTATCTATTACAGTGAAAACGTAGCAAAAAGAGTAAAATTCAATAACAATATAATAGAAGGCATACATTTAATAAATACTTAAGCATATGATTCTACACGAACACCATCAGTATCTCTACAGAGTTCGAATCTGTCAGCAGCATTGCGGAACACATTTTGGAGCATGACAGGGGTTATTTTTGTAATTGCTGTTACGATACGAGCACGTAAATCTTGCAGATCTGTAACCCTCGCTTGATAGACGTTTCATTTGGTAAAGCCCCATGCAAAGAAATCCAAAGACGCTAGGTCCGGAGATCGAGCCGCACAGGGCCTGTTGCCTCCACGTCCGATCCACCGAGTTGGAAATCGTTCATTTAGGTACTCCCGAACAATGTCTGCGTAATGACAAGGTGCCCCATCTTGTTGAAAGACGATGGTAAACCAAATAGTCCTCTAAGGCCTGTTATATCCAGCACTGGTAAGGGTTAACTGTGGATTGGCTGGTAAGGGTTAATTATGGAATGGTCACTTGGCTCTCTAAGAATCTTTCTTTTTAAATCGACCATATTTCTAATGCACATGTCAAAAATTCTTCTGATTTTATAGACAAAGTAAATAATAAATAATAGCTATTTTGAAATGCTTACTAGGTAATTTATTTATCTGAAAATGGTGCTTAAATGTTTCAGACATATAAAGGCGTAGAAACTAAACATTTCATTTGTATAATAAAAGTTAGTTTTCAGTTTTTGCACCTACACGCATGCGCATTAGTTAAAAATAATTTGAAATTGTGAAGGAGTTTATTTGTGTTCATATTTATAGGCTATCTCGAAAAGAGGAGAAACGAGAGATTCATTGTTTGTCAATCGTGCTGATAGGACGTGTTACAGTGATTTTGCTAGTTTTTAAACAGGGCTTTTCCCCAGGTTTGTGTTCGCGTAGATTTACTTAATCGTCTTATTTCGATTATGTGCTGAATTACCTGGATCCCTATTAAGCCTTTTCTTTTTTTGGAGGGGAGGGGGGTCTGGCTTCTGGAATTTGGCCAGGACTAGGCTTAGCCCTCGGTTAGGCCTTTCGGGTCGGGCCTTTTCGATCGGCTCTTACATATGTCTTTACAGGCAACCCCATCTGAGGAAGGGGGTGCTTCTGCCCTCCAGTCGTCTATTGTTTCTGCCGAAGTGCATTGCGATGCGGATGGTTTTCAGGCATTAAAAAGGGCTAGGTCCTCAGACTGCCTTAAGGATATTCCCACTTCTAAGCGCTCACAGAAATCTCAGAGTCACATACCAGTTCCTTTCACCACTATGCCTGTTTCAAACTCCTTTTCAGTGCTAGTTTCCCTGCCCTCTAGTACTAGCACTACCTCTGTTGTCCATAGCACCTGGCCCCCCCTTGGGTGGGCATGCTGATGGGCGTCCAGTTTCCGGTGACTGTGAAATTCTTGGTTCGAAGTCCGGTTCTGCGATAAAAGTTGCCCATACACTTCCTCTCAAGACTAATCCCCTCCCGCGCCGTGACCAACATCATAAAATTCCTTCTTACGCTTCATATATCTATATGACTGCTGTCTCTGATAATGTTCGGCTCACTAAGCTCAGTCCCTTTGCCTTTGAGCGGGATATTGAGGCCCTTTGTGGAGAGATTAAGTCTGTCAAATACTGCAGGAGTGGCAGTGTGTTACTGCAGGCTGCTTCTCCATCTCATCTGCGAACTCTTCTTAATGCTACCTCCTTCTTGAACAACCAGTACAATAGTAAGGTAGAATTGGCATCTAAGTTTGATACGATACAAGGCATTATTCGTGCACCAGAATTGCTAGTTCTACAGATCTACAGAAGCTAAGGCTAACAAACACCCTAAGATCCACTCTAAGGTTAGCCCGAGAGAAAGGAAGAGTAGGGGATTAAAAGAAGAGAATAAGGAGTTAAGTAAGTAACAAAACCTATCATTCGTGGGTTAACATTCATTCAGAAAAAGAGAAAGAAAGACTCACCATCATCATCCGCCGGCCACTGCCGACAAGTTGGAAAAATAGTCGAAGAATAGGAAGGGGTGAAAGCTGAAAAGAAGTAAAATAGAAACGCTTACAAACCATGCAAACACAGTCTTAACTCAAACACTGTCATACCATGCAAACTACAGACATGCAAGTAAAGAGAGAGAGAGAAGAAAGAAAGAGAGAAAAAAAAGTAGGAAGAGTATAACAAAAAGTGGGTTAGTTTACGCTACGAGCTACAGCTACGTTCGTGTTAGTCTAATTTTTTTTTTTTTTAATAATTTTATTGCTGGCATCACACGCTGGTATGCCATAAGCAGGCATCAATCGTCAACAGACTCAGCCTCGACCACCACCACCAGAGTCCTGTTGCTAATTGTTTCATTATTTTAAACAACGTTAATATTTTTAAAATGCCTATCTAAACGGTTTTTAAGCATATTAACGCTGGTAGAGTTCACGACGGGCGTGGGAAGATTATTCCATTTATCAATTACTTTAAACGTAAAAGAGTTTTTAGCGATATTAGTAATGAAACGTATGCCACGCAACTTAAATCCGTTATTACGAGTATTGCTATTATGAAAAGTGAACAATTTGTCAAAATTTACGTTATCGATGTTATTAACGATTTTGAAAACTTCAATAAGCTCCCCCCTTAATCTCCTAGTTTCGAGTGAATGCAAGTCTAACTCTTTAATCCTATCTTCGTAAGACTTGTTGGGCAATGACGGAATTATTTTCGTGGTGCGACGCTGAACCCTTTCCAACCTATCAATATCCTCACGCAAATACGGGCACCAAAAGTGAACGGCATATTCTAAATGAGGCCTGACTAGGGACTTGTAAAGGGGCCATATAATATTCTTCGATTTAAATTCGAAATTACGCGCTATGAAGCCTAACATCCTATTAGCTTTTGCGCAAGACTCCAGGCACTGATTCCTAACTTTTAAATCCGTAGATACGCGTACGCCTAGATGTACTTCCTGGTCAACGCTCGCTAACTGTCTTTTGTCCATCGTGTAAGTGTAATTATTGTTACGAGAACCTATATGCAAAACTTTACATTTGTCTACGTTAAATTGCATCTGCCACTTATCCGTCCACTCCATAATCCTATTTACATCGTCTTGGAGCCTATTTCTATCGTCCACGTTAACAACTTTACCGCCTATTTTAGTATCGTCCGCGAATTTTGACACGTTACTGTGGTCAGCCGACATCTATGTCGTTAATGTAGATTACGAATAGCAATGGGCCTAACACTGAACTCTGTGGGACACCGCTACCTACATCCAACCACCCCGATTCACTACCATTAACAACGACCCTCTGTCTCCTAGCACGAAGCTATTCCTCTGACCAGTTAGCTACCTGCCGCGTATACCGTGCGCTTTAACCTTCGCAATTAATCTTCTATGCGGAACTGTATCGAACGCTTTTTAAAGTCTAAATAAATAACGTCAGCCGCTCTATGCCTATCGTATTCGGGCACTATTTCGTTATAAAACTCTAACAAATTAGTTAAACAAGATCTATGCCGTCGAAACCCATGCTGACTACTATTAATCAAATCGCGACTTTCTAAGTGATCGACGATACGATCCCTAACTATGGATTCCAAAAGCTTACCGACAATTGACGTTAACTAATAGGTCTATAATTGCTAGCTACTGTGCGGCCGCCTTTTTTAAAAATGGGCGTAACGTTAGCTAAATTGAAGTCTTCAGGAATAATCCCCTTTTCCAGTGATTTATTAAAAATTTTTGTTAAGGGGCCCACTATAACGTCTTTCAAATCTTTCAAATATCTAGGATAAAGCGCGTCAGGGCCTGGAGCCCTGCTAACTTTTAGCTTATCGATATAATGCGCAATCTCACCCTCGTAAACAGTTATATCATTCAAAATAGTCTCGCTACTAAATGGAACGATATCGTCTACGTCGGGGACATTGTTTACGTCTTTAACGGTAAAAACAACCTCAAAAAAGTTGAAGATATTTTGGAGGAACTAAAACCTTGCGGCGTTTTGGATGTGAGACGACTTACACGAGGTAAGGACAGGATTCCTACGAGATCTTTGGTACTTACCTTTGGTGGGAAGGTTCTCGCTTATAAGATTTATTGTGGCTACCTCAGTTATACTGTTGAGCATTTCTTTCCGAGACCTCTGCGTTGCTTTAAGTGTCAACGATTTGGTCATGGCCGAGATGTCTGTCAGAATGATCCCCGCTGTGGGAAGTGTGGTGGAGGGGTCTCACTCTTTTCCAGATTGTGAAGGTCCGGATGGTTGTGCAAACTGCCATGGTTCCCATCCCGCCTTCCCCGCCACTTGCCCAGTTTACCTGAAGGAACAGGCTATAGTGCGATATAAATGTATGAATAATGTCTTTCTCAGAGGCGAATCGCCATTGTTCAGCCTTGGATAGATCATTTTCCCAGGTAGCCAGGACAGACCGAACCCCTTTCCCTTCAGCTCAGTCTTTTTCCCCAACTCCACCTGTCCAGCCTAGACCCAATCCTTCGCCTTCTTCGGCATGCCCTCCTGTTTCTTCTGCACCTCCTACCATTCCATCTCCCCATCCATTTATTGTCAGAGACACCTCTCCGGTTCCATACGGTCATTTGCCATCCCTGCCCCCTCCTGGCCCGTCTCCCTCCTCCCAGTCTGCCTCTCAGCCTCCTCATTCTAAGAGCCTTCGGGCTGTCAGTGGTCTCACCAGCTACCTCTGGTCTCTCCAGCTACCTTGGCAGCTGGTGAAGGATGTTCGTGACCTTATGTCCAGGAATAAATCTCCTCAACAAATTGTTAACAAACTTGCCTCTTATGCTAATATAAATAATCTTGTTCCGAATAAAAAACTCGCTTCCGCCGAGGGAATGCGTCTCCTCTTCACCTCTTAATTTTCAAAGTGGAATTATACAGTGGAATGTCAAGAGCCTTCATGCACGACTACCACAGTTGCAGAAATTAATTAACACCTATTCTCCTGCCTCAATTGCCTTACAGGAAACTCACCTGTCTCAACCATTCTCCCCTTATTTCAAACACTACACATTCTATAGAAAAGATAGGAATGCCCATGGGGGTGGTGTTGCTTTACTGCTTCATGCCCTTCTTCCTGACACTTCCCTCCAATTACATACCCCACTCGAAGCAGTTGCAGCACAAGTTCCACTCTTTGGTAGAGTGGTTACAGTCTGTTCTTTGTACATGCCCTCCCCCCGGCTTTTCTCTTACCTTACAGTTGCTTCATGATCTTGTACAGCAATTGCCAACTCCTTTCATCTTATTAGGGGACTTCAGTGCCCATCACTCTTGTTGGGGCTCCTCCTTTTGCGACGAGAGAGGGGTCATCCTTGCTGACTTCCTTTTGGACAACTCCTTATTTTTGTTTAATTTGCCCACTCCCACTTCCCTCTCTGATGCTGCAGGGACTTTCTCCTCCATTGATCTGACCATTTGTAGTCAAGAACTGGCCCACCAGTTCCAGTGGTCCTTATCCTCTGACCTTTGTGATAGTGACCATTTCCCTATCTTTCTGCAGTCTACATCCTCCCTTCCTTCCATTAAATGACGTTTCCGTTTCAATCTGAAAAAAGTTGACTGGAGTGCTGATGCCCGTTTAGCCAACTTGCCTCTTCCCTCTCATGATGCCGATCTAGATTGTACAGCCATTTGTACTTCCATACTCACAGCCGCCTTTGCCTCTGTTCCAGTGAAGCCAACTATCGTTAATCCTAAGTATAATGCAGCATGGTGGACTGCTGAATGTGAAGCTGCTGTTTTAAATCTTACAACTATCATACTAAGGTTATTCCTGGATGGAATGATTTTATTGCCCCCCTGAAGAGGGAATCGAAAGACGCCTATGATTTGTGATGCTTTCATGGTAGACCCAGATTAGGACCAGTATATATAAATATGTGTAGAAGTCGGGGTCAGTATAAGGCGGCCATAAGGCGATGTAAACAGGAAGAAGAGTCTATTCGAGCATCACAAGCCTGTGAAGCTCGCATAAAAACGATAATAACAAATTTTGGAAATTTGTTAAGAATCAAACGGGTGTCAAAAATGTCCTCCTCCGACAATCGATGGGGTGTCGGGGGAGGATGAAATTGCAAAGCTGTGGAAAAACCACTACTAACATTCTTAATAGTGTGAGTAGGGATAATCTTAAGATAGATTGCAGCGAAACGATGTGGGAGGGACAAAGGAAAATATTTTGATATCATTTTCTGAAGTAAAGAGGTTAATTAAAGAGTTAAAGACTGGTTCTGCGTCAGGGGTAGGTGACTTATCGAATGAGCACTCAAAATATGCAAATGATGTAGTATGTCTTCATATATCATTGCTCCTATCAGCCATGCTTGCTCATAGCTATATCCCTGCAGAGTTCATGAGGGTATATATCTTGCCCCTGGTCAAAAATAAGTACGGAGACATTCTGTCGAGCAATAATTACAGGCCTATTGCTGTCGCTTCCTGCTTCTCGAAACTATTAGAAAAACTCTTGTTACTCCGATTAAATGATTTCCTATGGACATCTAATCAGTTTGGCTTTGAAAGTCCCACTCAACTGACCTATGTAGTGTGTATCTATGTACTTAAAGAAACAATATATAAATACATTGACAGTAATTCAACCATGCTGTTTCCTTGATATAAGTAAGGCATATGATAGGGTGAACCACAATATTTTATTTGCAAAACTAGAAGACAGGAAGGTTCCCATGTACATATTAAATTTATTGAAATTTTGGTATTCCCACCAAGCTTTCACTGTTAGGTGGGGCAATGTACTATCCGAGTGCTTTGGCTCTTCTTGCGGGTTGAGACAAGGCTCCTTGCTCTCCCCTATGCTGTTTAATGTGTATATTGACGAATTAATTGCTTCACTTAATGAGGCAACAGTAGGATGTTGTATAGATAACACAAGGATAAATAACTTAGTTTATGCCGATGATATGGTCTTCATAAGTCCCTCTGTTAAAGGTCTGGATCGGCTACTAAATGTCTGCGAAGTGTATTCGCAGAAACATGATATTCTTTTCAATGTTACAAAAACTAAGGTTATGCAATTTCATCCTAAAAGTTGTAATCAGCCAGCTGATATAAGGTTTAAAATGAAAGGTGAAGTAATTGAGGAAGTACAAGAGTTTAAGTATTTGGGTCAAACTATTACCAGCTCCTTCAGTGATGACTCGGATATAAGAAAACAATCTCGAAGCCTGTGTGCTAAAGCGAATATGACCATAAGGAACTTTCGTTTCTGTACAAATGAAGCTAAAGACACACTCTTTCGTACTTTCTGCAGTAATATATACGGTCAGCAACTCTGGGTGAATTATAAAAAAGGTTTTGGCAGAACCCTAAATTTGCTGGACAACAGGTCTTTTAGACTCTTACGTAAATTACCCCCGAGATGCTCAGCTTCGCAAATGTTTGCTACCCGCAATGTCCCGAGCTTCCCGGAGGTAACAAAACGTGCTCAACACAGTCTAATGCAAAGAATTAAAAAATCAACCAACCCGATCATCCAAGCTATCCATGAGTCCTGCCATTTATCCTCTAAGCTATGGACTTCTTGATACGAAAACGTCTGTCTGTAGCTCCACTTAACTTCGACAGTGGAGTATTATTTCTAACCAATTGTATATATTTCTATCCTTAGTATATGAACTGTCATTGTATTAATAATATTTGTCATATGGACTATAGTCTGCCAATAAACCTTTTCATTTTCATTCATCTTCATTAACAAGTTAGAGGGCCCTCCGTTGCTTTCGAAAGAACCCAATTCCACGTCTATTTATCAACTACAAACATGTTCGGGCATGTTTGTAGAATTAGCAAAGAGAACTGTAAAATTAGCAAAGAGAACCTCTTGGAGGAACTTTGTTAACAACATCTCCTTTGGTGAACCCTCATCTGCAGTCTGGAGAAAGATCGGGTTTTTCAAGGCTCCTCCTCTAGGTCTTAGTTAAAGATGGCATTCCATACTCTGACCCGGCAGTGGTCTGCAACATGCTTATCTTGCACTTTGCTATTGTCAACAGCATTCGAAACTACACTGAACCCTTTGTTTATAGAATGGCCGAAGCTGAGCTCTCACATATCTTTTCACTCTGACAGTGGGGACGTTTATAACTCTCTTTTTACTCTGCCTGAGTTGTTAGATGCTTTACATCGTTCTGGCTTCTCCTCCCCTGGACAGGATGGTATCCATTACTCCTTTTTGCAAGACCTGAGTTCTGGTAAGCTTCAGCTTTTACGCTTCTATAACTCATTTTGGCTTACTGACTCCTTCCCTACTCAGTGGAAATCAACTCTGATTATTCCCTTTCTCGGAAAGCTTCCGATTGATGTTCAGTCATCCGCCCTATTGCTCTCACTAGCTGCCTGTGCAAAGTCTTTCAGAGGATGGTCAACAAGAGGCTTCTGTTTTACCTGGAGTTAGCTCTCTTTTAGATCTCCATCAGAGTTGTTTCCGCAGGGGCTTTTCCCCTTATGATGCACTTACCCATCTAGAATGTGGTGTACGGGAGACAGCCTTACGGAGTGAATACTTTGTGGCTGTTTCTTGATATCCCCGAGGCATTTGACTCAATCTGGCATCATCGTCTTCTGCTTAAATTACACAATCTGGGACTGCGTGGCCATTTAGCTAACTTTATTGCCAACTTCTTGCTACAAAGATGCATGTCGGTATACTCTGATAACCATCTCTCAGAGACTTTGGACATTGAGACAGGGAAGGCAGTGTACTTAGTCCCATACTCTTTCTGATTATGATCAACGACATCTTCTCCGCTGCACCCTCTTCTGTCTCATACTCCATGTATGCTGATGATTGTGCTTTTTGGGTATCTTCAGGTGACCTCCATGAGGCCTTAAAATATGCTCAGGACATGGTACACGTCTTAATTGACTGGTCTCACAACTGGGGGTTGAACTTCTCTGTTGCCAAAACGAAGTATGTAGTCTTCACTAAACGCCCTATTCTTGACCATCCTTCACTATAGGTACCGGGTATCCGAGAATTATCTGTACAATTTTTGGCTGTTATTAAAAGTCAACCATGATGTGTAGAAATTCCAGTGTTGTCCCATTTTACAGAGAAACTCATTAGTTTTTTCGGATAACAAGTTTTGACAAGTTTTCTTTTTTGTACGCGGGTGACAGACATTGATGATTTAAAAGCAAGAATCACAGCTGCTATTGAGCGAATTGATGTGGATATGCTGCAGCGTACATGGCAACATTTGGATTATCGATTGGATGTTTTGCGAATCACTGATGGTGCACATATCGAATGTTTGTAACAACGTTACTTTAATAAAAGAAACTTGAAAATACAGATTCTAAATAATCTTGTTTAAGAATTTTACGTGTGTTATCAAGAATTTTATTAAAAGATGAAATTGTACAGATAATTTTCGGACACACTGGAATTTCTAAAAAACTTGTCAAAACTTGGTATCAGAAAAAACTTAATGAGATTTCTGTAAATGGGACAACACTGGAATTTTACACTCATGGTTGACTTTTAATAACAGCCAAAAATTGTACAGATAATTCTCGGACACCCGGTACTTGGATTCCTTTTCCATTTCTCGAGTAACTGAATACAGATTTTTAGGGATGGTCTTTGACCAAAGTCTGACCTGGAAGTCCCACATTGACTCCATCAAAAATCGGTGCACCAAGCCTCTTTCTATCCTGGGATATCTCTCCAACACGACGTGGGGATCCTGCAGGGATACCCTTCTCCGGCTGTACAAAGTTCTAGTTCGCTCCAGAATTGACTATGGAAGTTTCTTATATTCCCCTGCTGCTTCTTGTCATCTCCTTAAATTAGATAGGCTCCAGTAAAGAGGCATTCGACTTGCTGTGGGCACACTGCGCTGCACCCGGGTGGACCTCCTGGAGGCAGAGGCTCTTATCATGCCTTTACAATTTCGCCGTTTATTGGTGGTCTTCGTTATCTTCTCGCACCTTCAGCATAGCTCACAACACTGCCCGCCGGTTGTACCTGGACTTTTACTTGTTCCACTTTTACCTGCAATGCCCCTATCTTTTTCCCTTCATTGCTGTTGCTCAAAGGATTTTCTCTACTTTTAACATTTCTGCTCATGACCTGCATGCACTCCAGCGGGCTGTCCCCCTCCATTTGATATCTCCATTCCCTCTCAATTATGACCTCTTTCAGTAATCAAAGTATCAGGTAGCCTCTGTTGTCATACAAAGTAATTCCTTTGCCCTCATAGAGTCCTTACCAGCCTCCCAATTTATCTGCACAGATGGTTCTAAACTTCTAGATGGACAAACAGCATCTGCCTTTGTCACTGACACTGTCACCACATCTTGGCAGCTGCCTCTACCTGTGGCATTTTTACGGCAGAACTTTATGTCATTTTTCAAGCAGTTTAGTACATTTCTCACGACATGCTCCATCATCACAACTTTGTCATCTGCTCTGATTCCCTCTCTGCTTTGCAAGCCCTGGAAAGAAACTCTTTTCCACATTTCCTTATCCACCGAATTTTACAGTTGCTACATTTGCTCCCCAACCATATCTCCATAACCTTCCTCCAGATACCAAGCCATGTGGTATCCCAGGAAATGAGGCTGCTGACGTTGCAGCCAGGAATGCAACAATCTTTGGATCTCGGGTACGGCTCAAACTATCTTCTCATGAGGCGCAGGCCCTCCTCCAGCCTTATGTCCAGAGTTGGTGGCAGGAGGTTTAGAATTTACTTCCTGCCCCTTATTCTACAGCAGCCCTTCAATTCCTCTCCACTGGGCATCACCTAATTTATCCCGGCGAGAGCAGGTGAGCCTAGCTAGGCTCCGCCTTGGTACTTGTCGCCTTACGCACCAGCACTTCTTCACCAATAGCCCTCCTACTTTTAGTCACCCTTGTCATGCTTCACTTACTCTCTCCCATGTATTCCTTGAGTGACCGGCATATAATGCTGCCCGTTTGCGTCTTCGGACTGTGTGCCAAGATCTCACTCTACCCTTTCAACTAAGTTCCATTATCAGCCCATACTTTCTTTCTCATCCCGTAATCAACTTTTGGATGGAGTCCCAATTGTATGCATTCATTTAATTTTTTTTAACTTTCCCTGTATATGTAGCTCGAGGCCCTCTTTTCAAGCGCCACAAAGACGGCCCTGTGGCTGAAGAGGTGATGGGTCTCTTACTCTCCTGTCCTTTTTTTCTTTTGTTTCTTGCCAGGCTTGGGTTCAAGTACTTACTTGTACTTAGTACTTTGTACTCAAGTACCAATTTGTAGGTACTTCTACTTGTATTTGTACTTGAAATTTCACAACAGTCTGTACTTGTACTTGTACTTGGTGAGATGTAGTTGAAAACATTCAAGTACTTCAAAGTATTTTTCAAGTACTTCAAGCATTTAGTAATGAAAAGCTACTTTTGGTAATGAATCTCGACGAAATTGGTAATGAGTGCCGTATGACTGATGATAACTTTGTCGTGTTTGTGAAGTGTAGTGATCACACGTACGAATAATGTAGATGCATGGCTATGAAATGAAAATAGATTAAGAGTAAGACATCCTGTGCAGAGTTAAAGGGGTGGCTAGGCATTGAGTGTCAGTGACTTCTTGGTTATGAATACATTATTATTATTATTTTAACTATTGTCCATGTGATGTATATATGGGCCTTGTGAAGTGCTTGAGTTTACTTTTGCAACCAGTTGATCACTAGCGGATTTACGAGGGGGAGGGCCCTTTGGTCAATTTGGCACCCTTTTTTGTCAATTTGGCGCCCCTTTTGGTCAATCTTGGCGCCCCTTCCAAATGCCTTATTTTTTATATTTTTTTTAATTTCTAAAAGCAAAAAGGTACATACTTTTTAAATTATAAAAATATCAACACCATCCTTGTAAATAACTGGCAACTTACCTTCCAATTTTATTTTTGGAAACTGTGTATAAAAATAATATTTCCCTTCGTATACTCAATTAAATTATGCTTTCCAGCTTTACATATTCATTTATTAATGGTTGTAAGCATTTGTAGATACAAGGTTACTGTGTTTGTAAACCCTTTGCGTAGTTTTCACATTCACGATTTTCCTCTCTTTAAATGACTGATTCAGGTAATACTTTGAACAGATGGATTAGATAACGTCAAATAAATTAGTTCCAATGTTTAATGCATAAGAAATGTCTAAATATGGACAATGAAACGTCTAACGAAACGTCTACTTGAATTTAGAGTTTTGGAAAACGAAATTCAAATGGTTTTACCAACTCCTCATTTATTAAAATTGATCCGACTGTGTTTGTCTCTTTCTTATGTTACGTTTATTTTTCATACAGAGAAAGGGTCTTAGCATGAGCTCCCCTCTCTCTGCCACTTTAAGTAATATATTTATGGAGCTCTTTGAAAGAAAATTTCTCACTGAGATCCTTGACCCTGCTATTCCCCTGGCATCGTTACGTAGACGAACTTTTCGTTTTACTCCCGTCGGATTCTGATCCTAACCACATACTTAAGTGATTAAAAAATGTTCTGCCTTCTATAAAGTTCACTGTTAAAACGCTGGCCATTCAAATTATTAGATCTTTTAATAGTAAGCCTGCCTTCACTGTGTTCAGAAAAGCTACTCATTGTAGTGCATAACTTCACTGGTTTTCTTCGCATAGCCTATCTACCGAAAACAGCATCCTTATGGGCATGTTCTTGAACACCCTGAGGATCTGTAGCCCATTTTATTTGGAATCTGAACGTTGTTACATCAAAGATTCTTTTAAAAAACTGGATTATCTTTACAATCTCAGTAAAAAACCTCTTAGATTTGCCAAGAAGAAATTTTATAGCGATACGACTAGTGTTAAGAGTTTCACTGACGCTCTGGTGATCCCATTTAACACAGTCACTTCGGGATGTTTTTACCCCCCTCAGTTTGGTTCCACAAGTTCCCTGTTCCATTCAGAGCCTCTTGCGGAAAAAATCAATTATCGAATTGTTCCTTCAATTCTGAAGTTTATCGAATCCCATGCAGTGGCTGCTCCAAGAGCTAAATCGGTGAAACCATTGATTTCAAAAGATTTCAGCATTTCAGCAAAAATACAGCCTCAGCGCGGCTGATAACTCCTGCACAGGCATCGTTCAGGCAAAGGCCATAATACAGACATTAATAATGCACATTTACTTTTAACTATTAATAATTATGATCAAAACTTACTGAATCCTTCATTATAAAAAATACTGATAATTTCAAGATGAAAAATGGGACATTTCAGCTGGACTTCGACCAATATTTGTTTGTAAAAATTGCTCGTTTTTCGGAATATTTTACGTCGTTTTGAGCTGCTTGAGGCAAACGCAGAAGGTAATCTTCTAAAAGCTTTGCGGTTTTTAGTGTTTTTAGCTCTTTCAACTTCGGGGATTTTGATTATTCAATTGTTTTACACGTTTATTGTGTTTTTAACATTTTTAATATACTGTATATACTGTGTGTGTGTATATATATATATATATATATATGTATACATATATATATATATATATAATATATATATATATATATATATATATATATATATACACAGGTTGTCCCATAAGTCCGGCATCATAGGAAAAATAATTAAAAAAGGCAAAACAAAAGCTTTTATTTACAGAACGTGCTCAATATGTCTACCATCGTTTTCAATACACAAATTCAGACGTGATACCCAGTCAGCAAGCACACGGTGAATGATGTCAGGAGTAATGGTGTTACATGCCCCAATAATGCGATGCCGCAAATGTTCAACACTCCTAATTTTCTCTGCGTATACCAGCGCTTTCAAGTGGCCCCAGAGATAAAAATCTAGTGGCGTGAGATCCGGGCTTCTAGCTGGCCATTCCACAGGCCCTCGACGTCCTATCCAATGACCAGGGAATTGTTGGTACAGGTATTCCCTTACTTGGGTGCTGTAATGTGCAGGAGCGCCGTCTTGCTGGAACCATGTTGGAAAATTTCCTTCTTTGTTCAAGACACTGGGAAATGCTTCTTCCTTGAGCATACGTTGGTAGGTGCCTCCAGTGACATGTTCATCGAAAAAGAGGGGGCCTATGATGCGATCCTTCCAAATGCCACACCATACCATCACCCGAGATGCACCTTGTTCCTTTGAAGGGGTATACCAGTGAGGGTTGTTTTGAGACCAGTAGCGGGTGTTCTGTCGATTTACCTCACCATTTCCATAAAAACAGCCTCGTCACTGAACAGAATGGTGGACGGGAAATTGGCATCCCGAGCATATTGTTCCGTAGCCCATTCACAAAATTCCATCCGCCGGTCGGGATCATCTTCGCTTAATTTCTGTAGGATCTGAAGTTTATATGGATGCCATTTGTGAGCCTGAAGAATGCGATGGATGCTACTTTTCGACACTCCTGTCTCGGCGGACAATCGCCGAAGAGACTTATTGGGACTTCTGTTAAAATGAGCCAGGATAGCAGTCGCTGTATCATCGTCAGTGGACCTCCTTCAAGGTCCACTGCGTGGTTTATCTTCTATGGATCCTGTTTCCTTAAACTTTGCAACAAGTCTGCTAACACAACTCTGTGTTATTGGCTCGCGGTCTGGATGCAGTCTGTTAAATTCAGCAGCGGCCTCTCTTTGCCTCCGATTTCCTATGAGTAGAATTATTTGGATTCGTTCTTCCTTGCTCACAGACATTATGGCCTGTAGAAAGAGAAAAATATGAATTATGGTTTGTAGAAATAGAAAAATATGAATTTCTCCTATGATGCCGGACTTATGGGACACCCTGTATATATATATATATATATATATATATAATATATATATATATATATATATGGGATGAATTTCACCATTAAACACGTGGAATGAACGAATGATGTAAGCCCAGAAGGAAAAAGAAAAATGATTCCGAGGCCTTTCGTGTACACATCGTCAGGTGACGACACCCTGACGAGATGTACTTCTGAATACACGAAAGGCCTTGGAATTACTTTTCTTTTTCCTTCTGGGTTTACATTATATATATATATATATATATATATATATATATATATATATATATATATATATATACTGTGTATATATACATATATATATATATATATATATATATATATATATATATATATATCAGAGGCAAAGGAGGGAGGAGTGAGTGAGACAGGAGTATGAAAGAGCAACATACTTCTCATCATTTTTGCTGTTATTTCACATTCCTTGGGGAATCACAGTCGCGTTTTGATCCCCTGGGAGATGAGGTCGAAACTAAAGAGGAAAAGGAAGTGCGTGTCATGAAATAAAGATTAACTTCAGTCCGCGTCCTCCCACCCACCACGGAATCCGACAGGAGAAAGGCTGCTGCCGAGAGCTTGGGGTAACAGAGAGGAATTCATGGGCAACCATTAGAGCGTCTCATCATAGCCTCAGGACCGAAAAGCGTGTCGACACACTAATGCCCACTTGTCCCTAATTTACGCAACACCAGCCCATTGATTCAGAGACGCTACACTGAATTCCTCATTTTATCCATATCTCCCACCAAAGCAGCGTGTTGCTCACCAAGGAGTCTCAGCTCCAAGGCATATTCAATTCCTAGATCATAGGTTCCCAACAGGTGGGCTATGGTGGATTTTCTAGTGGGCCACAACTAGTGTTTGTAATGCTTCAAAATAAGTCAGATATATTACAAAAAATATCCTTATATGGGCCACCAACATTTATGACCATCAAAACTGGGCCACCATACTAAAAAGGTTGGGAATCACTGTCCTAGATAAAGGGAAACGGGGAATATACGTGTCTCTATGCTCTGCAAACACGTGGGAAGCTGGGAGATACTGACCCTCAGTTCAAGCCCCAGAACCGAGGGGCAAGGAGAGCACATAGTCTTGACTCTCCTTCGTGTCCCCCTGTCATGGGTGGCTGCCCGCGGAGGAGGAATGTAACTGAATGAACGTGTATTTTGTTATGGATGAACTCATTCGAGAACATGGGAATTTGGACCATGTGATATTTATACAGTAATGGTAAATAGTTATTACCTAAGTGTGGAGAATAAGGTTAACCTTACTGTATACCTTTAGTTTGCCTTAATATATTATAATTAGAAAGAAGAGCATTGCTTAGCAAAAACCAAATACTGTAGATATCTTATGAAATTTTTATTAGCTCCATTCTTCCTACCATTAGGGTACGCATGAGAATTGTCCCCCAACCAATGTTTACAGTTTATCACTAAGGTCAGTATCTTTATTATTTATTATTAATATCATGTAAACTGTTTCCATGTTTTAAAGAATTTTATTTAATCCTTTAACGCCGACCGTTACATTATGGCAACATAAGCTTGACAATCGATTTTGAGCTTTAGGATCTGAATTTTGAGCCTTACGATCTGAATATTAGAGGTTATTTTGGCTTGAACAGGAAAAAAATTTTAAACTAAAAATTTCATAATTCAGACATGGCACTGAATTATTATTTATGGTGCAGGTATCACCTTTTAGGTTAATAACGTAAATAACATTTATTGAAAAACTTTGCAGGCTTCAAAAAACTGAAATTTTAGTAGAAGCAATAATTCTAATTTTAACACGAATTGGATAGATTACTGCAAATTATTGCAAATACTATTACAAGCAATGCCTATTTAAATTTACAGCTTGGAAGGACTTATTAATTATTATCCTTTATAGGATTAAAGGTATCTGTCTCATTTAATTCTCCATTAATAAGCTCGAAAAAAACTTTCTTCATATCAACGCAAAATCATTAATGGCTTTATCAACTGATGAAATTGCAAATCTATCTTTAATAGTTTTAAAATTTATAATGACCTTAGTTTCCATATTAATAAAGAGTTTTTAATGACATTAAAGGCACATAGTGATATTTTCTAAATATAACTGGAAATATTATATAAAAACTTTAAATTATATATTACTTATCTTATTTACACTAATATCTAATCTTCCTCGATTATGATGTAATGGGAAATGATACTTGCATTCAATTTTGGAGTTTTTTTTTTAATTTAAAATTTTTTACGTATCGTTAGTTTTCTGGTGTGCTTTGTTTTGTTCTGTTGTTTTGTGCATTTTGATAGTGCACTCGTTCTCCTCATTATTATTATTATTATTATTATATATTTTTTTATGCAAGAAGGAGGGGCCAAGGGCGAATGCTCACAAAAACGTCCACTCTCCCCCTCCCTATAGAGGAAGAAGAGAGCCAAAATCAAGGTCCAGGATTTTCTAGATGCCTGGACAATCTGCGTTTGAAAGATTGTAGGTGGGAAAAGGTGGATTGAGGAAGATTGTTCCAGAATTGACCGGTTGAGTAGATGAAAGACTGAAAGTACCGATTAACCCTTGCGTTAGAGGGGATGGACGGAAAAGGAATGAGAATGTGTCGAAAGTCTAGTACTGAGGAGGCATGCAGTTAGAGAGTTCAAAAGAAGAGTGACCGTTATAATAGCGATAGTAAAAAGAGTGAGGCAACATTGCGGCGAAGAGAGAGGGATTGAAGACAGATAAAGAAACCGAGTTTTTGAGGCATTGAAAGCTACAATGTTTCTTTTTCCCCAATCAGAGAGAGTAGAAAGATCAGAGATCAAGTGCACCATAGCCATCCCACGCGAAGCATGGAGTGACTATTGCAGGGACACTTTGTGAAGCGGGTGGAGAAGTGAAGAGCGGAATCATCGGCATAGGAGTGGATAGGACAGGGAGTGCAATTTAATAAATCATTACTAAATAAAAGAAAAAGAGTGAATGACAGGACAGAGCCCTGAGGAACACCACTCTTAATAGCTTTAGCCAGGAGAAAAACAGTGGCCATCTACAATCGCAGCTATAGATCGGCCAGAAAGGAAATTAGAGATGAAGGCACAAATAGAAGGATAGAAAACGAAGGAGGGCAGTTTGGAAATTAAAGATTTGTGACAGATTTTATCAAACGTTTTTGATATGTCTAGCGCAATAGCAAAGGTTTCACTGAAATCCCGAAAGGAGGATGACCAAAGAGTCAGAGAGATATGTAAGAAGACCGCCAGTAGAGCGTCCCTTGCGGAACCCATACTGACACCTGGAAGATTGTGAGAAGAGAGGTGTTTAAGAATATTCCTATTAAAGATAAATTCAAGAACTCTAGAAAGACAAGAAATCAAAGCAATTGGACTATAGTTGGAGAATTGAGAGCGGTCACCCTTCTTTGGGACACGCTGAATGAAAGCGAACTTTCAGCAGGAAGGAAAAGTACCAGATGAAAGACAAAGACGAAAGAGTTTGCCTAGGCAGGGTGTCAACACAGAAGCACAGAGACTTCTTGAGAACAGCAGGAGCGACACCATCAGGACCATACGCCTTTCTAGATTTGAGCACAGTTAGGGCAGAAAAAACATCCTTGAAGGAGATTCTATTTTCAGACATAATTAAGTCAGATGGAGGAGATAGAAGAACATCACCCGAATTGGCCAGGGTTGAATTGGAGGCGAAAATTGTGTCGAAGAGTTCAGCTTTATCGATAGAAGAGACAGCAACTGAGCCGTCGGAATGGAAAAAAGGAGTGAAAGAAGAATTAAAATTGTTGGAAAGGTTCTTAATTAGGTGACAGGAAGAACGAGAAGAATTAGAATTAGATAAGTTCTCACATTTTTGTCTGATGAACGAGTCAAAGAACAGACTTTGTACGATTCCAGGTAGAAATATAAGTTAAGTGAGAGTCAGGAGTTGCATGGCAGCGGTACCTTCTGAAAACCTCCTTTCTGTTGCGGATAGCATTAGAACAAGAAAATTAAACCAAGGTATTTTTGCATCAGTTCAGGGGCGTAGCTACTGTGGAGCAAATGAAGCAGTTTGCTCCAAGCGCCGCAAAAATAGGGGGCACAAAATTTGCCAACATTGAATGTTTACCTATGCTATGCTGTAAATTTACCAACAATGAATCTTGCAGTCTGTCTTGTTTTGACTCAACAATATAACGAATTGGCTTGTCAGACAACAAATGTTCTGTTGATGCAGAAAAAATTACTCACGTGAAATGTATAAATTAACACTTAAAAATTCCTACTGTAAAAACGATTATTGCTTGGACTTATATACCCTCTTTCGCCTTATTGACGTTGAGTAAACTGAACTGCAGAAGTGCACGTTAGCGTGTAGCGTCATTAGGCAAAGTTAACGGATCAAGAGGCACATTTCAGGTTTTGTAAAATTGACCTCCCTAAATTCAAAAATGAAAACAACATTTTTGTGTGACAAGTGCAACACCTCCTTTTTCGCATGTGAAAATCGTGAAAATTGCTAGTTACCCATAACTTTTGGACACTTGCTTTCCTAGGGTTTGAGCTATCATTTCACACCTTACAATGTACTGCTTTTCAGGAAAAATAGAAAAATTTATTTTTGGAATAAACATATACACTGTAGGTAGGTAGGTAGGTAGACTAATTAGTTTTATTTAGTAAATGATACATTAAAATCTTGTTTAGTTTTGAATGACAGCATAAAGTCACGGGATTTAAGTACTGCTCTAATGTAACCATCTCTTGAATCCTTTCCATACACTGCCCCAGACGCTTCAGTTACCATCCTAACACAGCGTTCTACACCTTGGGAGTGACATGGTATCCGGACAACAAGGGGCTCTTCAGTGATCTTATCGAGTTGTTCGACAGAGAACTGCTTCGTCAGTGGTGGTTCCATTGTGCACTCCTCCACTGGTGGAAGTAAATCTTTCAAATTCTGAGCACTTTGTTTGATCTTTGGTGGCCGAAATTCTCTGACTTGCTGTTGAGCAGGTTTGGGAGCTCGTCGAATGGTCTTGATTACATCGATGGCCAATTTCCGGTTTGCTTGATCTGCATCTGCAAGCATTGCCAGTAGAACATTTTCAGGGTGAGCCCAATATGCATTTCTTTGGATCACAGGCCATGTGACAGTCTTCCTAGCTGGTGGCAGTAATCGTAGCAGCCTGATTTGCTCCAGGAAATGTTTTGGGCCATCTGTGCACCTTGGATGGCACTTGATGCTAAACCACATGGGTCCATAATGGCACACGACAAACTGTGTGAGTGAATACAGTTCATCACTTGGCTGCGCCATCGCTACATATAGCCGACAAATTCTGCTGGCAGTTGTAACCCATCTTGCATGGGAGATTGGTTCAGGCTTCTCTCGTAGAAGATCTTCATTAATGACACCAGTCCTTATCGCTTTCATCATTCTGTAGAGATAGGCTTGGTCACGACTCAATTCAGTAAGGTCAACATCCGGGAGAGTGTGGCCATCAGCAATACATTGAATTCCTCTAGAGGAAAGTGGCAAACTTTCACATGTGGCCAAAGCTTTGCCAATTGGTCCTTTCCATTGAGTTGCAGATTCTGTTGGGCCGATGAGTTCCTTGCACAAGTGGCGCAGTGGGAGTTCATTTAAATGCAGACTACAGTTGAATCAGTGCAAAGGGCGACCCAGGCGGCACTCTAGCAGGTGTATTGCTCCACTTCCGTGCCCTGTGTTTGTGGCTGTGCTGTCGCGCTCCCACTGCAATTATCTTGTCTGCAATACCCATTTCTTCAATCGCATTTTGAAGTCCATCCGCAATGACAGTGCCAGTTCCTCGTTCCAGTGTCAGATGGCTTAGATAGAAGGTTCCAGGCTCTCCGACCAGCACATAGTGGTCCTCAACTTTCTTTGTGCTGTACCATTTGTTCCCCTTTTTCTCTTTGACAAGTGTCATGTCTTTCCGCCCATCAAAAAATAAAGCAGTGACTTCCACATCGTGGTAAGTTACTGCTTCCTTCAGATCCCTCCGTACCTTCTGCCGTGCTCTCCATACTTTGTGGTGGTCAATTACGTTTATCTGATCATCAGAACTAATGATGCCATAGTCAACCAATGTTGCAGTGCTGATAACTGCAGGAGCCCTGTTCGATACACCATACCGGTCAGCTTCCAAAGCAACAGTGGGAATCGGTGTGATGTTCTTGTCCTCCTGGGCACTATCACCCATCCACTCATCACCAACACTTTCACCACTGGAGTCTGCTTCTGCTTGAGCTGATTCGACCACATCTGCAGAGGATGCTACCTCTTGCCGTTCCGTTTTTCTTCTATTCTCTTCTTCTTGTCTTTCTTGCATCCGATCCTCTCTTGACTTCCTTCTCTCCATCATCTGAGTCACATTCGTATCCACTCGACTGATCTGCATGATCCGCGTGATTCTCTGGTCGATCAGAAAGGCATGCTCTCGTCGTGGAACTTTCATTTCTTTTTCACAGTGGCCTGCAGACAGATCATCGCATTGGCAGACAGTTATGTCAAACAATTGATTCAGGCTTTCCTCGAACTTCTTGGTTTTTGTGGCCTGCTTGCCTTGCTTCGATGCTTGTGAGCCTTTTTCCATCAATCGGAGCAGCTTAGTCTTCACATTCTTGATTGGCTGTGATGGAATGTTAGCACGATTCCAAAGGTCAATGAGTGTTTGGCATACCTCCGGAAGAATCTCCCTGTTGCTGGTGTACTTGTTCTCCTTCAAGAAGAGGAAATGCCTCGCAACTTGTATACGGGTTGGAAGTTCAGACAGAGGAAGCTCTGATAGTGGAGAACCAAAGACAATGTGGCTGGCAGATCCCCGTGTTCTTTGCGTGCTCATTGTACCAGCAAAACTCAAAAAGTATCACACAGGAACACTGAAACACAAACACAAACGTATAAATAAAAAATATATGATTATGAGTATATAATAACTATATATACAGGGTGTTTGAAAACTTTCTGTACAAATTGTAATGGGGGATAGGCAACACCAAGACAAACCCTTTTCGTCTATAAGTGTATGTCCGCTGACGTCACCATTCGGCGCGAGAGGGCGCCGCTGCAATTGGCTAAAAGGTGAAGTGGGCTAGACTCGCGCTTGCCGCGGGCATTCTTAAATCGGACGTAGTACGCGCAACATGGAGCGCTTCACGACTGCTGAGATGGGTGACATGCATATGGTGTATGGGGCTGCCAATGGAAACGGAAGAGCTGCTGTGAGGTTGTACCGACAGCGCTTCCCAAACAGACGTGTGCCAAACCACCAAACGTTTGCGCATTTGCATCGGCGACTGCGAGAAACTGGAACATTCCATGCAAACATGCATGACACTGGTCGGAGAGAAACGTGCGCACTCCTGACGTCGAGTCGGGCAGGCAGCAGGTACGGCCCAATCAACTTGCCATGGACGATACCCGCCCAAACATTGACGGCGAACCGTTCTTGATGAGCATGCACCCGTGTAGCATGTGGATTTGCGTGCGCCCACACGTGAGAATTGTGCATGTTAAACACACCCTCACGTGTGAAACAGGCCTCATCTGAGAACAGCACATAAGCCGGAAAATTAGGCTGCACCGCTGTCTGCTGCAGAAACCAGCGTGCGAATTCCACACGAAGAGGGTAATCCCGAGGTTGTAATGCCTGGACTCTCTGACGATGAAACGGATGTAACTGCTGTTCGTGCAACACTCTCCAGACCAGGTCGTGGTTCACGCCTAGGATACGTGCAACACCTCGCGTGCTTGCGCTTGGATTGTCCTCAAATCGCCGTAGGATTTCTTCTTCCATGTCAGGAGTGCGCACGTTTCTCTCCCGACCAGTGTCATGCATGTTTGCATGGAATGTTCCAGTTTCTCGCAGTCGCCGATGCAAATGCGCAAACGTTTGGTGGTTTGGCACACGTCTGTTTGGGAAGCGCTGTCGGTACAACCTCACAGCAGCTCTTCCGTTTCCATTGGCAGCCCCATACACCATATGCATGTCGGCCATCTCAGCAGTCGTGAAGCGCTCCATGTTACGCGTACTACGTCCGATTTAAGAATGCCCGTGGCAAGCGCGAGTCTAGTCCACTTCACCTTTTAGCCAATTGCAGCGGCGCCCTCTCGCGCCGAATGGTGACGTCAGCGGACATACACTTATAGACGAAAAGGGTTTGTCTTGGTGTTGCCTATCCCCCATTACAATTTGTACAGAAAGTTTTCAAACACCCTGTATATAAGGCTTGGTTTATTGGTAAACAATAAGTTTACCAATATATATATATATAAATATACTGCACACACATATGTATTATGTATATAAATATCCATAGGTATATATATACACCCTAAGACATATAACAAACTTATAAACAATGTAAAACACAACAAAACAAAGAAATGTGTATAATGTATATATCACAAAACGCACCTTTCGTTAGTACCTTGGGTTTTTGAACACCCCATCCACAGAAAAAACACTTGTTTCTCTCAAGCGAGCTAGCGTAGAACTAAGAAATTCCAGGGGATGACTCACTGGGAATAATTAGAAAGCTGCCAGAAGTACCATGTCAGTCAGTGTTGCCAACTGTAATTAACAAGAATTTTGTATTTTTTACATGCGAAAAAGGAGGTGTTCTGCTTGTTGCAGAAAATGTTTGATTTCTTTTCTGAAATCAGCAAGGTTGATTGTACAAAACCTGAAATGTGCCTCCAGATCGCTCATGACGCTACACGCTAGTGCACGTGCACTATTCGCTGAGAAAGGGCGGAGTTAGTTACTAACTCCGTTCCATAGCTACGCCAAATGAGTTCGTATGGTGCTCTTCCAATACGTGATCTACCGTAAAATGTACATTCCAATATGCGCTAACTAACGAAAATATCACGACCTAACCTAACCAATCGTTAGGTCAATTGTACGCCCTTGACGATTGGTTAGGTTAGGTCGTGATATTTTCGTTAGTTAGCACATATTGGAATGTAAATTTTACGGTAGAGCACGTATTGGAAGAGCACCGTTCGTATATGTAATTTGCTTGTAGCTGTGACAGCTTGTGTTTTTCGTGCGCTTAAATTGTAATCTAAATTTTAATAAAATAATCACTTTATTATAAACTTTTATAAGCTATAAGTAAAAAATATTTGTAAAATGATTTCTCCAGTGATTTACTTTTAAGGTAAGCGCAATTACTGTTAGTATTTGTTACAATTAATTGTTTAATTTTCATAAGTAAGTTAAATTTGTATAAGTAAATTAATTTCATGGATAATCTCTAGGAGCACTCCATTTTTCAATATTAAACATACACTCATAAAACATATACCACTTGAAAGCTCACATTTTTCTGAGTCTAAAAATGTAGTAATCCAAAAGTATCAATAGTAAATAAAAAGTAACTAGATTTAATTAATTGTTTGACGCGTGACGTCATTAACTACATTATAAAGGTTGGCTAAGTTATAAATCTTCAGTCTGTGTTGTAAGATGGTATTTTTGGTAATTGTTACGCTAACCTAACCTAACATGAGTGTTATTACATTATCATTTGTATAATTTAGGTCTCGGGGTACGGGGGCTCCGCCCCGTAAAGATCACGCATCACAAATTGATCGGTATAGCGTTTTATATTTAAACCTAGTTACTTTTTATTTGCTATTGATACTTTTGGATTACTACATTTTTAGACTCAGAAAAATGTGAGCTTTCAAATGGTATATGTTTTATGAGTGTATGTTTAATATTGAAAAATGGAGCGCTCCTAGAGATTTACCAATTTCATTTAAACGTTATCACAAACTATGTAATAGCATAATGTAATATTGTATTATATAAATTTCAATCGAATGATGCAACTTATAGCAACTTAATAGAAATTTTGCTGTAAAATTTACCTAAACTTTTTTTGTTACTCAATGGAAATCCTATATTTTTTCGAGAATTAGCTTCGGATAAAATATTTGTCACTCTATTATTGCAGAAAATGTCTCCTAAGAAACTGAGTGGTGCGGAATTTCAAGAGATAAAGAAGAATCTGAAAAAAAAGTGTTGCCAAAGGTGTGTAAATTATCAACATATTTTAAAACAATCACGCCTTCCACTTCTCATTCAAATAAACCTAACACAGTCTCAGAAGTATCGACAGTAATTTGTGGTAGCAGCAGTAACAGCGATTGCATATTCAACCCGAAGGGGTTGCCGCTCTGGAAGAACAGTTATTACCGGAACTAGAGCCAGATTCATCTGTTACTCCTTTACAGCGTGTACTTTTAACACGAAAACATAGCGTCGGAGAAGAAATTATTCAGTCATCAGACAGAGCTAATTTTCCTAGAAATCTTACCCCTGAACAAAAAAGTTTCATTATTAAAATTGGTCCTTGTCAACCTAAAGGTCCATTTCCCAAAGATAAAGACGGGCGTAACGACCATAAAGGCTTTAATGAAAAGTACTACTATAAATCGCAAAACAATGAAAAGTTCAAAATTAGGAGGCAATGATTGTGTTATTCAACGGAATTAAAAATTTGCTATTGTCAACCTTGCTGGCTGTTTGATCAATCAAATTTAGATTTAAGTTTTGTGCAAGGAACAGCGGAATAAGGAATCTGAATCAACACGCTATTTCCTGCGCGGTGTACTATCGCTGGGAAACAAATTCTACTGTTGATGCAATCAACAGACAAACAAGTGTGCACGAAATAAATTTTTGGCGCAAGATATTGCGACGTATTGTTGATGTAATAATAACACTCGCTACAAACGATTTACCTTTTCGAGTTCATAGAATTACAGATGATCATGGAACTTCACAAGGAAATTTTCTTGAAATTATTCAATTACTAGCTCGATATGATGATGTTTTATCTGAACTTTTAAAGCGTCCCAAAGGAACTGTTACGTACCTGATCGCAGAAATTCAGAATGATATAATTAACTTATTGGCTAATAAAATAATCCAAACAATTAAGAGCGAAATGAAAGCAGTAGCATTTATATCTGTAATAACAGACACAACACAAGATATATCAAAAATTGATCAGCTTAGCACGGTGTTTCGCTATGTGCTAATAAAAAAAAATGAACGTAAAAAACCAGTGCAGCTAGAGATTAAAGAATCATTTTGCGGTTTTACAGAGATTAAGAATCAAACATCTAAAGAGTTAGAAAGTACTGTATTGAAGGTTATGGAAGATTTCACCGATTTGTCAAAATTACGAGGACAAGGTTATGATGGAGCTGCGAACATGAGTGGCGTCTATACAGGTCTTCAAGCGCGCATTAGGCAGAAAAATTCATCCGCCATATGCATTCACTGCTGCTCTCATAATTTAAATTTAGTTATCAACGACTCTGTCTCAAATATTCTCTAAGTTAGATATTTTTTTGACCAATTAGAAAAACTTTGTATTTTTTAGTGCAGTTAGTAGATGGTCAAAATTGAGGGAATTAAAACAAGGACACACGACGCAAACCTTAAAGAGAGTTTGTCACACTAGATGGTCTTCACGCATTCAAGCTCTCGAAGCGCTTTGCTCGCGTTATTTTGACGTTCTTAAGATTTTAACGTACCTATCACTAAATGGCAAAAACAAAGAGGAACAGCATGAAGCTAAAGTAATGAATTATTTTGAACTATTTCCAACAATTTTAATTACCGTTCAGACTAAAATTGTTGGTTCAGTTAATGTAGTATCGAAGATGCTACAAGGAAAACACGAAGACATAGAAAAGGCAGTTGAAATGCTTTCCTCTCTTATTACTCAGTTTTCAAATATGAGGGCTAATTGGCAATCCATGAAAAAGAAGCAATAGAGTTATCTATAAAATGGAAAATCGATCCTTCTTTCCCTAAAAAAGGTTACATCGCACAAAAAAAATGTTTGATGAACTCCCTGCAAGATGATCGCATAGAAGATTGTGAAAAACACTTTCGTGTCGAAGTATTTAATCGAAGCATAGATATAATCGTCAGTCACTTAACTCAGAGGTTTGAATCAATTCTTAAGTTTGCGAAAATTTTAAATGTTTATCACCCAATTTTCTTTCAAATTCATCCGACAAAGATATAAATGAAAGATCCAATCTTCTTGTTGAAGCGTATCCAACAGATATTTCACCAGGATTGGGTTCTCAGTTGCAACATTTTAAATTATGCTTTCATAATGAATTACAAAAACTTTCAACAATACGCAAAATTACTGAATTACTTCTAATTCATACACCTGCTTCGAGTAGCTTCCCTGATTTCGTTAGCGCTTGCTTAAGTTTTCTCACTCTACCAGTGACTACAGCAACAGCAGAGAGTAATTTTTCAAAATTAAGACTTATCTAAGGAGTAGTATGTCTCAACATTGGCTAAGCTCATTGGCAATGATTTCAATAGAAAGAGTTACAGCACGCTGTCTTGATTTTGACCATGTGATTGACCAATTTGCAAATCAGAAAGCTAGAAGAAAAAAGTTTTGAAATTCGGTAAGTTGTTTTCAAATTAATTATTAGGTACAGTTTAATTTAAAATATAATAATACGCTTAAAGAGGGGCTGATATACCCCTGATTAATATTAGGGGGGCGCTATATTGCCTGCTGCTCCAGGGCGCTAAAAGTGTAGCTACGCCACTGCATCAGTTGTAGGAACAAAATATAGAATGTAAGCCTCCATACCGAGAGAATCACCTCCGAGATGCCCTTAGCGCATTCGGAAGGTCTCAGCCATGGACCACGGAAACAGTAATCACTGTATGGGAAATCAGAGTAGTACTGCCCTAAGAGCCTCCCAATCAGCGGCGCCAAAGTGTCAAAGGCTTCTCCTCTATATTTATAAAAGAATTTGAATGTGGAACTGGTTCTTAAAGTATGATATTAGACACGAATGGTGCTATCGATTAGTAAAATAAAGCTATTCCTTTAGTGAATATTTAACCTTGAATGGGTGACTTAGTGGGTCCAAATACTATGAACTTCAAAGTAGCAAAATGAAATCTATTTACTTCAGTAACCAAGATGCACATCTAACACGTTGTACAGTTCGGCCCACAGTGATTTCGCATAATTTATTAATATTTTTGTTCCAGGTAACCTGTTAAGTTTATAAGGATAATGTCGGAATACACACCCCAAGAAAGGGTGGAAATGGTGTTATACGTTGCGAATATAAGTACAGTAGTAGTAGTAGTAGTAGTAGTAGTAGTAGCAGTAGCGTGTGCTAACATCTCTAAGGAATAGTTTCCTAATGTCCTTACGCGACAGAATCTACGAACTTCTACCCATTTCGTCGACAAAACCAGAACATCGATTCTCTTAAAAAACTAACATCCTAACCTAACCTAATTTTTTCTACCATAATAATAACTGTTGATAGGATGTCAAGTCTATTAGATGTTGTAAGGCCGGAAACTACATGTGTAAAGAGCTTCATGGCATGCAGTTTGAACAGCTTGTGACATGCTAGCGTGTGATATGCCAGCAATAAAATTATTTAAAAAAAAAAAAAAAAAAAATTAGACTAACACGAACGTAGATGTACTCGTAGCGTAAACTAACCCACTTTTTGTTATACTCTTCTTACTTTTTTTTTTTTATCCTCTCTACTTGCATGTCTAGTTTGCATGATATGACAGTATTTGAGTTAAGACTTGTTTGTATGGTTTGTAAACGTTCTTATTTTACTTCTTTTCATCTTTCACCCCTTTCCTATTCTCTTCGACTATTTTTCCGACTTGTCAGTAGTGGCCAACGGATGATGATGATGAGTCTTTCTTTCTCTTTTTCTGAATGAATGTTAACCCATGAATGATAGGTTTTGCTACCTACTTAACCCCTTATTCTCTTCTTTTAACTCCCTACTCTTTCCTTTCTCTCGGGCTAACCTTAGAGTGGATCTTAGGGTGTTTGTTAGCCTTATCTTCTGTAGATCTGTAGATCTTTTGTAATACAAAAAAAAAAATAATAACCTCAATTCCTTTTGGAGTCGGACTTTTGAAATACTCTGTATATAGAAATAAATAATTAATACTGCTTTATACAACTTACTTATGTATTACAAATCGTAAATAATATATGATTACAGAAATTCAACAGTAAGTAACCAGTTTACAACTTATTTAAAATTTGATTTTGTTTCAAACTTATGAAAACTCAATTTATGACGTATCTTAACGCGTACTCTGTACATGTATACATAGAACAATAAAAATTTAAATTTAAATTAAAATTGCATGGCATAATACTGTGTGTACAGGGTGATTGGTAAATGTGCTTCATAAATAGCAGGGTGTATGCTTGAGACAAAAGTAAAGAAAAAGACCATATAAACATAAGTCGAGAAACCCGTAGATTTCGAGCTATAGCTATTTCGCCCGTTTAATGAGGGAATATTTCGATGCTTTGCTTTGTATCCTGACAGGTGGATAGGGCACAGTGGTCCTATTCCGTGGCCACCTCAGTCACCAGATTTAAATCTTCTTGATTATTACTTGTGGGGTCATTTAAGAAGCCTAGTTTATGTTACAGAAGTGATGAATTCTAGCAACGAGTTCGAGACAATTGCGAAACGATTCACAATGCTCCAGCAATATTTGAGTGCGTCAGTCACTGGTGCTACGTACTGAGGCATGCATTCAAGAAGTAGGAAAGAATTTCGAACATTTACTTTAATGAAGCAAATGTATCACACTGTGTATTTGCATAAAATGTAAAAAATCTTAGGAGTTTCATTTTTCTGTCGCGTGCTATAGCTCGAAATCTACAGGTTTCTCAACCTATGTTTATATGAAAATAAATGAAACAGAAATACAACGTAGGGGAAGACGAGGAGGAGCAAGTGTTTTGCTGAAACCTTCCCTAGTTCTCCCTTAGTGTGCATACTAAATTTTTTGAAGCTTACCCTAACCGTTTAGGTGTGCCCTAGCCGGGTCTTTCCTGTTGCATTAACTGTTTCCGATTTTTATGAAAACAACGTGATATGTACAGTTTTTCACGCTGATTTCAAAATTATAAAACATTTCATCGAGAAATACTTAGGTTAGGTTAGGTTAGGTTAAGTTAGGCTTATTAGCATTTGATGTTTTCTAGGACACTGTTTTTCTTTCGGTATTAAGTTATATTCTTGTAAAAAAATTACTGCATTTTCTTCTGTCTCAGTCTTCCTATATAATTCTATAAAATTAAATTTGTCAGTCATTGGAAAGTAAAAAGATGTTGAACTATAATAGTCTATGCTTGCAGCGGAAGAACAAAATGGATGCGCAACGCCACCGTTTTAAAAATAGCCTAGCCTATGCTTGCAGTGATTACACCGTTCTAGTACTTTTTGTAGTATTCTAGAATTTACTTTAATTTCGAAAAAACTTATTTTTAGAATCAGCGTATTATTTTAAAATTTCTATAGCCTACGCTGTTTCAAGCATTTGCTAGTTTCTGCACATTATAACTTTTTGGTTATATATTTCTCGATGAAATGGTTTATAATTTTGAAATCAGCGTGAAAAACTGTACATATCACGTTGTTTTCATAAAAATCGGAAACAGTTAATGAAACAGGAAAGATCCCCCTAGCTGTATAAGGAGACTCCTCCCAGTTCCCCTTCTAAACGGAAGAATAGGAACAGCGGGTATGTTACTAAAACCCTCCTTGGTTCTCCCTTAATGTGTCTACTAAATTTGGTGCAGATTACTCGGATCACCTGAAGATCAGGGCCCCCAGCCTTCTTTAGTTAGCCTTATAAGGCTAACTAATGAAAATATCACGACCTAACCTAACCAATCGTCAAGGGCGTACAGTTAACCTAACGATTGGTTAGGTTAGGTCGTGATATTTTCGTTAGTTAGCCTTATAAGGCTAACTAACGAAGGCTGGGGGCCCTGATCTTCAGGTGATCCGGATTACTCTAGCCGTTTAGGTGTGTATAAACAAAGAGATGTACATCATCATCATCATCGTCATCCCCCAAGAGGAGGGACTGGGAGGGGCGGGTGTATTACTGAAACTTTCCCTGGCTTTCCCTTAATGTATATACTAAATTCGGCGCAGATTAGCATAGTCGTTTAGGCGTGTACAAACGAACTAACATCATCATCATCCCATATATATACAGGGTGGGCCGAAAGTCTGGATCCATAGGAAAATATTTATTTTAATACATAAATTACAACAAATGGTAAATACTTAAAATGAATATCAACTTTAACTCGTAAATGCGTATCCGTGATACTGTACAGTAGTTCGTACTCCAGTATAAATACTCAAATACTTTTTTTATTTCAGCCCAGAAATGGCTTCGAATCTAACAACAGAAGACCGGGTAGAACTTGTGCTCATGTACGCAAGACAGGCGCTACACACAGAGAAGTTGCTACCGAATTCAATAGAAATCATCCTGATAAGCATCCAGTAACACATGCGACTGTTGGCAAGTTGTTTAAACGTTTCAAAGAAACAGGAAGTGTACATGATCGACGGCGTTCTGGTCGTCCAAAAACTGCAACTGATGAAAATACCTCTGCAATGGTATGTGAAACTTTAACGAATAGTCCAGTAAAGTCAACAAGAAGATTATCAAATGAAACACGCATCTCGAGAACGTCAATTCGAAGAATTATTAAAAATCATAAATTCCATCCCTAAGTGTCTCGATGTCAGAGGCCGCCAATTTGAGGATTTGTTATAATTTGTTGTTTATACTGGAGTACGAACCACTGTACAGTATCACGGATACGCATTTACGAGTTAAAATTGATATTCATTTTAAGTATTTACCATTTGTTGTAATTTATGTATTAAAATAAATATTTTCCTATTGATCCAGACTTTCGGCCCACCCTGTATATATATGTGTGTATATATGTATATATAGGGTGAACCAAATGTAGGTGGACAGTAAATGATAACGTTTATTTTGAGAATACATATTTAATTTTTTTGTATACTATAATACAAAATAAAATTTAAATAAATTTAGTTATAATATTTAATATAATAAAACACAAACACCATAGTTATAATGAACACCATAGTTATAATATAATATAACACAAACCGTATTCAACCTACTGTCCACCTACTTTTGGTTCACCGTGTATATAAATATATGTGTGTGTGTGTTTTAGGTTTTTTTTTTTTTTTTTGTCAATTTTGATTCACTATGAATGCCTGCACACAAATATATCGCTTAATATAATCAATTATGCAAACTAGGCAGAGAGCGCTGAATCACTTCTAATATATTCATAACGCCAAAGTCAATACAGACATAAATTAATTACCGCCAGACGTATCTAAGCTTCTGGCTTCATTTCAATTTTTTTAAAGGCTTTTAAAAAATCCCTGTTTCGTTATTTGGTACTGTTTAATAGCATTATTTAGTGGAGCAGTATAATGGTTTTTTAATCGCTCTTTCATCTATAAGAAAACAATTTCATTACTGAAGTAAGTAAATGTGGTTCGGTTTTTTTTTCTGTAATAAAAATTGTGCATGAAATTACCCAGTTTTTAAACGTTTAACTGTAGTTTATATCCTGAACGTTTTTACAGGTAACTAAATCATTTTTAAGATGCCTTCAGTAAATATTGCCTATATTTATTTAGTTATTTAGGGCATATTATTACGAGGTTTTTATTATTGAAATTTTACAGGTTTTTATGCGATAAATGGTTTAAAGTAATGTTTGTTAAATATTATAGTTAAGGGCTTACGAAAGAGAAATTATCAGTACCTTCTTATAAAGGTATTACGCCATTTAATTTTCTTTGAAAGAAAACGAAAAAGCCTACCGTAACCAAATATGACCTTATATGACGGTATAAGATGCTGGTTGCTGATTATTCTTGATCTTATGTTAAGATATTGTAAATATAGATAGGTTGAAGTGAAATCTTACATATTTATTTGTCAGAAAAAGGAAAATATCTAAATTTATGCGAGTTAAGCTGAAATTGAATCGATCAAATGGGAGAAGAGGAGTCAGGAATCAGTGGTCGACGATCTCGTCTTTTGCTTCTTTCGTGTGTGTGGCCTCATAGATGGTCGTTGGCATTGTTGTAGGGTACGTGCGGAGGGGTCCTGACATCTTCGGCATTCGTACACGGGTTCGAACAAATGGTGTTGCAGTGACCACTCGATTGATATTAATATTCACGGAAAACACTGGGACACGTAAAGATATTTAATATACATTGTACAACCTTATAAGGGCAGTGAATGCCCACGAATTCCAAAAATAACAATTAAGGTCAAAATTAATTAAACGAAATTACAAAGCCTTTGGAAATGAAAACTGAGGAAAGTGTATTAAGGTAGTGTAGACATGGTGAAAGAATGGAAGATGACAGAGTTCTGAAAAGAGTGTATAAGAGTGTTTGTAGAGTAGAAGGAGGATCGGAAGGCCGAGAAGAAGATGGATGGGCATGGTGAATGATTGTGTGAATAAGCGTGGACTTGATCTGGGCGATGCACGAGAAGTGGCCTCAAGTCGGTTGAAATGAAGGAGGTTTGTCAGAAATGTGTAAGTTCGGGACTCTGCCTTTTTTATTTTTGACATGGACTGGAAGCGCCCTCTCGCATGGCGTATGAAGCACAGCAAGTATGGAATTTTTTCATGTTTGGGGGAGGAGGTATGCGCTGGTCCACCAGGATGCCTGTGTGAATGGGTGTGTGCGCTTTACTTTCTGCCTTTTCTCTTTTTCACTAACTTCTGGACTTTACATCCTGGTTGTTTTCTATCTTCTCACTCAAAATTCTTGGGAAATGAGATTTTGATAATGTGTGCGTGTGTATGTATGTATGCATGTATATATGTATGCAATTCCATTTCACTCACCTCAAGATACAAATAAATTAAGCCTATTACGAACTTAACAAGCTTAGTAAATAAGCAACTTGAGGCTTCACAAACCAAGAAAATTTTACTTTGTCTGAACTGCTCCGATACTCGCACATCTTATTTTATATAATTAAGTAACTAGTTATCTGCTAACTTTGCCAGCTGCTCAGAATGCAGGTTAGGCGAGTGGTTGTAATTCGTTTGAATCCATGATGAACGTAAATTTTATGAACGTGTGTAAAACTGTACAAACAATACTTAAAAAACTTAAGGTGCTAAAGTTTTGAGTGCATCATTCATTTAAGTTTAGAGACATAGAATTTACTTTCATCTTCGTTGCAGCTACAACTGTATTATTACTGAAAAAGAAATTGTGTGTTATCAACTTATCACTTACCAACAACATAGCACAAACTAAGCACAAACTAACAACATAACACAACCTAAGCACAAACTAACAACATAACACAAACTAAGCAGGTGATAACAATTACAAAGTGAATTATACAAAAATTTAATTTATTACAAAAAAAAATCCATTAGTCTAAAATCTTCGAGATTTTATTTTAAATTTTTCTTCATTTAAACTTTCTACGAACCCTTTCTTACGCATTCTTATATAGTGAATATTTTAGACGCGTTTACAGTTTATTTTTATAAATTTCCTTATAAAGTGGACGTTTTTAAGAAAATTTCGTGTTCCAAAAGTTAATTACCCACAAACACTTGGCGTTCAGTTTTTGGGCTGTTTATTTATAATTTATAAATATTTATAAATATTTCATAATATGGATAACTGGTAATAACTAAATGAAAATCTTGATTCTCTTTCAGCTCTGGCTTTCCAATTAACTTTATTGTTAATACATGAGATTTATCCCCTATATCACCTCCCAGCAAAATTCTACATCTGCATAATTTCTGGAATCTTATCAAGTGCTGCCAGATATGTTAATTATGTAAAAATCTTATTTTAAACAGTTAAGAAATTAGTATATATATATACAGGGTGGCCCAAAAGGTACCTACCAAGTTGAAGCCTTTATTTCACTAGAACTATTGAGAGTAAAAAGAGAGTTCAAATGCCATTCAAATCAGCATCTCAAGCCATTTATATAACAATGTGTTCGGTGTGCTGTCCCTCCACTTCGACGATTTTTCGCAACTTCATCCCAAAATTCGATACCACGCTGTGGAGAGAACTTCTGTCGGAATGTCAACGATTTGACGTTCAATCGATGATTTCAGCTCCTCCAAAGTCTTTGGGTTGCTCTGGTAAACTATATCTTTGAGGTATCCCCACAAAAAGGAGTCACATGGGTTGAGATCAGGCGAATAGACAGGCCAATCAATGCCGCTTCCATAGTGCTTCCGATAGTCCAAACCAATGACATTCTCTCCAAACTTATGTTTACCAAATGGCGTGAGTAGTATAGTGTGTCACCAAATTTTCATCGAATTCTATTCATTCGTTTCGGAGAAAATGTAAGTTAAAGTTGGTAAGTACCTTTTGGGCCACCATATATATATAGGGTGAACCAAATGTAGGTGGACAGTAAATGATAACGTTTATTTTGAGAATACATATTTAATTTTTTTGTATACTATAATACAAAATAAAATTTAAATAAATTTAGTTATAATATTTAATATAATAAAACACAAACACCATAGTTATAATGAACACCATAGTTATAATATAATATAACACAAACCGTATTCAACCTACTGTCCACCTACTTTTGGTTCACCGTGTGTATATATATATATATATATATATATATATATATATATATATATATTAGGAAGTGAAAATATATATAATAAGGTCAAACAATGATTTAACTTAGTTTTCTTTATGCAGAAACGAGGGGACAAGGGTGAATGCCTCCAAAAACACCCCTCCCATAGAAGAAGAAGAGAGCCAAAATCAAGGTCCAGGGTTTTCGAGATGCCTAGACACTCTGCGTTTGAAAGATGGGAGGTCATAGACAGGAGGAAAGATGGATTGAGGAAGATTGTTCCAGAGTAGATGAAAAACTGGAAATATCGATTAACCCTTGCATTAGATAGTTGGACAGAAAAGGAATGAGAAAGTGAAGAAAGTCTGATACTGCGTGGTCTCCTTAAAGGAGGAGGCATGCAGTTAGAGAATTCAGAAGAGCAATGTCCGTTATGATAGCGATAGTAAAGAGAGAGTGAGGCAACATTGCGGCGAAGAGTGAGAGATTGAAGACAGTGAGTAAGAGGCGGGGAATTGATGAGACGAAATGCCTTTGACTCCACCCGGTCAAGTAGAGCTCTGTAGCTAAGCTACCCCACACATGAGAAGCTACTCCAAACAGGAACGGACAAGACCCCTGTACAGAGACAGCAACTGAGTTGGGGAGAAGAAACTGCGAAGGCGGTACATCACACCTAACCTCTTAGAAGCTGTTTTGGAAAGATCAAGAGAAAAGGAAACACCAAAAGTGTTAAGAGAAGAGGAAGGATTGAGTTGTGTATTGTTCAAGGTAAGGGGATAGTCGTGTGAAGATCGTGACGAGTAGACCGATGAAGAAACTGGGTTTTTGGAGCATTGAAAGCAACAAGATTTTCTCTGCCCCATTCTGAGATAGAAGAAAGATCAGAGGTCAGGTGTATCATATTCGTTCTACGCGAAGCATGGAGTGACTGTGAGAGGGACACTTTGTCATTCGGGTGGAATAGTGGAGAGTGGAATCATCGACATAGGAGTGGTTAGGACAGGAAGTGCGATTTAATAGAGCATTGATAAATAAAAGGAAAAGAGTGGGTGACAGGACAGAACCCTGAGAAACATCACTGTTAATAGCTTTAGGAGAAGAACAGTGGCCATCTACAACTATAGATGAACCAGAAAGAAAATTAGAGGGGAAGGCTCAGATAGAAGGATAGAAATAGCAACGGTTTCACTGAAATTCCGAAAGGTGGATGACCAAGAGTCAGAGAGATATGCAAGAAGATCACCAGTAGAGCGTCTCTTGCGGAACCCATACTGACGATCTGAAAGAAGATTGATTGTGAGAAGAGAGGTGTTTAAGAAAAACTGGTACCATACCTCATGGTAAACCCAATTACCATCCAAACAACGCTGGAAAATAGGAAAGGCAGAATGTGTAGTGTTCCCAAATTAAAGGCCTGACGAGGGCCCTCCTCAACACTGAAGAAAAATAGCTTGGTTGTCAGGGGGCCAAGACTTTTTAACCAGCTTCCAAAGGAACTCAGAAACATTACAGGGGGCAAAGTTGAAGTCTTCAAGAGAAGACTAGATGCCTGGCTCAGGACGGTACCAGATGAGCCGGGTGCACCTAGCTAATTGCAGTGGAGAGCGCAAGAGAGCAACTCACTCCTTCACCAAGCCAGGCCTAGAGGCGGGGCCACCAGCTAGACCTTCGTGGTGAAGAGACCAACACACGGAACCTGAACGAGGTTAACGAGGTATTAAGGATAGATTTAAAAACTTTAGAAAAACAAGAAATTAAAGCAATGGGACTATAGTTGGAGGGTTGAGAGCTGTCACCCTTCTTCGGGAGAGGCTGAATGAAAGCGAACTTACAGCAGGGAGGAAAAGTGCCAGATGAAAGGATGCCATCAGGATCGTACGCCTTCCACGAGTTGAGCCCAGATATGACAGAAAGGTCATCATTGGAAGAGATTCTAATTTCAATTTAGTAAACCGTGTTAATATTCGTAGATGTTTCATTATTCATGGTTTCACATTGGTGCTGTACAGCTACTACTACTGTTACCATTAATAATAATACTAATAATAACACTAATAACAATAATAATAATTTATTGTTCTATTTATACCTGTACACAGTTTCAAATATTAAATTTGTAAACAGTACAAAACTTGGTACTTACATATTAACAGGGGCCGCCACCACATATTGATGATTGGTTAGGTTAAGTTGTAATATTTTCGTTAGTTAAAAATTTTTAATACATCATATTTTTTAAATATCAATATTTTTTAAAATATTTTTTTATACAATTTTCTGAAAAAAATATTACAACTTAACCTAACCAATCATCAATATGTGGTAGCCCCCCCGTTAATACGTAAGTAGTAAGTACCCAAAAATTATTGGATCTTTTCCGTTTGGGAGCTAGCAGCGAATTTTAATGAAAATCGGTATACTAATGTAGTTTTGGTCACTGATTTCAAAAATAACTTTCTTTTTTTGGAGAAATGAAAAACAAACATGTTAGAGCACTTTAAATAATTAATGTGTTTTTAACGAAAATATCATGACTTAACCTAACCAATCGTCAAGGGCGTACAGTTGACCTAACCGGGCATTGAATTGACCTAACTGGGCATTAATTCTTGATTTTTTTTTCTGCTACTTTTACAGATCTGTCGGGATCCTTCAAAAAACGTATTCTTCATAAAGTTGCACTTTTTACCATTTGACCGACGCTTTTGGCAACGAAAGAACTGGGTATTTTTATCAAAGGAACATACTTTCCCACACTTAGAGCACTTTTTCATAAACAGTAGTTTGTGACTCTGGCTAAATTTAACACAATCCTCTGTAACTAGTTTAAGCTAGTTAAAACAGATATTAATTATTTAAAGTGCTCTAACATGTTTCTTTTTCATTTCTCCAAAAAAGGAAGTTATTTTTGAAATCAGTGACCAAAACTACATTAGTATATCGATTTTCATTAAAATTCGCTGCTAGCCCTCCAAACGGAAAATACCAAATTATTAACTGGTAATAAATATTTCGTTTCTCTTTGGATATTTTATTAATTTTGGTAAAAGTAATAAAATTGTAAAAACAAACTCCACTCCTTTTACCTATTAGGAATTTTTATGCTGTTTAGAAATCGTATGTTCCTGACCGACCTTTATTTCCGAAATTACACTGAAATTTAAAAGGAAAATTTAATAATATTTAAGTGGCATCTCATCTACCACCAAATTACTCGATGTAGTTATTTCTTTGATATCGTACGAAAGTATTACGCTTCCAGTGTAGAAAATTAAATTTCGTTCTGAAGATAAAAGGACACTGACTGATGTGAATAAATACTTCCCCAGCCACTCAAGTTTTCAGTAATATCAGGTAAAATTAAACAAGAGATAGAAAGATATACATTTATAAAACGTATTTTTGTTATATAAATATGGTTCAAGTAAAGATAAGCACCCCAACCTTTTTAGTTAGCTTTATAAGGCTACCTAACGAAAATATCACGACTTAACCTAACCAATCGTTAGGTCAACTGTACGCCCTTGACGATTGGTTAGGTTAGGTCGTGATATTTTCGTTAGTTAGCCTTATAAAGCTAACTAAAAAAGGTTGGGGGTGCTTATCTTTACTTGATCCTAAATATGTTTACAGATCTCATACTTATTTTACTTAATATTAGTGAAAACTGTTATGAGTAGTTGGGAAAGTATATTTACCCATCAGCCAATTCCTTTTTACGTTAAAAATTAAACTTAATTTGTTCCATTCGAAGTGTGATATTTTTGTTTGATGTCAAAGAAATAAGTACACCATGTAATTTCGTGTCAGGAAAATCACTAATTTTTGCAATGTATAGAAAGAACAAATGAATGTAGTGTTACATATTCATTTTTTGTTAAAAAAATATATAAAAATGGATCAGTATAGCATAGATTTCGTCAGACAGGATCTAATTCAGAACCAAAAAGATAAAGACGACGACGTTGTAAAAGCGATTAAGATTAACTCAAAATGTTTCTATAATTTTTCAAAATGGAAGACTAAAAATCACGCAAATATCGCACCTTTGAAGAATGAAAAAACGCATTAACCGATGATCTAAAAGAAGTATCTGAAATGCTAAGAGCTCAGTATGAATCAGCTTTCATTATCCCTAAAACTGGTAAACTAATATGCGATACAATGCGTTATATGAAGAAGAATTACAAGGGGAAAGTACAAGTTTGGCACCAGCAGGGTACCTTTGTGCACAGTAACGACCGGGCCAAGGGATGTAATTTCCATGGCCGCTGACTGCGTTGAATAGGTATCCGCTAAGAGTAGGTGACCGTTTTGAAGAGTTGGCCTGTAAGTCAGGTCTGAATGCATTTCATTAATGCTTACGGGAATGCAAGGCAATATTAAATTCAACCACTGATGATCATGCAAAGGAGAATAAGGAGGAAAATTTATCAATTGAAGAAGTATGATGAAAATACCGACATAATATTCCACGATTTAAAAATGATAAAAATTAGAAGATATTTACAAACTAAACATTCTCTCTTGTATGTATTAAATCGTCAATAATATAATATAATAAACTCAATGTACGGTTATTGTATTATATACAGCATATAAGCGAATATGCGCCATTGCGCCTCGGTAGGGTAGTGGTTAGCATCGCTGACTACGAATCTATCGGCCCTGGGATCGAGACCCGGCGGCGGCAGGCGGCGCGCAGCAAACCCAGCTGTTCATCTTTCCACACAATAAAAAAAATTGGTTGGTCGATAAATGAGTACCCTGGGTAGCCTAGTGGTTAAGATGCTGGGCTGCTGGTGAGGCGTGGTTAGGATTCCACGTTAAACTGTAGGTCTAAAGTGAGGTGAAAAGCTTGACCTTCGTCAGAATGAACAATTTGGGAGGAAGCTAAACCAAGGTTAACCAAGGTGTGTGTATATATATATATATATATATATATATATATATACGGTGTGTGTGTGTGTGTATATATAGCCATGTTTGATATGTAAATCGGTACTAAAGGAATGATGGTAATTACCGTAATTTGATAATGGTTAGAAATGGATGCTTGGCCGAGGTCACCAGATCTTTCAGATCAAAGTAATGTTATTAATTAAGTTATTAATTAGGTTGATTGAGAGCATTAGTTTTCTTCCTTTATTACACAAAATAAATTGAATTATAAATGAAACAATATGCGGATTTAAATGAAACGATACGCGGATTGTTTATATTGGAAATAATGTGTACACTTGAAATAATGCATTCAATATATAATGGTTTCACAATTGATAACGCGCGAGGTGATAGTCTTTATATAAAGATAGGTGAATGACACAACAAGCCCAAGTGGGGCTTGCACAAATGATGTTTACATGATCATGGTCTACGTGTCACTAAGACTAAGGTTTGATTTCGGAGAGTGAAAACGCTGCGGCGCCACGTCCACGACTTGAGGGCTCCCGCGCTGTGAAGTTAGCTTATGTGTGCTTGGTATGACGTCATCTTGATCATGTTTGGTTTCATGAGTTATATCGCAATTGTTGACGGTATATTGCATAGGTTGTTTACAAAAGCCTCTACATCTTCAGTTGGGCACTACAAGTGTCACTACATATATACATACACACACACACACACACACACACACACATATACATATATATATATATATAAATATATATATAAATTGTACATTAAAATCATGTTGTTAATATAAATATGAATTCAGCTTAAGTTATAATTAAAAATTCAATTTTCTAATCATAAGAATCACAAAGAAATCACTTACTCAGAGTATTAAAAACTCCTTCTTAAAGATGAAAGAACGATTGAAGAAGCTCTTATATTAATACACAAATTGACGCTTTTAATAAATGTCGAATAACTTAAAAGAATATTTTACAAGATATTAAAAGCTGGAAGTGAAACTAATTTACACGCGAAACACTTAGACACATCTTGGGCGGTGGGATTAATGCCTGTATTGACTTCGGAGTTATGCATATATAGGGTGTCCCAAAAAAAACTATATACTCTTTATAGCATCATATATTTTATAATTTAAAAAAAAACCAAACAATATATTGTTATAGCAATTGCCAATGAAGGTAAATTAGTAATCTAAGTGATAAAAATGTTATAGCGAGTTGTTTGCATATAAAATTTAATTAACTACGCCAAGTGCTCAAAATGTTCTCCGGCGGCATGAATGCACTTTTGAATGCGTCGACTAACTGATTCGCAGACATGGACTAATGTGGATGCTGTGATGGTCCCGCACTTTTCCCTAACTGCATCCTTAAGGTGTTCGAGTGTTGCAGGTCTTGTACCATAAACTGCATCTTTCAGGTAGCCCCACAAGTAAAAATCAAGTGGAGTCAAATCCGGTGAACGTGGAGGATACTCAACGCTTCCTCTTCGTCCTATCCAACGGTTAGGCAACGTTTCATCGAGGTACCTTCTGACATCACAATGATAATGAGGGGGGGCTCCATCTTGTTGAAAGTAAAAGTCGTCGTTTCCAAACAACTTCCGAACTGCAAGTATAATTTCTGTCCGCAGCATGTCGAGATATGCGGCACCGGTAACTGTCCCATTAAAGAAAAATGGTCCAACCAAACCTCTGGATGATAAACCACACCATGCTGTTAATCCTGGTAAATTAACATGTTTATCAACATAAACGTGTGGATTATCAAGTGACCAGTACCTGCAGTTGTGTCGATTACAAGGCCTTTGATAAAACAAGGCCAGGCTTAGTCGACGCATTCAAAAGTGCATTCATGCCGCTGGAGAACATTTTGAGCACTTGGCGTAGTTAATTAAATTTTATATGGAAACAACTCGCTATAACATTTTGATCACTTAGATTACTAATTTACCTTCCATTGGCAATTGCTATAACAATATATTGTTTTGTTTTGTTTTTAAATTATAAAATATATGATACTATAAAGAGTATATAGTTTTTTTTGGGACACCCTATAGTTGATTCGTTGTTTTCAGTTTTGTAAACATAATTAATTCTGTTAAGTCGTGTTAGAATAATTTAACTACCTCTACACATAAATTGCATTAAGTCACATAATGGAATTGAAAAGATTACGCTTGATATATTTATTCGCATGACAATTATGCCGGAAACGATTGGATCATGTGACATTCTTCATTTAGATGAAGCCGTATCGTACGTCATTTTGAGCACTCAAAACCGTCAACGACGTTAGCGTTTCACGCGGAGTTGTAAGGATTATCGTTCGCTGCAAAGAGGAACGCAACTGCTGCCACAAATCGACCTGGAAGTCCTACATCGATGACAGCAAATAAATAAAAGGAATTAAATTCAATCTATAATGATTGCACGATACAAGTAAATTCATTCACAGTATTCAGTAAGGACAGCAATACAAAAATGTCCAAAAAGAAAATGAAAACGTCAGAATTAGAGAGAGCATAAAAGAGGGAGGAACATAAACAGTACACAAAGAAAAATAAGAAAATATCTGGAAATGTAACAGGAACACGAGTGCAGATAAGAAAATGAATAAGAAAGCAAACGCAATAACAATAAAGCAAACTCTGATAACGTTCACAAATGCACTAATAAAATCGTATGTAGACATTTTGAAAATGAAACTGTAGATATAGAGATGCGCATATAACGTATGTACATCTAATTTCGTCTAATTTCCATCGTAAACGTGATCATTATAAATTTGGAGTTAAATGCAAATTCCATCTTCTAAAAACGCCTTTGACCTTCCTCCTCTCCAATGTGTTGCGAGAGGAGGGTCAAAAGAAGAAATAAGGAAGGATAACACATGAAATTGGAGGAAAACACTTTTATTGACACAAAGTCTGTTTAGAGATCCAGAGAAGATATTTTGAATGCATAATTTGTTCATAAGAAATACACATTTTTATAGCAATCGATGTAATTTCAAAACTTTTTATATCATTTCGAAGCTGAACAATATTCAAACGCAGGTAGTTTTTTATACTTTATAATACCCAAAGTGGCAGTACACGTGTTACCGATTTACAAAGCCAGAAAAAATAGTAATACATATACCAGGTGTGTATATATATATATATATATATATATATATGAAGTGGCAACACACTTTACTCGAAGTTTCGATAAAAGCTGAAATGAAGTGAAATCTCGTGTATTAAAAGTATATATTGAAAAGTACCAGAAAAAAGATTTGCTTACATTCAGCAGGACAAGTGACAATATAAAAATCAATCCCAAAATAATACCAGACCACATCATCAGCGAAATAATAACCAACATACCACAGACGAGTTCAGCTTGAATTCTCAGATCACAAGCTCGGAAAACATGAATCCATGAAGCCACTGAAGTGGATAAAAAATTTTAGGTATAAAACAAAGGTAGGGGCGTTGTACTCCTCAGAATAATAAACTCTACAAGAGTGCTGGAAAATTGTTCCAAAAACGTTAACAAGAGAAAAACATTAGACAGAAAAACGTGAACACGATTTCTCAGAAGAATTCATACCGTGCATAGGATAGCTATGAAAAGTTTACCGTTCGTTTGGAAAAAATTAACAAATAAAGTTAGTTTAACTCCGTCATATAATGTAAAACATCAAAGAACTTGAGGAAAATGAAAAAGTTAAAATGCAAAAGTTTTCGTACATTTATTTACAAAAATTTTTAATACTCTTTGTGTCCACATTTTGCTTAAATGACTTCATGACTGCGAAATAAGTCAGTTTTAGCCTTGATCTGCCTTACAGATGTTCCCTCCTACCACAACATCCATAACAACAGCAATGTTTTCATCCAAATAAACTGTGGATGATCGACCATTCTTTAACACATCAACAACATTTCCAGAGCAAAAGCCTTCATAAGAGTCATCTTAATGGTATTGGTTAACAAAATCGAATAGCGACCATAAGTTTGTTTATACCAATGCTGAACTTCATAGCGTGCAGCTATTTAAAAGCGTTCTTTCAGTGAAAGTTGTCTCGCATCAATAAATCCCAATTAAAACTCTATTAAAAATTTACAGTTATCTATTATTAAAATCAAACCTGAATGAAGAGTGATAAAAATAAATTAGCTAGTGATATTTCATACACTATATATACAGGGTGTCCGAGAATTATCTGTACAATTTTTGGCTGTTATTAAAAGTCAACCATGAAGTGTAGAAATTCCAGTGTTGTCCCATTTACAGAGAATCTCATTAAGTTTTTTCTGATACCAAGTTTTGACAAGTTTTTTAGAAATTCCAGTGTGTCCGAACATTATCTGTACAATTTCATCTTTTAATAAAATTCTTCATAACAAACGTAAAATTCTTAAACAAGATTATTTAGAATCTGTATTTTCAAAAGTTTCTTTTATTAAAGTAACGTTGTTACAAACATTAGATATGTGCACCATTAGTGATTCGCAAAACATCCAATCGATACTCCAAATGTTGCCATGTACGCTGCAGCATATCCACATCAATTCGCTCAATAGCAGCTGTGATTCTTGCTTTTAAATCATCAATGTCTGTCACCAGCGTACATTTCTAAAAACTTGTCAAAACGTGGTATCAAAAAAACTTAATGAGATTCTCTGTAAAATGGGACAACACTGGAATTTCTACACTTGGTTGACTTTTAATAACAGCCAAAATTGTACAGATAATTCTCGGACACCCTGTATATATATATATATATATATATATATATATATATATATAATATATATATATATATATATATATATATACAGGGCTATTCAAACTGATTCACCTGATTTCAAATGAGAATATTTTTTAATGTTACAAATACAGTGTGATTTGTGATACATCAACCAAACGAAAAACTCTCTAAATTTTGTCTCTCACCTCATAAATGCTCTATGTGACTTCCCCTAATTACACGAACAACGTCGACACGATAGTCGAATTCCTCCCATACTCGCTCCAGCATGTCCGTTGTCACTGACTCTACGGCAGTAACAATGCGAGTTCGGAGCTCATCCAAAGATGTGGGCAACGGTGGCACGTACACAGTATCCTTAACGTACCCTCAAAGGAAGAAGTCGCACGGTGTAAGATCCGGCGACCTAGGGGGCCAGCTGTGGAGCACCAAGTCATGGGGCCCACTGCGACCAATCCAACGGTGAGTGAGCACTTCGTTGAGAAAACGCCATTTTCACACTGACTGTTTGTTGCTAGGCTAGGCCACGGCGTGACTTTGGAGCCCTCTCGCGGTGATCTTGTAAAATTCGGAGATTTCCTCTTTCATGTGGTGTATGCCCAGTTGATGCACGGTTGATAGGTACGGAAGTATTCTCAGTTGAAATCGGATGATTCATTTTGAATAGCCCTGTATATATATATATATATATATATTATATATATATATATATATATATATATATATATATATATATATATATACACACTTATATATATGCTGCAAACCCACAAGGGTTTGCAGCATTCATTCATTTCACGTGTTTTATTGTGAAATTCATCCCATATATATAATATATATATATAATATATATATATATATATATTATATATATATATATGTATATATATATATATATATATATAGAGAGATGTGTGTGTGTATATATGTATATATGTGTGTGTGTGGGTGTGTGTGTATACTGTATATACTGTATATTCGATAAAATCCGAATGTCAGTGCTTTCACACTGGAGTTAATCATTTGTTCTTCACATGATATCGGATCATCAATTTTATCCTCGTTAGATCACTTTTTCATTGCTTTGAAACGGGTATATTCGATAATCTGAGAACAAATGGTTAATCAACAAATGGAAATAATTATAATCATTGAGTCTTATTCACTAGTGAATAAGAATTAACCAACCAAGTTAGTAAAGTACAATATATATATATACACAGTGTATATATATATTAGGGTGTCCCGTTAAACCCAAAGTTGGACGGGTACAGCATTAACCGATATAATATCGTGAAGTGGGTTACTAATAATGCCCACAAAAGTTTTTAAAGTCCTATCTAAAAAATTCATGCATTCCCAGCGGTTTAAATTTTACATCCCCGATTCAGACCAAAAAATTGGCATTTTTTGGCATTTTCTAGTAAAATATACTATTTTAATTAAAAGTAAAACACATTTAACACTCTATATGCATTTCTGGTAATGTATACCAGCTTTATAAATGTGAATGCTAAATGTGGGCCCCACAGGGCCCAATTTAGCCCCCTTATTTCATATTTTTGGCGATTTTTACTAACTAATCTAACTTTTTTCAAGAATTTCTAAATCTAGGTACCATAATACCTATTTAAATTGATAAAATGGCTCTAAGCAAACCATTAACTAGAAGCAAAACAGAAATTTCCTTTCTAGGTCAACCTATAGCCTGCAAAACGACTACAGCTGTTCCAACCAACAAGCAAGTACTCAAATATTTCCATCATATTAAAGCCTGCAATCCTCATTATAATCAGTCCCTTGTTAAAGGAAGACTTGTAAGTCATCAAGCTGGCATGGTAATAGACCATGTGTTCAGTAGCAGACAATATGCCGTTAAAAAACTTCTTAAGTTGCACGAGGAATGGTATGTTCTAACAAAACATAAATATAGAAAAACTGAAGAGCACCTAAGTTCAGTAAACAAATTTTATGAAAAACTTGAAACAATATTTGATGTCGCTCGCCCATTTCCTGAAAAAGTTCTTTCAGAAAAGCTCGGGAAAGCTGAAGTTGAGGAAGATCTGGAGTTTTTAAAGATGCTGAGAGAGGGATATAAAGTTACACTGGGTTCAAGAGATAAGATTTCAGAGCAAAGAATAAAAAATGAATAAAAAATAAAATAAAAAGACTAACAACCAATGAACGTTTACGTCAGAAAGAACAAGAGAGAATAAGCAAACCATCTAAAGTGAAAATAGAGGAATTAGAATGTGAGGGAGATAGTTCTGACGATTATGATTACCTCAATAAAAGACTAAAAACAACTAATGAGCAAAAGCCTATCTAAGATAGGCTTTTGTTCTTTAGTTGTTTTTAGTCTTCCTCAACTTCAGCTTTCCCTAGCTTTCCCTAGCTTTTCTGAAAGAACCTTTTCAGGAAATGGGTGAGCGACATCAAATATTGTTTCAAGTTTTTCATAAAATTTGTTTACTGAACTTAGGTGCTCTTCAGTTTTTCTATATTTATGTTTTGTTAGAACATACCATTCTGGTGCAACTTAAGAAGTTTTTTAACGGCATATTGTCTGCTACTAGTAGGTAATTGCATTTATTCCAAAGAGAACACATGGTCTATTACCATGCCAGCTTAATGACTTTAAGTTTTCCTTTAACAAGGGACTGATTATAATGAGGATTGCAAGCTTTAATATGATGGAAATATTTGAGTACTTGCTTGTTGGTTGGAACAGCTGTAGTTGTTATGGAGGCTATAGGTTGATCTAGAAAGGGAATTTCTGTTTTGCTTCTAGTTAATGGTTTGCTTAGAGCCATTTTATCAATTTAAATAGGTATTATGGTACCTAGATTTAGAAATTCCTGAAAAAAAGTTAGATTAGTTAGTAAAAATCGCTAAAAATATGAAATAAGGGGCTAAATTGGGCTTTGTGGGGCCCACATTTAGCATTGACATTTATAAAGCTAGTATACATTACCAGAAATGCATATAGAGTGGTAAATGTGTTTTACTTTTAATTAAAATAGTATATTTTACTAGAAAATGCCAAAAAATGCCAATTTTTTGGTCTGAATCGGGGATGTAAAATGTAAACTGCTGGGGATGCATGAACTTTTTAGATAGGACTTTCGAAACTTGTGTGGGCATTCTTAGTAACCCACTTCACGATATTATATCGGTTAATGCTGTACCCGACCAACTTTGGGTTTAACGGGACACCCTAATATATATATATATATATATATATATATATATAATATATATATATATATATCAGTGGCGTGCGGTGTTTTCGTCAAGGGGAAGCAATTCAAGCAAAAACAACAAAGATTATAAAAAAAATAAAACTTTAAAATACTCGTATATAATAAAAACAAAACACATATAATCATCTATTTACTTTACTTATAGGTTAATTCTATTCTTCTTGCTTTTTTATTAAATATATCTATTATTTCTTCGTAAAAGGCATCGGTTTTCATATCCTTAAGAAGCTTTTTCTCAATTGAGATTAAAGCTAAACTTGCAAGCCTTCTTCCCCTTGCGTATAAGTTGCCAGATATTTCAAGAAAATTAACTATAAGATCTGGACAGCGAAATCTAAATTGCTTCCTTTTTGACATAGGGAAGGATAAAATAACGATAATATATTCTTTTTCGCTTAACATGGCCATGGAATTTTTTAGTAGAAAAACGATATATGAAACTTGTATTCAATAAATACTATATAAACATTAAATGAGTTTTTTAGAATGGAAAGAAACAATTTGTAACTAAAAAAAAGCGAAAGTCAGGGAAAAAGGATGCATTTCGTCAATTGTTGTCCACTCGAGATTTTTTGCGTCGCTTTCTTAAAGGTTCTTGCACGAACGGCAACCAATGTATATACTATGTATCCACCTGATTACCAATCAAATGCTATAAATAGTATAATAAATGATTTTGTACAAATTATTAACACTATTGAACTGTTTAAACTTTAAAGTATAATACAGCATTTTTCTTCTTTCTTTGAATAGGGAAGCATTGCTTCCCTTGCTTCCATGGACCGCACGCCACTGATATATATATATATATATATATATATAATATATATATATATATATGCACTAAAATCACAAAATAACACGTGACTTATTAATAAGCAAACAACCACAGGGAAAAGAAAAAACAAAGTCCGAGCGCTTTCGTGATATATTCACATTATCAAGGAGGAACAGAAAATAGACGGAGATTACAAAGTAAATGAGTTAAATAGACAAGCAAAAAATTCACAATCGGCACTCAAATTAAAGGCCTTAAAGCCTCTAAGATTTTTCAATTGATAACATAATCTGTAGGCAGCTAATTAAAATATAAAAAAAAGAAAAAAAAGAAGTATACTGTATAGATGAAATTAGACAAAAAAAAGCAATACAGAGAACAAAAATTTATTATAATGGTTATTACACTATATTTAATTAAAACAGGCAATTAATTGGCAAGAATTTAATGAAAAACAAAATAGATAACGTAGAAACAAATAGATAACATAATCTGTAGGCTGCTAAATTACTATACAGATGAAATTAGACAAAACACCAGTACAGAAGACAAAAATTATTATAATGGTTATTAACACTAATATTTAATTGAAGTAGGAAATTAAGAGGCCCGAAATTAAGAAAAACAAAGGGAAAGTTGCCATCGTCTTACAGATTATTACAAAAATTCTACAAACAATCTGGAAAAAATTGTTTCCAAGCAACCCAGTTCAAAGTCCAATAAAACCCCCAGCAACCAAAGATTATACACGAAAGAAATATTACAATTAAAATAGACACATAAGAATGTTAAACAGTTCTTACAATAATATTTTTTATTTCAAACCAGGGCAAACCATTAAGGGCAAAAAGTTAAGAAAACAGTAGGCCCTTCGCCAGCTTTCTGACTATGCACGAATCTAATTTGTACAACCCAGGCTAATATTAAGGACCAAATCCGCATTATTCTTGATCACACTTGATTCGAATATATTTCTGCTAACAATAGATTTACAAACCTTAATTTGGAAGCATTTTCAATCAATGGGATGCTGAGGACTTTTAACGTAAATATTGCGTTCAAAATGTAGATGTAATTAAGAATTCATTGATTAAGAACTCCCCTTTAAGTGACATGGTTGTGTATATAAAATCCCTGCACAATATGTAATAAATTTTACATTGGCCAAACTGGTAAGACCCTTGAGTTACGTATTAAACAACATCAATACAGTATAAGAAGTGGCCAGGAATCTAACGCCATTTTCATTCACGTAAGAGATACTAATCATCCCATTGATTGGAAAAATGCTTCCAAATTAAGGTTTTAAATCTATTGTTAGCAGAAATATATTGGAATCAAGTGTGATCAAGAATAATGCGGATTTGGTCCTTAATATTAGCCCTGGGTTGTACAAATTAGATTCGTGCATAGTCAGAAAGCTGGCGAAGGGCCTACTGTTTCTTAACTTCTTGCCCCTTAATGGTTTGCCCTGGTTAAATAAATAAATATTATTGTAAGAACTGTTAACATTCTTATGTGTCTATTTTAATTGTAATATTTCTTTCGTGTATAATCTTTGGTTGCTGGGGGGTTTATTGGACTTTTGAACTGGTTGCTTTTGGGAAAACAATTTTTTCCAGATTGTTTGTAGAAATTTTGTAATAATCTGTAAGACGATGGCAACTTTCCCTTTGTTTTCATTAATTTCGGGCCTCTTAATTTCCTACTTCAATTAAATATTAGTGTTAATAACCATTATAATAATTTTTGTTTTCTGTACTGGTGTTTTGTCTAATTTCATCTGTATAGTAATTTAGCAGCCTACAGATTATGTTATCTATTTGTTATCTACGTTCTATTTGTTTTTTCATTAAATTCTTGCCAATTAATTGCCTGTTTTAATTAAATATTAGTGTTAATAACCATTATAATAATTTTTGTTCTCTGTATTGCTTTTTTTGTCTAATTTCATCTATACAGTATACTTCTTTTTCTTTTTTTTATATTTAGTAATTTAGCTGCCTACAGATTATGTTATCAATTGAAAAATCTTTAGAGGGCTTTAAGGCCTTTAATTTGAGGTGCCGATTGTGAATTTTTTGCTTGTCTATTTAACTCATTTACTTTGTAATCTCCGTCTATTTTCTGTTCCTCCTTGATAATGTGAATATATCACGAAAGCGCTCGGACTTTGTGTTTCCTTTTCCCTGTGGTTGTTTGCTATATATTATATATATATATTATATATATATATATATATATATTCTATACACACATATATATATATATATATATATATATATATACATATATATATATATATTATACACACATATATAATATATATACATATATATATATATATATATATATATATATATACACACATATATACACATATATATATATATATACAGGTGAGTCAAAAGTAGCGCCCGATTTCTGTTTTTTTCGGCTGTCAGATTGTGCATCGATCACGAGGGAGGGCACTTTGAAATTGCATGTAAAACAGCTTGGTACAGTTCCGTAATAATTTTCCCCCTAATAAATGGTTAGATAAACATGTCATTCATTTATTTCTACCTTCTTGTACACTGTAATACAATGGCAAACAAACAATCAACTGACAGAAATCGGGCGCTACTTCTGACTCACCCTGTATATATATATATATATATATATATATATGTATACACACCACATATATATATATATATATTATATATATATATATAATATATTATATATATATATATATCAGTGGCGACTCCAGCTCTTCAAGACTACTCGGGCTCTTTTTAAATTTTCAAGTCTACATATGAGCCGACATTTAAATGCATCACAATAACTTAAGATTATCAATAAAATAAATAATACATACCTCGGTAAAAAATTATTTGAATTTTATTTACTTGAACATAAAGTCCAAGCGTCTTGGTTTTAAAATAAGTTCCTTTAATATTTGGTCATGTAATTCCTTTTTGCTTTCTAAATCAATAAGTATTTCTTTTTCAATTGAAATCCTAGCCAGGACGAGAGCCGTTCTTGAGCCATTGTGTTTCTTAAATATGATCTAATTCGATCAAGAACAGAGAAACTTCTTTCATTTGAAACAGAAGTTACAGGTATGGTAAGAAGGAGCTGAATCAGCTTTGTGGTTTCCGACATCGCAGACAATAATCCTAGTTTGTGAAAGACTTCTAAAATTTCATTTGCAGATTTGCATTTTCTAAAGTCACTGTCACGATAAAGATATTTCAATTCGTTAACTAAGGATTTGGAGTCAATTACACTTGGATATTTAGTTTGTAAAGCATTATGATGATGCATTGGAAAATTTTCAGCAAATTCTGGAAATTTGGTCACAGCAATCAACTCAGAACGGAAACTCCTGAATGCAATCAAATCGTTCCCTCATTGACATTAGTATAATGTCATTTATTTCGAAATATATTGCTTTATAGTTCATTTGTTTGCCTCTAGCTCTTTTTTTCGTGGGAGAAGGCAGGTCTTCGGATTGTTCGAAGTCTGCTATTGTTTCTTGAAAAACTTTATTATATGCTTTATCAGTACGAGCGCACTTAATAAATTCAATAAAGTCATTTACTTTCTGTTGTGTGCAAACTTCATGTCAAACTGCTTGCATTGCAGAAGATCAAATAGTTTTTTCGGCTTGTGACAATATATTTTCAAAGCAGTTAATAAAAAAGAAAGTGAAATCATGCAATTTTATAAGTAGATTATCAGTTTGATTAAGATATCTTCATCCCATCTTGCACTGTCATCTAAAATCTTTTGAAATGCATTTTTCAGAGTTTCACGCTGTCTTTTTATTGCTGACACGGTTCTAAATCTATAGCACCACCTTGTTTCACAAAGTGATGGAATGCTGATATTAAGTTCTCTAAATACAGCTTTTCGTTTCGTACTTGAAGAAGCAAATTTACTGAAAGCACGTTCATTGGAAAAGAACATTTTAGCCCTGTTAACTTTCTCTGACATTTTACTTAACTAAATTTAACTTATGTGCATAGCAATGAATAAACTAGCCGAATTTAAAACCTTTTCCTCTCAGGCAGTTGAAGGCACGCTTTTCGAAACGTAAAAAGTTACCATGTATCGCCAGAATTAAAATTGTGCCTCTACAAGGCCGAAGGATATAAGCCCGAGTTGAAATGTTTTTTTCTTTATAAAAAAAAATAATAGGAGGAAAGCCGTATTTTATTTAATGAGAATTAGAAGAAGGACTATTATGTAACCGTATGCAAGCAAATAATTATTCATTAAAAGAACTTTAATATACGATATTACTTATACTTTCTCGGGCGTAATGTCTTGCGCCCGAGTAAAGGATCTTGAAACATTACACGAAAACTTAATGTGTCAATATAGTTTTTTTTATAGGTAGTAAGGGTATCTAAATGCGCTCAAAATTTGCTTGCGTGACGAAGGCTAGACAGAAAATAGTAACATACTACCAGCCAAAAAACCATTTTTACAATTTGTGTTTAAAAATTTTTTTAAACTTAAATCTATAATACACAATTTTATCTCTCATGCTTCTCCTTGCCCCTTGCTTCTCGGGCTCAGCCCGAGAAGCCCGAGTGCAGGAGTCGCCACTGATATATATATATATATATTATTAATATATATATCACACACACACACACATACTATATATATACACACACACTATATATATATTATATATATATATATAATATATATACGTAAAGAACGACGCTTGTATAGGAATATTCCGCGCAAGATGAGAGCGAGAGAACGAAACAAATGAAAAAATGAGGTAACCACCCGGGAATCGAACCCGGGATCTTCCGATTGCCGTCAGATATGATAACCATTACACCACGGGCCTCAGTCAATCAAATGCCGTAATTCCTCTACATACGCGCAGAAACAATGCCCCAAGGGGCACCTCCCTCATGCCGTACATTATATACATTTAAATTGCAAACACGCAGTATAATTAACGTAAAGAACGACGCTTGTATAGGAGAATATTCCGCGCAAGATGAGAGCGAGAGAACGAAACAAATGAAAAAATGAGGTAAACCACCCGGGAATCGAACCCTGGATCTTCCGGGATCATTTTTAATTTGTTTCGTTCTCTCGCTCTCATCTTGCGCGGAATATTCTCCTATACAAGCGTCGTTCTTTACGTTAATTATACTGCGTGTTTGCAGTTTAAATGTATATAATGTATGGCATGCGGGAGGTGCCCCCTTTGGGCATTGGTTTCTGCGCGTATGTAGAGGAATTACGGCATTTGATTGAGTGAGGCCGTGGGTAATGGTTATCATATCTGACCGGCATCGGAAGATCCCGGGTTCGATTCCCGGGTGGTTACCTCATTTTTTCATTTGTTTCGTTCTCTCGCTCTCATCTTGCGCGGAATATTCTCCTATACAAGCGTCGTTCTTTACGTTAATTATACTGCGTGTTTGCAGTTTAAATGTGTATATATGTAAAAAGTGAACAATGAACAATTCCTACACCATCATTATATGAATTCATTGTCCATTTTTACATAAGAAACCAAAAATCACATAAGCGAGTTTTGGATAGAATTTCGATTTGTACGTCTTTATTCATTCCTGTATTTTTCTAATTCATCTTTCTAATAATGACTTATACACTATGACGTCACAAATAACTTTATTCTCTTTAACGTTTCCCACTCTGTGTCTCTAATTCGTTCTTGTAAATCTTCCTAACAATGATTTGTACGATACGTAAAATTCCTAACTATGACGTCACATTTTCCCTTCATCATATATCTAGTATCCAATGTATGAAAATTCTTTAACATCATGCTAAGGACTAAACACTCTATAGAAGTCATTATTTATATGTTATGTATATAATATAATTATTATTCAACCATACTCATTCTTACATTCATGTTCTTTCTTGACCGCTATCCTTTATTAATTTTATTACTTATTCATTCATCTACCTATTGTCTACTTATGCCCTATCAACTTATCATCTATGTTTACTCGTGTCAATCATGAAATGCAAAACTTTAGGTTCGTTCGAGAACGCGAAAAAAGTTCTCGTATTATTTTTTTCATTTTTATTTTTTATTATATGA
>JAJOZX010003503.1:227500-230000 GCA_023014485.1 Bathynomus jamesi
ATTCTAAAATGCTACTGGAAGTGTGAAAACGCAGTTGAAGTGCAAAGACAGTTTAGGAGGGAGTTTCAAACAGATCCACCAACGCGACTTACCATCACTCGAATTAGAGATAAGTTTGAAGCCGATGGAACTGTTCAGAATGTCCACAAGAAGCGTTCCGGAAGACCACGGACATCGACAAGCCCCACAAAGCAAGAAAGAGTACTGGAAACGTATCACCAAAGTCCAAGAAAATCTGTGCGGCAAGCGAGTCGTGAGGTAGGAATTTCAGAATCGTCTGTCCAACGCATTTTGAAGCGCTGTCAATGGAAAAGTTACATTCCAAGATTAGTCCATGCTATTAATGAAGATGATCCGGACCGAAGAGTGGAGTATTGGCGAGTGGTACTTGGCACGATGTGGATGTGGATTGGACGAAGGGGTTTCGTAGAATACCCTCCGCGTTCACCAGACCTCACACCACTAGACTTTTTTTATGGGGATACTTAAAAGACAAAGTCTACGCTATAAAACCTGCAACAGTCGCTGAATTGAGAGCAGCCATTGAACGAGAATGTACACAAATACCAAACGAAATGTTTCGTGATGTTTGCGATTCCATTGCTTCGCGTTATCAGCAGTGCCTGGACCAGAACAGACGTCAGTTTGAAAACAGGCGTTGACAAAACAATTAAATAATGTCTGTAGATTCTATTACATTTTGAAAATGAAATGTATTTTAATAAACACTGCCTTTACCGTACGGTAATGGACAGCAACTGATACCACTTTAGGGCTTTAGGCTATTTCGTTAGATCATGGTTTCAGCTTCACTGCTTCTTACACATACAAGCCTTCTTTATGGCTTGAACAATAGGAAATATGGCAACGTTGCCAGTTGAAACTTGCAGAGTTGCCTTACGGCTTACACCCTTACCTGTGAACGATCAACTCGACTGGCTGACTGGATGACAGTTACTGACGATTCTCCGATAGTGACACGCACGCTTGTTTCCTTTAAAACTGTAAATCTTGGATCAATTCGTGTACCATTTTTATTTAAAAATCTTCTGGTACCCCAATCATGTCAAAAACTGTGAAAAGAAAATTAAAGGAAGAGAACAGAGTATTCCATGAAGAATGGGAATTGCAGTATTTCATAGTTACTGAGAAAGATAAAATGATGTGTTTGCTCTGCAACGCCATAATTGCAACAGTGAAGAAACACAATGCATATCAGCATTATGCAACTCATAAGAACCACAAGTATGCTATATTGGAAGAAGAACCCCGAAAGTTTGCACTTACGAAGTTGAAACTTCAAAAGCAGCAACAACAGCAAGTATTTAAAACGATGTCAGGCCTAAGGACTGAAATCACTGAAGCAACTTATAAAGTAGCATATATACTTGGAAAAAGAGGTAAGCCATATAGTGATGTGGAAATCATAAAAGAATGCATTGTTGAAGTTGTAGCCCCTTTAGATTCAGACAAGGTTAACAAATACAAACAACTACCTCTTTCAAGAAGGACCATAACTGATCGGCAACATGAATTAGCCCTCAATGTAACTGAACAACTTCATACAATATGCCAAAGCGAAAATACTTATTATTCGATTACCTTGGATGAGTCCACTGATATTACTGACTCAGCGCAAGTGTCATTTTTTATTCGTGTTATAAACTGCAGATTTTCAATGCTACGAGGAGTTACTGGCTTTGGGTACCCTTACGGGGAAGACACGTGGAATTGACGTCTTGTCTCTCTTCAAAGAAAATGCCGTGAAGCGAAACTGAATTTATGTAATTTAGTAAGTGTATGCACAGATGTGCACTTTCCATGAGAGGAAAATGTGCAGGATTTGTTGCGCTACTACAAAAAGAACTGCCAAATCCAGATAGCTTGATTTCCTTTCACTGTATTTGGCATCAACAGAATCTCTGTGCCAAATCTACTGTTTTAAGTGACATATTAAGTAAAGTTATACGTATTGTGAACTACATTAGAACAAATGCATCACGACATCTCGCAATAAGCTTATGCTTGATGATGAAACATTCAGTGTGGATCTTCCGTATCATTCTAAAGTGCGCTGGTTGTCACAAGGGCAAGTCTTTGAAAAACTTTTGTCTTTGCGAAAACAAATCACAAGATTTTCTGAGGAACTCAATGAACCATGTGAATTGTCAAAAAAGGATTTCTGCAGAAATGCTGCATTTTTGTGTGACGTAATGTCAAGCAAAATTACCAGAATATTTCTTTGCAAGGTAAAACTAAATCCATATATGAAATGTGGCAAAAAAATCCAGGCTTTTCGGAGGAAGCTGCGCTTTTCCAAAACTATCCTTACCCGATCGGAACTTTCAGCTGAACACTTCCCTGAACTGGCAAATGTAATTGATGAAGAAGATACAAGCAAATCATTAAGGGAATGCGATGTGAAAGGATACACAGCTGTCCTAGACTCCCTGATTGAAGAATACGATGAAAGATTTGAAGATTTTGAGAAACATGACTT
>JAJOZX010003503.1:237500-345000 GCA_023014485.1 Bathynomus jamesi
TCAAAGATCCAAAGATGTTCCAGCTTCGAGAGGAAATGATCCAGTACAAAGGCACTGGAGTCTAAACAATCGCGTGATGACTACGAGGGATTGCTACGACTCTGCCTCACCTTCCTCGGGTGCCGTGATGAGAAAGAAGTAAAGGTCCGCGCTCCAGGACCAACTCACCATGCACGCTGGATGGCCAAGGCCATCTACGTCCTCAAAATTTATCTGTTCAAGCATCAACTACAGCTGACAGCACGTGAGACGGAGAATATCACCGAGCTCTCTCTGTTTATCGCCTTGGTCTACGCACGTTTTTGGAACGAGGCCCCCGTCGGAATCAACGCTCCTTTCAACGATATTCTGCTTCTTAAAATCTTGCAAAAGTACCCAAATCAGACCATTTCCAAAGCAGCATGCACAGTTCTTCAACGGCACCTGTGATATTAGTCCAGGCAATTTGTAGTTAGACCTGGGCAAAATTGCTTCAGAAGCTTTCTAAACTGTTTCCAGCTCAGGAACCATTGCCGAATAACATATCCAAAATCCGACAAAATTGGACCCCGGGAACACCCCCAAAAATGAAATTCAAAATGGCGGACTGGATGTTTCCTACGAAAAAAAAAATATATATAATTTACGCTTTTATTTATAGAGATACATTTGATGCTTTTTCTTTCAGTTGTAATGTTTTAAATAATTCAACAATATACAACACAACCAGTTATTACGCAAATATAATGTTATATAGCTTTTTACAGATTTTTATAATCAATAATACAACAATTATTTTTTCCCAGTTTCAAGTTATGTTCATTACAGAAGAAGTGATACCTGGTCACAAACATACAGAAATTAATCCTCTTCATCACTATCATCGGATAGATTACCGGTACTTGGGTTGTTATCGCAACCACTGATTTGGCACTCGCACAAGCGGCTGAACAGGGCATTCCATTACGCTTGCATCCTCATCTTGAAGTAGCACATTTCGTCTTGCAGGAGCAGCGGATCATGTTGAGTAGATAATTTGGAGCTGGTGGCTTGTCGCAGGCTGTAGGGTAGTAGGAATTATTCTTTACATACCAACCCACTGTTCTGCATCGATCTTCTCTTCTGTAGACTTCCAGATTAGTATTTGAAAGTATGTGCGAAAGCTGTGGTACTTTGTGGACGCATCGGTAGGTGGCAAACGTTCGGGTGTAACAAAAGATTTAGCTGTAGCTACCTTTTCAACTAACATTCGATGACGTAGTGCGTTAGTGGATTCAAGTGTTTTGCAGCCAGACAACAGAAGCATTGCCTTTCTTCCAGCGGCTTCAATGTCAGAGTGTTGGCAACAATCAGAACAGAATGTATTTGCAACTGAACGGAGTTCAGCCACCTTCATCAGTGTGTCGAATGCTTTGGCTTTACCGATCGAAAAAATTCTGGATGTGCTATCACAGCCCGTGAAAGCATGCACAAACAGGAGATACTTGCAGATGTCATTGCCTAACAATGATTGAATGCTGAGAATATCATACACAGGATTAGGAGATGGTCCCCGTCTTATATCGCTGCGATAGTACAACTTGAAACCACTGTCCTTGGCATGGTACAGAAGGAGAATCAGCAAGTCGGTGTCTTCCCCTATTACTGTTGTAGTTGCATTTTCTGATGAGGAAACTGCTGCACGAACGATGTCCACATCAGCATCCCCATCTGCGTTGTGAACAGTACACCCGTGCTTCTTCAACATCTCACCTACGAGGGAAATAAATGCTTGCTTGTTGTTTTCATTAGCCAAGAAGTGTTCCTTCTGGCCAACAAACTTCATGCTTGGACTGAGATTCACATTTGCTTGTCTTGGTGCTGCGTCTTCTGTGGGTCATGTCCTTGATCGTAGGAGAGCTGCTGTAGCCATCAAAAACAATGATTGCTTTTCCATATGTTTTCAGAGTGAAATCGGCATATGAGTTGGCGATGCTGTCATATGTTTCATCTTGACGCCAGGAAACACGATGTAGTAGAGATCCACCATCCAATACGTACTGGTCTGTGCACTGAATTTCTTGAACTTCTTCCATGCCTAAAGTGTCAGTGTATTTGATTATTGCATGAGCTAGCTGAGACTTATCGGGTTTCCTCAAGATACTTCGTGATTCGAACAATGCAGGAGGATATGCACACAGTTCGTAACACATGACATCTCAAGATTCATGTCTCCGCCAGTGGCAACAGTCATCATTCTCTGAAAACAGTAGTGCAGGATCTACTTCTATATCTGAAGCATCAGTGATCACAACGGCAGAAGCAGATCCTAGTGTTTTCACTTTGTCAGATCTTTTGGCAGAATATGTAAAGGCTTGTTTCCCAATAATTTTTACGACAATGTTCGTACCGATTGAATGCAATTGATGAAAGTTAACTCCAGGATCAGCAGTTAGCCCTGTTACAATGTTGCAGAGACCCGAGGTAGAATGGAATGGGGATAAGGATTCCAGACGTTCAAGTACTTTCTTCATGTCATTACTGTCCCTGATTTGTCTACTTCCCCTAATTTCCTTGTGCTGTTCACTACTTTCCAACAAAACCCTGGTGTATTCCTGCATTGCTAAGTTATAAGTGGAACACAGAGGCATAGAAAAGAGCCACGTTGTCCTTTGGATGTCTGTAAATCCACTTCCGCGTGTCAGTCCGCCTCTGCTTTTCAGGGAACGCATTAGTACTTGTTCTATCACCAGGTCTGTGCGAGTCCGGCCCATAATCGTCGCTTCTTCTTACCACAAACTTACCTTCCTGAACATTTTGTTAACGGCTGGATTTCAGAAGGCAAACTTAACATTTTCTGCAGGTACAGGTATATCGATTTCAGGTAATTGTGATGTCCGGCTGCTGCAATTATGGGGATGGTCTCCAGCATAGCTTGCAAGTGCAAATCCCACGAGCCGGTTCTGTCTGCTGTTATCAAGGAACGTGCAATGTTGATCATTCGCTGATATTCCAACCAGAGTTGACTTGTTTGCGAAGTAGATTGTAGGTCAGTTTTCTTCGCATCCAAAGTGGTAGCAATCTGAGACAATGCATTCGAAGATTCCACATCCTCAACTGATTGTTTGGCGGTCATAACATCGTCGAGCAGGTCACAAGCTTCTTTATGGAGGTCATGAGGAGTTCCATCTTCATTACGAGGGAAAACGTCTGCGACTAGTAAGGTACTAAGAGCTGCATCTACTATCATATGACCACGTATCGCTCTTGAAACAGCTTTTCCAGACATCATGTGTTGCACGGCATTTGGTCCGTATATTTCTTGAAGTACTTCAGACAATCTGAACCATTCATAAGAGTACCGACTGCTCCCAAAAGATTCATCAGAGTGTGAAATGATCCCAGCATTAAAACAATGTCCTGCAGGTCTCTCTGTTCATTGATGATTTGGGAAGCTTTCCAGAACAAAGGCTGATCAAAGGTAATAATGCATGGGACTTTTTGATCGCGTGCTATCTTGCTCAAATATAGTAATGTCGAAAATATGAGGTCATGTCAGTTGGCGACATATCTATGATGGGAAGGAACGTGATCGACGCCACACCTGGATGTGAGACACTTGATCCACCGTGAGATTGCCTGCATTGTTCCGGACCAACTTGGACCTGATCTTTCTGCTGACGATATCTGCCAGAGAAGACTAAGTCGACTTATGGTGGCAGTGGGTACTGGAAGTTCGCGGAATGAGATGTCCCTCAACATGCTTCTCGCGTGTCTATATTCCCTAATGTCAACGGTTGCAATCTTCTTAATGTCATTGTCACCAACATTACGCCTGTGAATAGAAGGGTGGATTGATCTTCGGAGTTATGCGGCAATCATACCCATTCCATGAAAGGTATTCTTCCCATCCAAAGTGCAGACATCATGATCGACGTTATCTGCTGCTAGAAGGACTGCAGTGTTTTCATCAACAGTAAAAGAGCCAGACCACTTGCCAGCGCCGCGTTTCTTTCGAATCTTGTTACTTCTGCATACGACGAACAGTAACCCAGCTGATGGAGAACGTCAATAAGGTACCTTGACCTAAAGTTGTGGTGTAGCTGAACCGACAAACCGATCTGTAGTGGACATAGTAATCCTCTAGGACGGGTTGCTTGCATAATGCTCTGCCAATTGCACCTATTTTTCTTGAAGCATCCTGTCCCGCAAATGCTTTTGATAATAGCATTTCAGACTGTTGGGAATGTAATCAAGAGCACTTTCTGCAGTGATGTCATTTGGAGATGGATACACATCTTTTCTAGGCGAGTCGACAGACTGATATCACTTCTGATTTTTTGCAGCAGCTTCTACTAGGTAAATCTTCTGTAGCTCTATATCTATATCACATTCTTTCGATTTTTTTGTGATAATCTATAAGAATTTCATTAGCTGTCTCTCGTAGTGTTATTACATCTGCCTTCCCACTTTCACCTGATATTATGATCTTGTCTCCGTAACGTTCTAAAAGCTTTCTCTTCATGTGCCTGCGTTCGTAGACAGAGCTCTGACTTCCTTGAAGATATTCCTCCATTTGGAAATTAGGTCTCCAATCAACAGTTGTTCATCATCATTCTCTTCCAGGTAAGCACAGGTCTGAAGGAATGCTTGGTGTTGCTCTTCATTAGTTGGTCTCCCTTTCTTCGAATCATGATCGTCGGAGGAGTATGCGCGAGGAATGTTTTTTCCACTTCGAAAATTTACGCTGGAGGTGTGATGGTAGACATAATCTGCAGCAGGAAGATCACGAAGATAATACTCCAGACGGCCTTTTACATTAAACGACCATTCATCGCAGCGGCTTTCATAGCACCTTTTTATGGTTTCGGAGAACTCTGTAGTTCTTATTTTGACATGCTCTGATTTTTGTTTGTGTTTGGAAAAAAAGTCCACAAAGGTATCACAAAACAAACAGTGAGTAGCACTGGAAAATGCGTATTCATGAAAACGAGCACTTTTCCTTGGTATTGTCTCGGCTGCGGTCTGTCGCTTCTTTATTTCAATGGTCTTTTTATCCGTAAACCTTTTCCTACATACAACGTGAACACTTATTCCAGCTGTTGCAACAACATCGCTTCCACGGCTGCGGCTGGATGCATTTATACCATCTGCTCCTTTTTGCGAGATGTGAACCACTTCCTGTCCGCTGTCCAATTTCTCCTTACAAATCACGCACAATTCTTCAGGGGTCTGCATTCTTGAAGGCGGGACGCACACCGAGTCAGCCGTACACCGAGTCAGTCTGAAACAGAAAACACAAATTAATAAACTGTGTTGCAGTATTTAAAAGGAGTACATAATAACAGTTTTAAAGAAATGACAAGCACAAATACGCAGATTTGATAGTGGGTAGTAGGAATTAAAGAGTTGTATATAATATAAGTTTATAAAGATGTAGCAATGTCCATTCTCACATACACTCCATACAGTATATTTTATTTACATTACGTGACGTCATAGTTTAATACTAGCCGCCTAATACAATTTTTAGTGTCATATAGGTTAATTTAGAAACGAAAATGTGTTTTAAAACATTTTACTGATCAAGAAAAACGTCATAACTCTCTCTACAAAGCGAAATTAAAATTTATTGTATTTCGTAGGAAACTGCCAGTCCGCCATTTTGAATTTCATTTTTGGGGGTGTTCCCGGGGTCCAATTTTGTCGGATTTTGGATTGTTATTCTGCAATGGTTCCTGATCTGGAAACAGTTTAGAAAGCTTCTGAAGCAATTTTGCCCAGGTTGAAGTTATTTTTGCTCTAGATTGCCTGGACTATATCTTGGAGAGCATCTCATCGGCCTTGCATTCTTCGATCCTAGAGTCGATGCCGAGACCAAATGAAAGATGGTCGTAAACCTCCAACGCAACGAGAATACCACTGTTACTCGTCGATTGAAGCTTGAAGGAAACATTGAAGATTTGAATTTGTATGAAATGGTCACCAAAAGGACCCTGGGAATCTTCAATCTGTTAAAGAAAGAAGGAAGGAAGGCAGCGGAGGATACCTTCCTGAGGACCGATCCCAATTCCTGGACGGAGGATGATTGCTTTCAAGAGTTTCGACGTATAGCGATCAACCTAAAAGTTGTCAATGATTCGGCGGAGAGGGGGTATCGCCATTATCAAGGCATATAATACATCTTTGACGAAGGATGAAGAACAAAAACAATTCATCCTCCGATTAGTAGCAGAACATCGCCAAGACTACTCATCGTCTTCGAAGGAGTCATTGATGAAGCGTTAATCTAAGTAATGATGTATATTATAAACGAATGATAAATTTAACTTTCTATCAAACATCATTTTTGTTCTTTAAAAATTAATCTGTTTTCTTTAGGAATTATTCTGTTTTCTAAAAAAAATAAGCCGTTTTCTTTGAGATTTAATCTGTTTTCAAACAAATAAACTAATATTTCCGCTTGTTTTTTTCATTTTTTAACCCAGAAGACCAATCTACTAGAAAATGAGTAATAAAATTAAATTCTTAGCGACCAGTAAATATCACTCAATTAGGCTGAAATTTGGCAGGAAGATGTTTGATAGATATAGGAACAGAAGCAGCCATGTGGAGATAAAATATTACAATTTTATTTTTTGGACCACCTATTCTCTCTCTCTCTCTCTCTCTCTCTCTCTCTATATATATATATATATTATATATATATATATATATATATATATGGGAATGAACTCAGAATGGTTCCTGAGTTTTTTATGATACACACAGACCATGCATGGTCTGTGTGTATCATAAAACACTCAGGGAACCATTCTGAGTTCATTCCCATCATGAAACGGACATGTTATGTGCCTTGAAAAGTGGACGCTCAATTCTGCCAGTTGAGGTTTAAGTTTTGGTTTTGGCTAAAAATATAATAGTTACCCCTTTTTCTTTGATTTATTCAATCCGACGTGAATGCAACGAGTCTTTTACTTATATTGAGGTTCTAAATGTAGTGGGGCTAGGCTGCTTTAAACCCTAGATCCATGTCCCAAAGCTGGATCCTGTCTGCTTTGCAGATAGCTGGTGAGGGAAGCTATATTTGTGGGACCTCTCTGCGAGAGACCCGTTGCCCACGTCGGGCTTGCATCATGAAAAAGAAAACTATGGTATTTGTCATTTACCATTACTTATTCGGACTATAGTGGATTTAATTTTCCCAGAAGAGTTCCTTGTTCCATGCATGGTCTGTGTGTATCATATATATATATATATATTATATATATCAGGGTGGGCCGAAAGTCTGGATCCATAGGAAAATATTTATTTTAATACATAAATTACAACAAACGGTAAAATACTTAAAATGAATATCAACTTTAACTCGTAAATGCGTATCCGTGATACTGTACAATAGTTCGTACTCCAGTATAAATACTCAAATACTTTTTTAAGCCCAGAAATGGCTTCGAATCTAACAACAGAAGACCGGGTAGAACTTGTGCTCATGTACGCAAGACAGGGCGCTACACACAGAGAAGTTGCTACGAATTCAATAGAAATCATCCTGATAAGCATCCAGTAACACATGCGACTGTTGGCAAGTTGTTTAAACGTTTCAAAGAAACAGGAAGTGTACATAATCGACGGCGTTCTGGTCGTCCAAAAACTGCAACTGATGAAAATACCTCTGCAATGGTATGTGAAACTTTAACGAATAGTCCAGTAAAGTCAACAAGAAGATTATCAAATGAAACACGCATCTCGAGAACGTCAATTCGAAGAATTATTAAAAATCATAAATTCCATCCCTAAGTGTCTCGATGTCAGAGGCCGCCAATTTGAGCATTCGTTTTAATTTGTTGTTATACTGGAGTACGAACCACTGTACAGTATCACGGATACGCATTTACGAGTTAAAGTTGATATTCATTTTAAGTATTTACCATTTGTTGTAATTTATGTATTAAAATAAATATTTTCTATGGATCCAGACTTTCGGCCCACCCTGTATATATATATATATATATATATATATATATATATATATATATATATAGGGTAGCGCAAAAGTCAGGAACCATAGGCACATTTTAAAAAATTGTGTTTTAATATGTGTTTTGTTCTTTTCTGATTTGTTGTTGAATCTATGGCACAGAAACTGACAATAGATGAACGGGTTGAGATAGTTTTAATGTGTGCAAGGCATGGTAACATACACCGATCAGTTGTTACTGCTTTTAATGAAAAACACCCTGAGAGGCCGCCAGCTGTTCAGGCATCAGTTGGAAAACTGTTCACTCGCTTCAAAGAAACGGGAAGTGTTCATGATCGGCCGCGTAGTGGCCGGCCAAAAAGTTCAACCGATGCAGCAACATCACTAACGGTACTCAATCACCTAGAAAACAGCCCACGTAAGTCCTTAAGAAAGTTATCCCAGGAAACGGGTGTCTCCAGAAGATCCATTCAACGAATTCTTACAACAAATCGTTTCCACCCTCACAAAGTCCAACTCGTTCAGGAACTGCACGGTGACGACACAGACCGTCGTATAGAGTTCTGCCAGTGGTTTCTACAACATCGACAGCTTCAACGAAGGATCCTGTTCAGCGACGAAGCGATATTTCACCTCAGCGGTCGTGTTAATAGGCATAATGCACGCTATTGGGCCAATGAGAACCTCCACTGGATGGAGGAAGGACATGTGCAATTCGATCCACGAATCATGGTGTGGGCTGTGCTCTGGGGGAGTCGGTTAATTGGTCCGCACTTTTTCTTCTGCATTGTAACAGATGAAACATATCTGCATATGCTGCAAACATTTCTAATGCCCATACTGGACGACATTCCATTGGCAGAACGGGCGGAGATGTGGTTTCAGCAGGATGGTGCACCACCACATTTCGCAACCATCGCCCGGAGCTCTTTAGATGAAACATTCCCAAGCAAGTGGATCGGACGGCGAGGGCCCGTCGAATGGCCACCTAGGTTTCCCGACCTCACGCCTCTTGACTTTTTCTTGTGGGGCCATCTCAAGTCGGTAGTCTATGCTGATCGGCCCACAACCATACGTTCTCTAAAGGATAAAATCACATCTGAGTGTGCCAAAATCAGTACCAATGTGTTAAGGAATGTTCAAACATCATGCATTCAACGCGTCAGAAAGTGTCTCGAAATGGAAGGCCACCAATTTGAACATTTATTATAATTTAATAAAATATGCCTTTGGTTCCTGTCTTTTGCGCCACCCTGTGTGTGTGTATATATACAGTGTGTCCGTAAAGTCATGTGGGATTTTTAAATAGCTATATTATTGCAACGAAACATGATAATGAGATGAAAAAAAGGCAAATTGAAGAACAACTCTAAAAGAATAACTTTATTTAACGTAGTTCGATATGGGCTCCTCTGGTAGCCCTGCAGACATCTAGGCGGTGATGTGTGTCCGTAAAGTCATGGTGGGATTTTAAATAGCTATAATTGCAACGAAACATGATAATGAGATGAAACAATGCCAAATTTAAGAACAACTCTCAAAGTTGTATCTTGTAGTTAGTCTAGGCTAAGCTTAACCTTTATCTCGTAGTTAGTCTAGGCTGTCCACATGCCTATGTTGAACATGAGCGTAATAGCCCGAAAGTTAATGTGTGGTGTGCTCTAGCACGAGATCGAGTGATTGGCCCATTTTTCTTCGCGGAACCCACTGTTACGTCTCACAACTACCTCGCTATGTTGGAACATTTTGCAGTACCCCAATTTATTGACAATAATGTCATCTTTCAGCAAGATGGTGCTCCTCCGCACTATGCCAACGTTGTTCGAGAATTCCTTTATGAAAAATTTCCACAGAGATGGATAGGAAGAGGAGGATGGAAGCCATGGCCTCCACGCTCTCCGGACCTGACACCTTTGGACTTTTATTTGTGGGGTTACGTCAAGCAAAGCGTGTACAGTGTACCCATTAGGGATATTCATCACTTGCATGAGCGAATCACGGAAGCTATCGCATCCGTCACTCCTGATGTTCTTGGGCGTGTGTGGCTGGAATTGAATCACCGCCTAGATGTCTGCAGGGCTACCAGAGGAGCCCATATCGAACTACGTTAAATAAAGTTATTCTTTTAGAGTTGTTCTTCAATTTGCCTTTTTTTCATCTCATTATCATGTTTCGTTGCAATAATATAGCTATTTAAAATCCCACCATGACTTTACGGACACACTGTATGTATGTATATATATATATATATATATATATATATATTATATATATATATATATATATATATATATATATATACAGGGCGTCCCAAAAAAATGTATACACACTTTAACAGCTGATAGCTCAATTGATGTTTCTTTCTTTCCAAGTTAAACCCATTAGAATTAAAATGGCAGTCAGACTAAGCTTTGAACAAAGGAAATTCATTCTAAAATGCTACTGGAAGTGTGAAAACGCAGTTGAAGTGCAAAGACAGTTTAGGAGGGGAGTTTCAAACAGATCCACCAACGCGACTTACCATCACTCGAATTAGAGATAAGTTTGAAGCCGATGGAACTGTTCAGAATGTCCACAAGAAGCGTTCCGGAAGACCACGGACATCGACAAGCCCCACAAAGCAGAGAAGAGTACTGGAAACGTATCACCAAAGTCCAAGAAAATCTGTGCGGCAAGCGAGTCGTGAGGTAGGAATTTCAGAATCGTCTGTCCAACGCATTTTGAAGCGCTGTCAATGGAAAAGTTACATTCCAAGATTAGTCCATGCTATTAATGAAGATGATCCGGACCGAAGAGTGGAGTATTGCGAGTGGTACTTGGCACGATGTGGATGTGGATTGGACGAAGGGGTTTCGTAGAATACCCTCCGCGTTCACCAGACCTCACACCACTAGACTTTTTTTTATGGGGATACTTAAAAGACAAAGTCTACGCTATAAAACCTGCAACAGTCGCTGAATTGAGAGCAGCCATTGAACGAGAATGCACACAAATACCAAACGAAATGTTTCGTGATGTTTGCGATTCCATTGCTTCGCGTTATCAGCAGTGCCTGGACCAGAACGGACGTCAGTTTGAAAACAGGCGTTGACAAAACAATTAAATAATGTCTGTAGATTCTATTACATTTTGAAAATGAAATGTATTTTAATAAACACTGCCTTTATAAGTATTTAAATGTGTATACATTTTTTTGGGACGCCCTGTATTATATATATATATATATGTATATATATATCAACGTAAAGAACGACGCTTGTATAGGTGAACATGCCGCGCAAGATGAGGAGGGAGAACGAACAAATGAAAAAATGAGGTAACCACCCGGGAATCGAACCCGGGATCTTCCGATTGCCGGTCAGATATGATAACCACTACACCATGGTCCTCACTCGATCAGAAGTCGTAATTCTCCTACATACGCGCAGAAACCAATGCCCCGAGGGGGGCACCCCCCGCATGCCGCACCTATATATACACATTTCAACTGCAAAGAACATGCAGTATAATTAACGTAAAGAACGACGCTTGTATACTGCATGTTTTTTGCAGTTGAAATGTATATATAGGTGCGGCATGCGGGAGGTGCCCCCTCGGGGCATTGGTTTCTGCGCGTATGTAGGAGAATTACGACTTCTGATCGAGTGAGGACCATGGTGTAGTGGTTATCATATCTGACCGGCAATCGGAAGATCCCGGGTTCGATTCCCGGGTGGTTACCTCATTTTTTTCATTTGTTCGTTCTCCCTCCTCATCTTGCGCGGAATGTTCTCCTATACAAGCGTCGTTCTTTACGTTAATTATACTGCGTGTTCTTTGCAGTTGAAATGTATATATATATATATATATATTATATATATATATATATATATATATATATATATTGATGCTACGTGTTTGGGGGTTTATTGTGTATTTATTTATTATTATTTTGGGGGGGGAGGGGAAGAAGCAAATAAACATTAACCCCTCAAAATCCTGTTTTTCTTTAATGTTGGTCCGAAGTATTCTTATTTCAAATATTAATTTAACAGATAATAATAACATTAGAGAATAACACAAGGATATTTGATTCGAGTCTTCTTGATTCAGTTCATGACTTTAATGAGTAAATGAATACAAAAGGCAGGCTCACCGGAAATTAGTGAAATAAGTCTCGATGCAGATGGAAGCAGAGAGGTAAGCGCCTCCGGAAAATGAAAGGAGAGGAGCCTCTGCTCTGTTGCTGTTGATGGACAATATCGGAATGGTTGATTTTCGTTACAATGAAATTAATAAGCCTAGAATTACTGGGGACTGGACCTAAAGGATGAAAACCCACGGTATTGAATAATTTTGCAAACTAATTAATTATAAGTAAGAACAATTAAACTGTTGAATACACACATTTCTGAATGGCGCTTTCTAGGCGGGAATTAATTTATTTTAAGCACATTCTTAAGTTTAAGTACATTACAAACTACAAATTACAATTAAAACTAACATGACCAATTAGAAAGCAGTATTTTTTTAATATAATGTTGTAAAGTATCACTAAGGTATCTTTATTATTAAATTATTATGCCGATGGTTATTTTGATCTACTTGACTGAGGATATAAAATAAAAAATAAATAATAGATTGCAAATGACTGTAAATGAATATATATGTAAGTGGTATTTCTAAGTAGGACGCATGGACACGTGCGTTAAAACAATAAATAATAAGTAACGAATAACGAGTGACACCGATGACAAGATGGTAACAGGAGGGACCACAATGCATAGACGAATAACGAGAATATTAGATAACAGTGAGAATACCGTAAAGTAACAGGAATGTGATAGTTTCAGAGCAGTAACGATGATATGTGTAACAGTTACAATGTAACGTAATATGGAAGAATTTGTAAAACGGAACGAAGGAGGGTTTTGGAAGGAGGAAGGGGAATTTAGGAACGAAGTAAGCATCGCACGACAGAAATATTAGTCATAAATCATTAAAAAATAAAAATATAAAAATGTGCAATCGTGTATTTAATTTACATGGACGTAAAGGTAGACAGAAGCAGACATAGAAAGACACAGGTAGAAAGTAGATGAATAAATAAATGAAGTGGGTAGATGCAATAGGCAGGACAACGGGGAATTACTATATAGTTTATATGGGTATCCACAAACTATTATTTTTCTTTTTAGGGGCCGTTCAAAAATTGCGTAACGCTATTTTTGCTAAAACGTGATACCCCCACCCCCTTGTAACGTTCCGTAACACTAGACCAGACACCCACTAAGATGTTATGTAACCCCTAAGAGGGGTGTCTGGTCTAGCGTTACGGAACGTTATAGGTGGGTGGGGTGGGGGTGTCAAGTTTCAGCAAAACTAGCGTTACATAATTTTTGAACGACTCCTTATTTAATAAATCCTAAAATGATACGTTATGCATTTGGGAATGTAAGAGTTATTTTTTCCGAGTGACTTTTTCAGCGTTTCATCATCAAACATATATGTATACAGGGTAGATGCTTATGTTTTTCATTTAAATGTAATTTAAACATGTATGATAAAGTTTAGCAGTTAAATGTGTCACTGATATGACAGGTTTACCTCTGACTCATCTCAACACTAAAACTTTAAATCTTTAGCATAAGACAAAATAATGAAAGCATTGTAAAGTAATACAACAAAAGTATTTTTCAGTATGCATTCTATGGTATGATGTTTTCTGTAAAGGAAGACTGTGTTGTTTTCTTAATGTGTATCAAAATATCTTAAAATTTCCCGGAAATTTGCTCCGTCTGCGCATGCACAATATGTACATACGCGCTTACATGAAAAAGTGTACAGATATCGGAGTAGTTTTTTTATGCAGGAAGGAGGGGCCAAGGGCAAACGCCCGCAAAAGCGCGTCTCCCATAAAAGAAGAAGAATAGAGCCAAAATCAAGGTCCGGGGTTTTCGAGATGCCTAGACACTCTGCGTTTGAAAGATGGGAGGTCATAGACAGGAGGAAAGATGGATTGAGGAAGATTGTTCCAGAGTAATGAAAGACTGAAAATACCGATTAACCCTTACATTAGATAGTTGGACAGAAAAGGGATGAGAAAGTGAAGAAAGTCTGGTACTGCGTGGTCTCCTTAAAGAAGGAGGGATGCAGTTAGAGGTTCAGAAGAGCAATGTCCGTTATGATAGCGATAGTAAAGAGAGAGTGAGGCAACACTCGGCGAATAGAGAGAATGAAGACAATCATTAAGAGGCGGAGAATTGATGAGACGAAAAGCCTTTGATTCCACCCGGTCAAGGAGGGCTGTGTGGGTTGAACCACCACACACATGAGAAGCATATTCGATACAGGAATACAGGGGTGAACAAGACCCCTGTACAGAGACAGCAACTGAGTGGGAGTGAAGAAACGCGAAGGCGGTACAGCACACCTAACCTCTTAGAAGCTGTTTTAGAAAGAGAGTATATGTGATCTTTCCAGGAAAGATCACGAGAAAAGGAGACACCAAGAATGTTAAGAAAAGAGGAAAGATTTAGTTGTGTATTGTTGAAGGCAAGATTGTGACGAGTAGACAGATGGAGGACCTGAGTTTTTGAGGGATTGAAAGGTACAAGGTTTTCTCTTGCCCCAATCAGAGATAGCAGAAAGATCATTGGCAGGTGCTCCATAGCCACCCCACGCGAATCATGGAGTGAATGTTGAGAGGGACACTTTTGGAAGCGGGTGGAGAAATGAAGAGTGGAATAGGAGTGAATAGGACAGAAAGTGCGAATTAAAAGATTATTAATAAATAAAGGAAAAGAGTGGGTGACAGGACAGAACCCTTAGGAACACACCACTCTTAATAGTTTTAGGGAAGAACAGTGGCCATCTACAAACTGCAGCTATAGATCGACCAGAAAGGAAATTAGAGATTAAGACACAGATAGAAGGATAGAAACCGAACGAGGGCAGTTTCGAAATTAAAGATTTGTGCCAGACTGTATCAAAGGCTTTTGATATGGCTCGCGCAATAGCAAAGGTTTCGCGCAAATCCCGAAAGGAGGATAATCAAGAGTCAAAGAGATATGCAAGAAGATTGCAGTAGTGCGTCCCTTGCGGAATCCATACTGACGATCTGAAAGAAGATTCTGAGAAAAAAGGTGTTTAAGAATCTTTCTATTAAGGATAGATTCAAAAATTTTAGAAAGGCAAGAAATCAAAGTAAATGGACGATAGTTGGAGGGTTGAGAACCGTCACCCTTCTTTGGGACAGGCTAAATGAAAGCGAACTTCCAGCAGGAGGGAAGAGTACCGGATGAGAGACAAAGACGAGAGTTTGCCTCGGCAGGGTGTCAGCACAGAAGCATAGTTCTTAAGAACAACAGGAGGAACACCATCAGGAGCATACGCCTTCATAGAGTTGAGCCTAGATAGGGCAGAAAAAACATCTTTAGAAGGGATTCTAATTTCAGACATAATAAAGTCAGACGGGGGTGGGAGGAGATGGAGGAACAGCACCGGAATCGTCCAGGGTTGAATTGTAAGTGAAAGTTTATGCGAAGAGTTCAGCTTTGTTAGGAGAAGAGACGGCAACTGTGCCGTCGAAATGGAAAAGAGGAGGGAAAGAAGAGGAAGTAAAGTTGTTGAAAAGGCTCTTAGCTAGATGCCAGAAAGATCGAGAAGAATTAGAATTGGATAGATTTTCACATTTTTGTCGGATGAAGAAATTTTTGGCGAGTTGAAGAACAGATTTTGCACGATTCCGGGCAGAAATATGAGATGAGTGAGAGTCAGGAGTTGGATGGCGACGGTACCTTCTGAAAGCCTCCTCTCTGTTGCGGATAGCATTAGAACAAGTAAAGTTAAACCAAGGTTTTTTTGCATTAGTAGTACGAATAGAATATGGAATGTACGCCTCCCTGCCAGAGAGAATCACCTCTGTGATGCGCTCAGCACACCCAGAAGCGTCCCGGCCACGGAAGCAGTAATCATTCCTATTGGAGCGATAGGACAGGAAACAGATATAAGATTGTGATCAGAGGAGCCCAACGGAGAGAAAAGTTTGACAGAGTAAGAAGGATGAAAGGTAAAAAATAAATCGAGAATGTTGGGCCTATTTCCCAGGCGATCGGGGATAAGAGTAGGGTGCTGTGCAATCTGCTCAAGGTCATTTAGGATAGAGAAGTTGTATGCTAGTTCACTAGGGATGTCAGTGAAATGGGAGGAAAGCCAAAGGAGGTGGTGAACATTGAAATCTCCTAAAATGGAGACTGAAAATGGAGATTTCGGCAAAGGGAGAGCGGAAAAGAATGTATTCCATTTTGGAAGTGAGGTTGTCAAAGAATTTGGGATAGTCAGTAGAATTAGAAGAAAGGTAAACAGCGCAGATGTATTTAGTTTGAGATTGGCATGTAAGCCGTAGACAAAGGGTATAGAATTCGGAAGATTCGATTTCGGGAATACGAGAACAAGTTAGGTCATTGCGTACATATACACAACATCCACCTTTGGAGTGAAATTGAGTATAGAGAAAGTAAGAGGGTACAGAAAAGGGGTTGCTGTCAGTCGTCCCAGACACCTGAGTTTCAGTGAGGAAAAGAAGATGAAGTTTAGAGGAAGAGAGGTGGTGTTCAACAGACTGAAAATTTGAGAAAAGGCTCCAAATGTTGCAGAAGTTTAAGAAAAGTGAATCAGACAGAGTTCCAGAACATCTCAAATGGGCGGTAGCAGATCCAGCCTCGCTGCCGGGTCTACGTTCCCGGTATCGGCCGGTGGGGGGGGGGGGGGGGGGTAGCCAGAAATGGAGACATTTATGGTCCCCTTCCCAGGGGACTCCGAGGCTCTTGAAGTTGATGCCATTTTTTTTTTATTTTGAAAAGATTATGTATTGTGTAAGATGCATGTGTATGTAGTGAGGAATAGGGAGAGAAGCGTGTGTTTGAGAGCATGCTCGCTGCTCACAGGGTAGATGGGACACGGAAAAAGATCAGCTGAGGACAGTGACAGGAGAAACGGAAGTTCCAGCACTACTTATCTTCTGTCTACCCCCCCCCCCCCCCCCCCACGGAGCAGTTCCCTGGTCGATTGGTGTCTACAATTTCTTCCTATATCACAATTAGTTTTCTAATATAAAAAAAAATTATCAAGATATCCTTTCCGTAAACGAAGAATCTGTATCGGCTCTTGTTGTGAATAAAAATACAGTATCTTTAAAAGTTTTTAAAATTTGCTTTGCTCTCGCATGCGGGTTCGTCTTGTTTATTATCAGTTCAAAATTTTTAGTTTACATAAATAGGAATTTGTTCTTTAATAACAAATCTAAGGCTAGCTATTTATGGCCTAAATTATCATTATTTATCCAATATTACAAAATAGGGTAAGTTTCACATAAATAAGTATGATAGAGCCGAATAGATCAGTACATATACAAATTTGGTTATTCTTAACTTAGATTACAATACATTTTTTGTATTCGCATTGTAATTTTAGTTGTATTAATATCTTATAATATGTTTTACATGCTCACTCAATATGCAGACTCTTATGTCAGTGCTTTGCGTAGCGTTATGGTTGTCGAAATTTGGGTTGTGTACAAAATAAAAAGTCCAAAGAATCTCTTGGGGTCCACGTAGCTTTACCCTTAAGATAGGCCATTACCAGCACATCAGTAGATTTTAACTGATGTAAACGATACAAAATTAGTTATTTATTTTCTTTCGCACTGAAACATTACTTGAACTTATTATGTTTTAATTATGAGTTTAAAAGACAGATATCGGAAAAAATATTTTGTTCCGTACAAAGATGTAGCGAAGTCAGAATAGAAACTATGAAGTCTTTTACTTTTCATACATTATACATCTGAAGGCGAAATCTAAAGACAGATATATGATAGTCATTAAAAATTGAGATTTTGCACTACAACGAATGTTTCTGATACCAAGTGTGTGATACAGCACATTAATTCAGAAAGATTTTTAAGCTTTTGAAGTGAAATTTTAAAATTATTACATTGCGACGAACACGACATCAATTTTCGAATCTCACCATTATACAGTGTATAATTAGTCATTTATTGTAATAACAAAATGGATACGAAGTGGATGGAAGTTGCCAAGATTTATCCGGACAGCCGTTCTGACTTACTTCGTTTGTGAGGAGACAGGATGCTGAATGGGAAGGGATGACTGATGTGAAGTCGAGTATGAATAGAAGAGAAAAAGATAAGATGTTTTTCTAGTAAAGGATGAATTACAAGAAAATATGACATAATAAGATATACTATTGATAGATGTTTGTGTACTAGGTCAATGTTTAATGGAATGAAAGTAGAAGTGGTGGTGCATACAGTATATGCTCTGCAACGTTAGATGGGAAAGAGAAAGATGAATTCTGGAATAAGTTAAATAATATGGTTGGAAGAATAGGAATTGCGCATGAAGTGACTGTAATGGGTGATCTGAATAGAAAGTTGTCCCTAAACCTGGAGAATTTGGGATGCGCTGTGCGTCTGAATAAATGACAATGGAAACAGAATGGGAATCACCTGGAAGAAGTTCTCTGTGACGCATACGCTTCCAACACAAGGACATCCATAAGTATGCACGGTATAGAGAGAGCGAAATGATAATGGAGAATATTCTGATAGATTTTGTATGGGTTAGTGAGTAAAAATATACTGAAGGATTAGGGTGTCAATTTTAGTAAAGTCAACAATTCAAAAAACTACTAGTGACCAAATGATGCATTTTTATGTGCTAAATCGAAATATGGCTTTAAAATCGAGATTTGACCAATCGTAGCTATTTATATTTGAAGTTGAAATTTACGAAAAATCAGCAATTTTTGCAAATATTTTTTTTATTGTATATAACTACATTTTACATACATTACATACAATTAAAGACATTTTCATTGTTTTCAATATTAAAACTTAGAATTAGATAGGTTTCTTGAACTTTGCCAAGGATGCCACATATAACTAAATTTTACATACATACAATTAAAGACATTTTGATTGTACAGTATTTCAATATTAAAACTTAGAAATATAGATAGGTTTTTGAACTTTGCCAAGGATGCCATATATAACTACATTTTACATACATGCAATTAAAGACATTTTGATTGTAAAGGGTGATCCAGAGAAATGGGACCCAAAAGAAACCCCTGTAACTCTTAAAGTATAAGTCCTTTTATAAAATCATACGCATCATTCGAAAGAGGATAGTTACAAGTTTGTACAGGATTGTATAGGTTTTGACAATACAAGACAAGATAAGATACAAAACAAAATAAAAGTGTTAGTTAAAACTAACCCTTCAAGATGACTGCATGGACTGTGGAACAGCTGCGTTTCATAACTGAGCAATATTATGAGCATGGAAGAAGTGTAGTTTCAGCTCTTAGAAGGTGATTTTGACATCTGAAAATTTGTCTTGAAAGATCTTTGAGCTGAAACTACACTTCTTCCATGCTTATAATATTGCTCAGTTATGAAACGCAGCTATTCCACAGTCCATGCAGTCATCTTGAAGGGTTAGTTTTAACTAACACTTTTATTTTGTTTTGTATCTTATCTTGTCTTGTATTGTCAAAACCTATACAATCCTGTACAAACTTGTAACTATCCTCTTTCGAATGATGCGTATGATTTTATAAAAGGACTTATACTTTAAGAGTTACAGGGGTTTCTTTTGGGTCCCATTTCTCTGGATCACCCTTTATTTCATTATTAAAACTTAGAAATATAGATATGTTTCTTGAACTTTGCCAAGGATGCCATGTCTGCCTTGCTCTTGTTCCTGGACATGAGCTCCCTACTGGCCACCTGGCCACTGATGTACGCCTCCCTTCTCTCTTGTGAGTAAACATGTTGTGCTGCTTCAGTTTCATCCTTACACACCTCTCTACTGACTGTGTGTGTGTGTGTGGGCAGTGGGCCATGCAGGAACTTCCATTGGTCTATCCAGAAACTCCTTGATTGCAGCAGTGGTGAGGGAGCAGGTCAAAGGAGGGTCATTCACGCCAGAGTTCCAGTCAATAAGCTCCGAGAGTTTGGTGGCATCTGGGTTGATGTCAGGAGTCTTCCTGGGTCTGACACTGCAGTCTCCTACCTGTGTGTCCTCATCTCCTTCACCTTTGATTTCCAGTAATTTAGAGTGTGTCAATTTTAGTAAAGGCAACAATTCAAAAACTACTAATGCTCAAATGATGTCATGTAATGCTCAAATGATGTCATATTATCTAGCAAACTTAGAAATATCTTTAGTGTTGTTTAAAAAAGCCATTTACCTACTTATATTTGACCAGAACGAAGGAGGACGAAGACTTCATACCAGACTCAGTCTGGTATGAAGTCTTCGTCCTCCTCTTTCCTCCCTGCCTCCTCCACTCATGCATTCACAATCAAAACTCCAGCATTTGTAACTATGTGAAACTTAGAAACCATACTGCACACCAAAAATAACCAAAGTTGACCACACATATCAATGGTACATTGATATGTAGGAGACTGCAGTGTCAGACCCAGGAAGACTCCTGACATCAACCCAGATGCCACCAAACTCTCGGAGCTTATTGACTGGAACTCTGGCGTGACTGACCCTCTTCTGACCTGCTCCCTCACCACTGCTGCAATCAAGGAGTTTCTGGATAGACCAATGGAAGTTCCTGCATGGCCCTCACACACAGAGTCAGTAGAGAGGTGTGTAAGGATGAAACTGAAGCAGCACAACATGTTTACTCACAAGAGAGGAGGGAGGCGTACATCAGTGACCAGGTGGCCAGTAGGGAGCTCATGTCCAGGAACAAGAGCAAGGTAGACATGGCATCCTTGGCAAAGTTCAAGAAACATATCTATATTTCTAAGTTTTAATATTGAAATGCAATCAAAATGTCTTTAATTGTATGTATGTAAAATGTAGTTATATATGGCATCCTTGGCAAAGTTCAAGAAACTTATCTATATTGCTAAGTTTTAATATTGAAATACAATCAAAATGTTGTTAATTGTATATAATGTATGTAAAATGTAGTTATATACAATAAAACAAATACTTGCAGAAATTGCTGATTTTTTGTAAACTTCAACTTCAAATATAAGTAGCTACGATTGGTCAAATCTGGATTTTAAAGCCATATTTCGATTTAGCACATAAAAATGCATCATTTCGTCACTAGTAGTTTTTGAATTGTTGACTTTAGTAAAATTGACACACCCTACTGAAGGATGTATGTGATACAAAAGCTGTGCGAAGATTGAGTTGAAGGTTTTCAGCTTATATGATTCTATTGTATAAATTTTAGTTCTTTGGTGCTTAGTATGAGAGAGAGAGAGAGAGAGAGAGAGAGAGAGAGGCTGAATTCGAAAAGAAAACATAGGAAACAGAAGAAAAACAGAGGAAGTCCTTGTCGAGAAACGGCCTACATGACCAAGCAGCTGACAGTAGTAACACCACCGAAACAGAAACATAAGGTTCCACCTTGAGCTCATGAAAAAGCTGCCAAAAAACGACAGGAAGGTCAAGCCTATCAAACATAAGAATAAGGGTCATTAATCTTTTTAGAGATACGCTTGATCTTTATGGCCTACTGGTCATCCAGTTCAGGTTGAAGAGTCACCTCCAAGTATCGGAGATGATCATGGGAGAAAACAATTCCGCGAGAGTGGTTGAAGGAAAAATGAGCCGAGCGACTTACAGAGGTACCCGCCTTAGAGGAGAGGGCCCGAAGGCGAGATTTCTGTTCCGAAAAAGACATCTCCACCAGCAGACTCCCATCGGACTGTGAAACAATGCGCGGAGTGGCTTCGCAAGCGGAAACTATAGCACGGTGTGGCTATCAAAATGTTCCATTCAGTGAGAGCAGTACCATCCACCGAACGGATTATAAGGTACGGAACCCAACAAGGAGAGATCTTCTGTCGGGAGCTTAGATACCCCAACAATCCCAGGGATCGCAGGTAACATTCAAAGTGTCTCAGGGTAACCTCAACACCGAAAAAGGTGTCGATACTACTAATGCCCCCTTGATCTGAACCTAAGCAAGACTGGCCGATTGTTTCACCAGAGCCACAGTGAACCTCCAGTTTTACCCTAGCCCGCACAAAAAAAAGCGTGTTGCCCACCAAGGAACAAAGTGGGTTTTAACTATAGCTGATAAAGTTTACGAAGATTACATATCCGTTGATCAGAGACAAACAAATCAGTTTTACGGAAGGCAGAGAATGCACGGATCAATGTTTGTAGTGAGACATCTACAGAAGCTAAGGCTAACAAGACCCTAAGATCCACTCTAAGGTTAGCCCGAGAGAAGAAGAGAGTAGGGGGTTAAAAGAAGAGAATAGGGAGTTAACAGAAGAGAATAAGGGGTTAAGTAAGTAGGAAAACCTATCATTCGTGGGTTAACATTCATTCAGAAAAAGAGAGAGAAAGACTGACCATCATCATCTGCCAGCCACTGCCGACAAGTCGGAAAAATAGTCGAAAAAAATAGGAAAGGGGTGAAAGATGAAAAGAAGTAAAATAAGAACGCTTACAAACCATGCAAACACAGTCTTAACTCAAAGAAACACTGTCATACCATGCAAACTACAGACATGCAAGTAAAGAGAGGATGAGAAAAGAACAAAAAAAAAAATTATGAAGAATATAACAAAAAGTGGGTTAGTTTACACTAGCTACATCTAAGTTCGTGTTACTCTAATTTTTTTTTTACAATATAAATTTAACGCTGGCATATCACGCTGGCATGTCACAAGCTGGCATCAATCGTCAAACAGCCTCAAACCTCGACTATCACCCCAAGAGCTCCTGTTGCTAATTGTTTTATTTTAAACGACGATAATATTTTTAAAATTCCTATCTAAACGGTTTTTTAAACATATTAACGCTGGTAGAGTTCACGACGGGCGTGGGAAGATTATTCTATTTATCAATTACTTTAAACGTAAAAAGGTTTTTAGCAATGTTAGTAATGAAACGTCTACCACGTAATTTAAATCCGTTATTACGAGTATTGCTATTATCGAAAATGAACAATTTGTCAAAATTTACGTTATCGATTTTATTAACGATTTTGAAAACTTCAATAAGCTCCCCCCTTAATCTCCTAGTCTCGAGTGAATGCAAGTCTAACTCTTTAATCCTATCTTCGTAAGACTTGTTGCGTAGTGACGGAATTACAGTAGTTTCGTGTCGCATCGCTGAACCCTTTTCAACCTATCAATATCCTCACGCAAATACGGGCACCAAAACTGAACGGCATATTCTAAGTGAGGCCTGACTACTTAATGACTAGGTAAGTGACATCTGAGTGATACATTTGATGATGAGAAGTAAACGGTATATGTAACATTTACATTTGCTTTGTGGCAAGTTCTAAGGCTCTGCTGGCAATAAACTGCTAAATGTTGCAATAATTCTGAAGTTAGAGTTAAGGGTGAGATAAGTGACTGCTTTAATATTAATGTTGAAGAATGACAAAGTTGTGTGATGTCAACATTGTACTGAATGTGCATATGAAAGCAAGAATGGAAAGCAAGCATGGAAAGCAAGAATGTAAGGGAGAGGAATAAATATACATTTGGAAGAGAATATGTATGTTGATGAGATGCCTGAGTGAATCAGAGAATAAATTAAAGACATCACTGAATTATTTCCTTATGTGTGAAAGGAGATTATTGAAAATAAAAGTGAGATTCTTGTGGCTATGAGAAAGGTCCAGTCAGCGTGAAGGTTTTGGTGAAGGAAGAAACATGAGTTTCAGGGTCGTGAAAGAATTTTAATATTTGAGGTGCTTTACTAACAACAAGTAAAGTGGAAGTTGAAAATATAGTGAAGAAGGGCAAGTAAGTAATGGTCACAATAAAACCTTTGGTAGAAAGGGAATACTTCAATGCACAATAATTGCAGCGAGAAGTTTACATGAAGGTGAATTAGGTTCAACACTGACTTATGGATGTGAGACACGTTTGGTATGCCAGAAGTTGTAGTTGAGATCGATAATTTTATAAACATGACTCAGTAAAACGGATTAACTGAATGAAGAATAAAAACATATGGAAAAAGTGTGAAGTGACATATTCACTGGATGTATGATCATTTGGAGAGAAAGAATTATGAGCTGATAAAATTCTATATAGCAGTGAGTGCCAAGGTGGGAGAAGTAGAGAAGCCCTGATAAAGATAGAAGGATGTACAGTAATTAGTAAATAGTAAATGTGAATAAACATGGAGACAAGAAACAGGGACGAATGGAAGCAGTTTATGAGACCATAGTCTCACCCAACATCCTACTGGAAGTACGATTCCAACCTGTTCATGAAAGGTAATACTCAGGGGCGCATTCCCAACTATTTCTCGGGATGTATTATTTTAGTGTGTTAATGAATGACAATATTTTGTAATGCACATAACAGATATATTTTTTTAACACACACAAAACACACATGCGGAAGCCATTCGGCTTATTAATGTGATATTAAAGACTATAACTTAACTATGTACACATACAGTGTATACAGCTACACTAGTAGGCTACACAGTTGTAATGCACTTAATAAACGGCTAAACTGTACAGCTTACTGTACTGTAGATAGAGTGTAGATTTGTAATGAATATTACATAGGACGCTTCCTGGCTTTTTGTTTGGAAAACTGCGTGATTGTGTCCTCGAAACTCACCGACTGCAACACCTCATGCTCTATATTCAACAGCGCCAGGGACGGAAGGCGCTCCTGGCCCATTGTGGAGCGAAGGTAATTTTTGATCAGTTTGAGTTTCGAGAATGAACGTTCACCAGAACAGTTCGTGACAAACATACACAGGTATATTCTCATTGCTATTTCCATGTTTGGGAATGTTCCTTTCAGTTCGTTTGTGTTCATATGCCGATAAAATCTGTTGCACATGTCTTCACGTTCCGTCTGGGATTCTGTTTCACTTTCGGTGAGTTTCATTAGGGCAGCGAACTGCACAACTTCTGTTACCAGCTCTTTCTCCAGATCAGCCGGATAGCATTCTACTAGATGTTCAGCTGACCGTCGGAGACTGTCGATGTCCAGGACTAGAAGGAAATACAAAAATCCAAATCTTTTCTGCAGGACAGCGTACGCTTCTAGACGAGTGTTCCGAGTGGTACACAGTTTATCAATTATCGGTAGAAATGCAGTGGTCCGAAATGAATCTCTTGGTGTCAGGTTCGTATCTTCGGCAGTTCCGATTTCGTCATGATGGCGCTTTCTTTTCTTTGTGCGTTGAGTCGATTCCTTGTATACTCGATGACCTCACTTTCCGATGCCCTGGTCCTCGAATTCGTCAAATCTTGATCTGAGATCTTCAACAAATTGCAGTAGTGATTTCAGCAAGAGGGTGGCTGAGTCTAACGACATTCCTTGTTTTTGCAGAGATGCATTCGTTTTTTGAAATCGTTCGAGAATAGTGCTCCATAAAACCAATAAAATGGCTGTTTCGAGTTGTTGAAGCTGTTTAGACAATCCCCTGGCTTCGATCCTGGCTTCCGCAGTTTGGCCGGTATCTGCTGCTAGCTCATCCAGTACCATGATATTCTCGGCGTAGCCTTCGGTTAAAGATTGGACGGCATCTGATCTGGCTGACCAGCGGGTATCGGAGATACCTTTGTCGACCTTTAGTTTCCCACTACGGGAACTACTATCGAGAACCTCTACATGTCGACGCCATCGGTATGTCGAGGAGACGAGAAACGTGTAGACATTCTGAATGAGCATAAACAATTCAACGGCTGCTGTGCAACTGTCCACTGCTGATTTACCCACAAGATTTAGTGAGTGGCACATGCATGGCACAAACTCAGCATACGGAGATTTTGACTTGATGTGGCTCTTTACGCCGTTGTATTTCCTTGCCATATTGCTTGCGTTATCATAAGACTGTCCTCTGCAGTCTCCAATTCGAATGCCATGCGTCTCCAGAAAGTTGAGGACCACGTCGGCGATTCCTTTCCCTGTATGTGTTCATAGGTATGAATTGTAGAAATCGCTCGACGGACCCAGACTCAACCACATATCGGACGGTGAAGCACAGTTGATCGGTGTGGGAAACATCAGGCGTAGAGTCGACGGATAGAGAGTAGTATTTTGACTGCTGGATTTCTTGGATAATCGTCTGAAGTACTTTATCGGCCATCAACAGTATGATTTCCTCGCAAATGAAATGAGAGAGATACGAGATGTGTCCGCTACCTTTGTTGGCATGCTCGCTTACATGCGCAGCTAGAAAACTGTCATACTTACTTAAAAGTTCCAAAATTCCGTAATAGTTGCCGTTGTTTGGTGAACCGAAACGGGAGTCGTGTCCACGAATTGCTAGTCCTCGTGACGTGATATACTTGATAACGTCGACACAGCGCCGCAAAACTTCCTGCCAGTAGTTGCACTTCTTTTCAAACTGGTTCACCAGTTTCGAATCAACACGGCCAGAGACAGACTTTCTAACCAACAAATATCTCATCGACTCCATATGTTGCTCACATTTTCCGTGTGCTTCGACCGATTGTCTACCATGCTTCCAGTCGTTGAACCCGATTGTGAACTTGCTGTCCGCCCTCGACATTAATTTACAGAAAAAACAGTAAACACAGCCTGTGGACTCAGAATAGCACAGCCATGACACCTCAATCCTCTCATTCGTCAGGCTATGTTTCTTAACAAATAATGTCTTCGTACATCGGCGTGTTGTACCACTTTCAGTAGTTGAAGAGTTACTGAAGTCGCTGTCATAATTTCGGCAATCTGATGTTCCCCGCTCTATCCAGAACTCTCTAAAGTCATCGGTCAGCACTTGTGGCCACAAACCAATGTCATTAATTGCATGTCCTGAAGCTGGTGGGCCTGCTGAACGCACTGATAGACGGGTATTCTGAAGACGCAGCTGCTGATGTAGCGGAGGCAACTGGTGGGCCTGCTGAAGGGGTTGACGTAGACGAGTCTCCTGAAAATGCAGCTGCTGAAGTAGTGGAGGCAGCTGCTGGGCTTGCTGAACACACTGACGTAGACGCGTCTTCTGAAAACGCAGCTGCTGAAGTAGCGGAGGCAGCTGGTGGGCCTGCTGAAGGGGCTGACTTAGTTGCTGATGATTTAATCCAATTAGTCAGTTTCGGTACCGTCGCAAGAAACTCTTCTCTGCGCTTCTTATCCTTACGCTTTTCACTACCGGGTTTATATTTCCTCCTTCGATCCCGGTCACGGCCCGTTTCCATGTTGTACGTATTACAATGCCAACAATAAGAACATAAGTCATGAATCTGCAACAGAAACAACAAGAAGTAAGTTAGTAACAACATTGGAAATGAGTAACACTAACAAGAACAACACATTAAACACCATCAAAGCGGATATTAGAATGCCTGATGACATGCCGCCCGCCGGAAAAAGTAAAACGCAAATACGTGACGTTTAATTTTTTTCAATTGAAATTTGCGGGGCCCATCGGGCGCGGGGCCTTGGACATTTGCCCGGTAAGCCACCCCCTAAATGCGGTCCTGGTAATACTGGATCCCTGAGGATGGGATGGCACTAGGGTGTGCACGAGTACCGAAACAAACTTAGGAACCGGGACCGATACCAGAAAAATTATCGGGAACCGGGAAATCCCGGGAAAAAACCGACTAAAATTTTTGTTTTAACCATTGTTCGTAAAATTAAACTTAGTCTAATTGGCATAAAAAAATCTAAGCATTGAGATCAATTATGTTTATTTATCTTGTTTTACATCATTTATGAAGTAGTATTTAAAGAAAATTTGAGCATTTAGAACCGCATCAGATAATTGAGAACGAAAAAATCTAAGCATTGAGATCAATTATGTTTATTTATCTTGTTTTACATCATTTATGAAGTAGTATTTTAAGAAAATTTGAGCATTTAGAACCGCATCAGATAATTGAGAACGAATCTTTGAAAGAAATAGACCAGCTGCTGAAAAAGCTCGTTCACTTTCAACGCTTGTAGGTTTAATTGTTAGAAGTGCAGCTCGCAATCGATCCAGCTTTTCTGTGCGATTCCCTGTCGCTTCAAACAGTTTGAATTCTTTGCTGGCATCGAAATTTTCTTGATTTTTTACATTCTTTGGAGATTTAAGTTTATTTACTACATCGTAGTATTCCTGAAGCAAAGGGTCGTTGGACTCGTTGATAGTATCGGGCGTATTTTGATTTACTTCTTCAATACCAGTCCTTTCTTCTTCGTTTTCTTCATTAGCTTAACAGAAAACGTGTTTATGACGTAAACAGTAAACACTGCTTACGTCATAAGTAGTCAAAGTTACGTCTAAGCAGTAAGCACTGCTTGCGATTGCGACGATCCATACAAATTACAATACGTTTTAAACGGAAGGAATATTCTCTTAAGATATCATTTTTTATTTTTAAATACGTAGAAATCTACTTATTAAATTTTTTTATTTTTAAAATATGTAGAATCTACTTATGCAGCTCTTGCATAGTAAAAACAATGCAACTGTTTTTAGAGTGTATAGGAACCGGGAAATCTTTTCGGTTCTCGGTTCGGTTCCTGAAATCTAGGAACAGGGAATTTCCCGGGTAGCAAGAACCGGGTGCACACCCAAGATGGCACCTATTCCCAAAGGCGATTTTGAGTATCTCTGGTCCTAAGTTTGAGCTTTGTGCCCACCCGGTGAAGGATGGGAAATGGCTTTTCATTTAATGTATGTATCCATTTGAAATCATGCATTTACATTCTATTATAGTTTGCTCTTGACTATCATAATACTGGAAATTTTTTTTTTCCAAAACAGGTTTAAAGGTTTCATCTGTAAATAGTGCGTCATCTTTGATTCTTAGAGTAATTTTCGCAGTAGCAAAAGTGTGGAATCTTTCAGACAATGCAAAACCTTAAAATAATGCATCATTATTTATGCGGGCCACCGTCCATTTAGTAATACTGCATAATTAATTTGTATGGACGAAATTTTTTCTAAATAGTGTTTCGCAGACAATGTCTTTAACCAGCTATTGTAATCTGATATGGCTATGATGATGTGGCATCAGCTCAAAACCCTTTAATCTCAGAAATTACAAGTGTCGCAGTTAAAAGATTAAAAACACTGAAACCCCAACAGAAAATAAAACCGTAAAATTACTTTCGATCAGTTAGCTAGTCCTCATCAATTACTAAAACCATTAAAAAGAAATAAATCACGCGATGTCGCCGACCTATTAGATAGCTCCCCACAAATACTTCAGTCTTTGTTTACTGTTACTATCATATTTTCATTCAATATTATTTTAAAAACACTTAACATTTGATATCTTAATGTTTCAGGATTTTCTTCTTTAATGCAACAAATAATACAACTGTAGGGTATGCTTTATTAACCCAACCTTTAAACGTGCTGTAAGGTTGTTCGTTATGGTGTGCTACAACTCTTCTATTATGTGAGGACTGTTGCAATAAAGAAATCACTACATTCATGAATTGGTCGATATTGAAATTAGGCAAAGATACTTCCAACAAGAAGTTACTAGATGCTGCACGCCAAAGAGGAGCATGAATCATTCTCAGTCCCACTTTGAAAAATCTGAAACCACCGAAGTCTCCTGATCTATCACAACCAGTGGTGTAGTGCTAAATAAAGAGGTGAGGGAACGCATTTTGAAAGTGTTACTCAGATGCGGGGGGGGACAATGGCGAGCGCGGCGAGCCCATACAGCTGGGGGTCCGGGGGCACTGTAAGCCCCCCGGGAAATCTTTTGAAATCTGACCAATTTCAGGGATATTTGAGGTCATATGCACTGGATATTAGGATATATTCCAAGGTTGAAGATGCAGTATTTCCAGTGTCATTAGATATACGACATCCAGTACGATCAATAAAAATAGCTAACAACTGGAATGATTAACTAAAAAAAAGTTAACAACTGGAACGCCGTGGTGAGTTTCACCAGATCTTTATAGGCTAGCATTGCCTCAGTCGAAGCTAAAAGAAATGAAGCAGTTAATGATTCTTTCTCATATTTCTTCTAGGGGTGGGAATTAAAATTTCATGACGTTAGAGATTTGTAAGTTCGGATTTATTTGAAATAGTGAGGGAACGCCGTTCCGTCTACCAAAAAAAGTAAGGGAACGCCGTTCCCACGCGTTCCCACAGCACTACACCACTGACACAACCATTTCTTTCTTAGGGAATACGTAACTTCGACAACGCGCAGCATTACTTTGAATGTACCTACAGACAAAATAAATCAATTTCAACTATTGTGATTGAGGATGGTAATGCTTGTTTGGAGCTAAGCTCATGAAAATTTTTACCATGATAAGTTAACTTTGTTGAATATTAAAGGGTAGAACAAGTTTAATGGGTTAACCTTTGGTTAGCTTCCGCCCGAATTGTTCATTCTGACGAAGGTCAAGCTTTTCACTCCACCTTAGACCTACAGTTTAACGTGGAATCCGAACCACGGCCCCATCAGCAGCCCAGCGTCTTAACCACTAGGCCACCTAGGGTACCCATTTATCTACCAACCACTTTCTTTATTGTGTGGAAGGATGAACAGCTGGGTTTTGCTGCGCGCCGGCTGCCGTCGGGTCTCGAACCCGGGGCCGATAGATTCGTAGTCAGCGACGCTAACCACTACACCACCGAGGCGCATTTTTTAAAATGGGGGAAAATTCAGCATCTGAGATTTCACTTTTTGGTCATTATTGCTTTTGTTCCTACACTTAGTGTGAATAACTGTGTGAAGTATGGTTGGTCTACGGTGTCGTTAAGAGGTCGCTCAATCATGCATGACGTGTCTCACTAATGACTGATTACTATAGTATGACTAAATTTGGCTTCATCTTTTGTAGGAATGTGTAGAAATGCCGCCGAAGCAATAAAAAACACGGTCTAGCAGTGAGGTGTGGTTACTAGGGAAGGCGGAGGAGAAGTTAACTAGGGCAAGACTCCCTACCAAGCTTGAAGTCTTCCGGAAATTCATGTTCCACCATCTGGAGGAGAGGAAGACAGAATATAACAGTGCGGTGATGACCATTGAGGCTTTGATCCCGTTTTGGACAAAAGCAAACGTTCCAATGACGGATACCAGATACGCTGAGAAGCAGCTCCTGAAACTGTACGAGCAATACAAGGGGCTGAAGAAGAACCGCACAAAGAATTTCCCATCCTACAGAATGAAGGAGGACATATTTCGCGGAGACCTTGACGATGTGTTCGATCTTTCACGTCATGACGCCCTCGAGACCATGATGAATGAGGAGGACAAGAACTTCCTTGTCGCTCAGCTCGATAATCCCACTTCCTCCAGCTTTGGTCCGATTGACAAGAAAATGGCTGACCACAAACGAGGAAGAGGATTCGGTGTGAGGTGGAGATGAACCGAGAGGAGAAGGCCAAGCGCGAGGCGGATGCGAGATGGTCCCAGGGAGAACTGGAGGCTTCTAGTTCAAGCACATCTGAATCATCAGATTCAGATACTGTAGTTTTTAAGGAGTCAGCACGAAAACGTTCCACTCCTAAGCGATTGAAGTCTGTGATCACGCCTGACATTTCCTTAGCCTCGGATCGCCACAACATCAGTGACAGGAAAGGAATGGCAGTGGTCGCAGCAACTATTAAATCGCTGGGGCACAACTTGGACGAAGTGTCAATCTCACGCAGCACCATTCGTCGCGTGAGACAATGTACACGTGAAGCGGTGTGCCGCGAAGATCAGGCCACTTTCAAGACCCATGAGCCCCTTCTCTTGCACTGGGATAGTAAGCTGCTTACAGATATCTCCCATGGGTTAGAGGTGGTGGACCGTGTGGCTGTGCTTGTAACCGGTAACGGGGAAGAGAAACTCCTTGGAGTTCCAATGGTAGCTGCTGCAACTGGAGCATCTCAGGCTCAGGCGTGCCTGATGCTTGTGGACGACTGGTCTTTGAGGGGCAACGTTCGAGGTCTTGTTTTTGATACAACTTCGTCCAACATGGGACTTCATGCTGGAGCTTGTACTCTCATTGAAAAGGAGTTGGGTATTGATCTGGTGTGGATCGCTTGCCGACACCACGTGGTAGAAGTCGTCCTTGCTGCGGCCTTCGGTGCTTGTTTCGGAACATCCAGTGGACCTGAAATTGGCCTATTCAAGTGCTTCAAGCAGCACTGGGTTTTCAGTGATCGCAGCAAGTTCGAGAGTGCACCCGACAGCCTGTTCATTGAAACAGCAGAGCAGAGGAAGGAAATGGTCTCCTACTACAAGGAGGCTGTCAAGAAGAAGAGCCAGCGGGACGACTATGATGAACTGATGCTTCTCTGCCTCCTTTTCTTGGGAGGGAAGCTTGACGGTCCTGTGAGAATTCGAAGCCCTGGAGCCATGCACCATGCGCGATGGATGGCCAAGGCCATTTACACGCTCAAGGTGTTCCTATTCAGAGATCAATTCACCTTCCTTCAGACCGAGAAACGGAACATCGAGGAACTAAGCCTGTTTATCACGCTCCTTTACGGCCGCTACTGGAACGAGGCCAGTGTTGCATACATGGCTCCATTGAATGACCTCACTTTCTTGCGCCAGCTGAAAGCTCACCCAGGAAAGACGAACGACGCGGCCTTTGCCGCGATGAAGCGCCATTTGTGGTTCATTTCTGAGCACTTAATCCCCTTGGCACTCTTTGATCCTCGAGTTCACCCGTCCACGAAGGAGAGGATTGCTCACAACATCGTAGTTGTTCCCGAAAAAAGAAAAGGACTCAAGCGCGTGGATGGAAAAACGTTCTCCTCGAGCAATCCCTTGGAATTCTATGCCACCAAACGTTCAGCAATTTTCTTCAACCTCGTCATGCAGCACGGAAGTGAACAGGCGCAATCATTTCTGTCCAAGACACCAAATGATTGGAACACAGATCCAGCTTACCAAGGAATGAAGGAACGTGTAGAGAAGATGGCAGTGGTTAACGATTGCGCAGAAAGAGGACTTGCGCTCATTAAGGCTTTCAACAGCACAATCACGAAGGATGAAGCGCAAAAGCAGTACCTTCTCCGCGCAGTCGCTCAGCACCGCAAGGAATTCAAAGAGCCGACTAAAACTGGTCTCAAGAAGACCTAAAAATCTTCAACTGTGTGCATTATTTGTTCCGCTGTTATAATTTCATAATATATATATAATATATATATAATATATATATATATTATATAATATATATATATATATATTATAATATATATATATAATATAGTCATTAATTGTCAAGTCATTATTATCCTTGTTCAATAAATGTTCCAGTCATAAATTGTCGTCATTATTCAAATTGTTTCATTTTGAGCGAGTGCATAAAAAGGTCTTAGAGCAAAGAATTGGCAGGTTTATTCTTGTGGGGGAATAGAATAAGGGCAGATGTGACCGAATTTAAAATTCCAAAAAACGCTGTTGTGGACCACCCTAATATATATATATATATATATATATATATATATATATATATATATATATATATATATATATATATATACAGGGTAGCAAAAGTCAGGAACCATAGGCATATTTTATTAAATTATAATAAATGTTCAAATTGGTGGCCTTCCACTTCGAGACACTTTCTGACGCGTTGAATGCATGATGTTTGAACATTCCTTAACACATTGGTACTGATTTTGGCGCACTCAGATGTGATTTTATCCTTTAAAGAACGTATGGTTGTGAGTCGATCGGCATAGACTACCGACTTGAGATGGCCCCACAAGAAAGAGTCAAGAGGCGTGAGGTCGGGAGACCTAGGTGGCCATTCGACGGGCCCTCGCCGTCCGATCCACTTGCTTGGGAATGTTTCATCTAAAGAGCTCCGGGCGATGGTTGTGAAATGTGGTGCACCATCCTGCTGAAACCACATCTCCGCCCGTTCTGCCAATGGAATGTCGTCCAGTATGGGCATTAGAAATGTTTGCAGCATATGCAGATATGTTTCACCTGTTACATTGCCGTCGAAAAAGTACGGACCAATTAACCGACCCCCACAGACGGCAGCCCACACCATAATTCGTGGATCGAATTGCACATGTCCTTCCTCCATCCAGTGGAGGTTCTCATTGGCCGAATAGCGTGCATTATGCCTATTGACACGACCGCTGAGGTGAAATATCGCTTCGTCGCTGAACAGGATCCTTCGGTGAAGCTGTCGATGTTGTAGAAACCACTGGTAGAACTCTACACGACGGTCTGTGTCGTCACCGTGCAGTTCCTGAACGAGTTGGACTTTGTAGGGGTGGAAACGATTTGTTGTAAGAATTCGTTGAATGGATCTTCTGGAGACACCCGTTTCCTGGGATAACTTTCTTAAGGACTTACGTGGGCGGTTTTCGAGGTGATTGAGTACCGTTAGTGATGTTGCTGCATCGGTTGAACGTTTTGGCCGGCCACCTCGCGGCCGATCATGAACACGTCCCGTTTCTTTGAAGCGAGTGAACAGTTTTCCAACTGATGCCTGAACAACTGGCGGCCTCTCAGGGTGTTTTTCATTAAAAGCAGTAGCAAATGATCGGTGTGTGTTACCACGCCTTGCACACATTAAAACTATCTCCACCCGTTCATTTATTGTCAATTTCTGTGCCATAGGTTCAACAACAAATCTGAAAAGAACAAAAAATTAAAACACAAATTATTAAAATGTGCTTATGGTTCCTGACTTTTGCGCCACCCTGTGTGTGTATATATATATATATATATATATATATATATATATATATATATATATATATATTTTAGTTTATATATTAAAATATATTACACTGGTATGCATATGAAATTTTTTTGTCTGCTGTGAGGGTTTTTTCAACTCATATTATATAATTCGACCATGCTGAATTCGAAAATGACATTGGTTTTCCTCAATCAGGTCAGGTTTTTTCTCTATTGGCCATTTATTATAAGTCCAATTTTATCCCCAAATTTATTGATTTTTTTAGCTTAAACACTGTAGATACGAGTAATATTATAAGAACACTCGTGAAAAATGAAAACATTGTGTGAATAAATACTTTTATTCATACAATGAATATGGAAAAAAGTTTATTGAGGAAGGAATGAAGTTTTTTTGGCTTTCCGTCTGTGTTTTTCTTCGGGCACGTCTCGCTTCAAACACCAGCAATAGTCCGCCAGCATATTGATATCCCAGTTTCCCTGGTACCTCTCTTCCATTATTTTGATATCTTGGTGAAATCGTTCACCTGTTCCTCACTATAATCCCCGCAATTTTCAGGAAAATAGTCCAAGTGGGACCACAAAAAGTGCATTTTTATGGACATGCGCGACCCATGAGCTTTGAAAGCTTCCATCAAGTTTTCGACAACGGACTCGTATTCTGGACTTCTACGCTTGCCAAGAAAATCAGTGACAACTGATTTGAATGCCTGCCAGGCATTCTTCTCAGTTGGAGTCATTGCGTTTTCGAACTGAGTATCCTTGATCAACGTTCGAATTTGAGGACCATCAAAAACCCCAGCATTTAGTTTAGCATCAGATATATGAGGAAATTTACTCTCGAGATATTGGAATGCTGAACCCTCCTTATTCATTGATTTGATGAAATTTTTCATCAAGCCCAGCTTAATATGAAGTGGTGGGAGCAAAATTTTTGTTGGTGGTACAAGGGGCACTGAAACGACATTATGCGACCCAGGTTCAAAATTCTCTCTGGATGCCCATTCACGCTGTGCATAGTGCTTCTCATCCGCTCGGCTATCCCATTTGCAGAGGAAACATGGGTATTTCGTGTATCCCCCTTGCATTCCCAATACAAATGCCACAATCTGAAAAAAAATGAAATATTTAAAGAATTTAGAGAATTTGTTCTATCAGATAAAAAAATCTATGCATTGGACTGTATCACTTCTGTGGGGAAGTTAAGTGTTCTTATACGCTCTCAAATAACCTTTGGAAAAACAACATAGTCAATAGCAATAGTTTACTTATGATATTAGTATTACCTTCAAATCTCCACAGATCCTCCAGTTATGTTGGTCGTATACGAGAGCATCCAGTAAAATTTTCATGTTATCGTAGCTTTCAGTAAGTTGTACGGAATATGCTACAGGGACTGATGCAACCCTATTCCCAATGTTGAGAAGTACTGCTTTCAAACTTCGTTTAGACGAGTCTATAAATAGCCTCCATTCTGATGCGTTATATGGCAGGCCCAAGGATTCGATTAGCCCCTCAACATTGCAGCAGTACACTAAGGAAGAGGTATTTTCGTGCACTGCAAAAAACTTGCGGAATTCTTCCTCTCGTTTCCTATACCAGGAGAATGTTGTTCCCGGAGCCAGCAAGTTGTCCTCTCGAAGTCGTGAGCCCAAGATCTCGGCAGCTAATTTGGAAAGTCCTAAATCCCTGGTAAGATCATTAAGTTTGGCCTGGTTGAGAGGCCTCGGCTCATTTGAAGCGGTATTTTGAGGTATATACGACTGGGACTGGTCATTGGCATTGGTCATTGATTCATCATCAGAATCATCGAAGTCCAGGGTTTGAGGTGGGTCGGGTATTGGAATTCCAGGACCATGGGGTACAGGTCTCATAGCAGAAGGAATGTCAGGGTATACAACAATGTGTTTATTCTTCTTGTTAACTCCTGAAAATAGAAACACAGAAACATGGATATAAAACTTGCATATGAAATAGAAGAAGCATTCAGACAGTGGCGGCTCGTGAGGGAAGGCTGCGGTCTGTAAGATATGAAATAGGTCGATGGAGTCTGTATATTTTCTTTCTTTTTCATTCATATTGTCCCTTCTGGGACAATATGAATGAAAAAGAAAGAAAGTTGCTCTTCCAATATGTGCTCTACCTTAAAATTTACATTCCAATACGTGATCTACCTTAGATTATTCGGATTAGCAGCAGGTACGTTAGTTAGCCTTATAAGGCTAACTAACGAAAATATCACGACTTAACCTAACCAATCGTCAAGGGCGTATAGTTGACCTAACGATTGGTTAGGTTAAGTCCTGATATTTCTCGTTAGTTTAGCCTTATAAGGCTAGTTTCACGGTAGAGCACATATTGGAAGAGCCCGAAAGAAAATATACAATCATTGTATATGTAAATGTAACTTGTATAACAATATGTATGTGTAAATGTATTTTCTATAACAATATGTATGTAAATGTATGATTACCATTATGGTGAATATTATGCTATATATGGTAAATATTACATTATGGTGAATATAGTCAAGTTTCATACGAGGATTTCAAAATATTAAGAAAAATAAATTTATAAGCCCACCTTGGAGGTTTGTCATGCAGAAATAGCAATCTGTCACGTGATCCTTTCCTTCTCTCCAAATCATGGGAATTCCAAAAAAGATTTCGCTCTGCCTTTGCTCCATCTTCTCAAATTTTCAATGCACGTCTTGCAGCACTATGAGGGGCGAAATTTTTGTCCTGGTCCCTTAGCTTAATTCCAAAGTGTGCTCTAACATTGTCTTACAAATTTAGTGATTTGGGACTGGTTATTTGGCATGGTAACCGTCCCACATATGTAGCAGAATCTATTGGGATCATTTTTACACGCTCTATTCATTATGAAATATTTTATCTATATGCCTGAAAAGTAAAAAAAGATATTATACAAGTGAAACAAGTGATGATAGATGTTAATGTTCCAATTCCGCTTTGACAAAATCACGAAAAATTCTATTTTATTTATAGGCCATAGCCGATAACCTGAGCTGATTGAGAAAAACGGATTGCAGATTCAAAATCAGCAGGAAAAACTCTATAAGAATAACTTACAAAACCCTTGACAGCAAAATTGGTGCATACCATGTTATCTTCGGTAATAGAACCAACCACTCCCCATCCAATATATCATTTAATGGAACCAGTATATCAATTTCTCTCAGCACTGATATTTTGGGGGGTTGCTCTCACAAGTAACTTATCATCGACCCACTAGAAAAGCCATTTATATAGGGCCAAGCGTTATTTCACAAACGTGCAGTTGGCCACAGCATCTGAGAGTGCGCATGGTTTTTTTTTCCATTAAGACCCTTTTTTTCATTATTCACTTACAGTCCGAACTTCCGCTCTCAGGAAGTCACTTCCAAAGAGTATATCGTTTTCATCCTACAATTTACAACAGGTTAACCCTTTAACTGCTCCTAGCGAGTACATTCGATTGTCATAATTATCATATAACTTCCTGTGGTTAACCTTGGATTTGGCTTCCGCCCGAATTGTTCATTCGACGAAGGTCGAGCTTGTCACTCTATTTTAGACCTACAGTTTAACGTGGAATCCGAACCCCCCCACCAGTAGCACATCGTCTTAACCACTAAGCTACCCAGGGTACCAATTTATCTACCAACCAATTTCTTTATTGTGTGGAATGATTGTGTGGTGCTCTGATCGAGTATACTCGATTTGGATTTTCTGTCGATCACTGAAACCCAACACACTGATTCAATGATGGCGTTTGAAATGGAGCGGTTAAAGGGTTAAACAAAACATTAAAAGATTTTTTCACAGGAGGGAGGAAGTCGTTAGCGAATGGAGGAGGTTAGCTCTTAGAACCCACCTAAGTCTACCTTCTCTCGTTTTCTATATATATATATATATATATATATATATATATATATATATATATATATATCTATATATATATACAGGGTGGGCCGTAAGTTTCCATACATAGGAAAAATTAAACGTTTGTTTTTATGTTTCAGATACCCTAAGAATATGCGTTTGACGTAAGATCTTGTTTACTGATGAAGCAAATTTTTACGTCAATGGAGAGGTTAATCGGCAAAACATACGTTATTGGAGTAATGCTAACCCTAACTGGCTGAGTCCGACGAAGATGCAAGGTGCCGGTAAAGTGATGGTGTGGGCCGGGATATGGGGTGACAGAATTATTGGACCAATTTTTGTCAGTGGAAATCTTAATGCCGAAAGGTATCTTAACATGTTGCAAGAAGAGATTTTCCCATCCCTGCTAAACGAGGAAGGTAACTTCCCAGTTTACTTCCAGCAAGATGGAGCTCCACCTCATTATGGTCTTCACGTGCGTCGGTATTTGGATCAGCAGTTTCCGGATGCTTGGATTGGTCGGCGTGGTCCTGTGGAGTGGCCTCCCAGATCCCCAGATCTCACCCCCCTTGATTTCTATCTTTGGGGGCACTTGAAGGCCATGGTGTATCAGGAAAAGATACGAGACATAAATCATCTAAAGGAACGTATCACCAACGCCATTACAAGCATAACGTCAACTGTGCTAATGCGTGTTCATCAACAGTGGGGAACACGTATTGAAATGTGTTTTCAAAACAATGGCAACCATGTAGAGCATATTATATAAATAAAAATGGTTGTCCATAAAAAAATGTTTATTTTTCCTATGTATGGAAACTTACGGCCCACCCTGTATATATATATATGTGTGTGTGTGTGTGTGTGTGTGTATGAAATTTTTCAAGATTCATTTTAGCTCTGTAATCGAATCAGAGAGTTCAAGTTGGGAAAAAAGTGTCCTTCAACAGACGAAGTTCAGTGATGTTCTTCAGAAAGGAAAGTTTGAAAACTCGTAAAGGAGGAGGAGTTTTATCAAGTACTTCGGGATGTCAAGACCCTTTCATTCTCTCGTTTTCTCCTCATATCTATCTATCTATCTATCTATCTATCTATCTATCTATGTACAGAGGGTTGACAAAAGTAAATAGACACTTTGCGTTTTCCCACAGTTTTTGATTTGATAATAAAAGCACAGTATATAATGACAAATTTATTGATTCACTATATTTTGAATCGCGTTGCTCTTCCCTTTCCATTTCGTAAAATTGACACACGTTCTGACATTCCATTGATGAGTTTTGCCATTTGTTCTTGAGAACAATCATCGTGGTCTCTATTTACCTTTGTAAGTCCTCTGTGTGTGTATATATATGTGTGTACACACTGTATGTTTAGAAAATTGAACGTTATAAGTCTTCTGAATTGGCAGAAAGCTCACTTTGTACACGAAAAATAAAACACTTTCGACCGCAACCAAAGATTTCAATAAAAAATCTTATATAATCCTTTAAATATCACAATCCTGCCTTAAAGGATTACTTAAGAACTCCAAAAGCTTTGTAAAGCCGTTTACTTTTCCTTTTTTTTTAAGTGTTCGATAAGATAATAAAGAACTTTCTGTTTTTTAAGTTTTACAGTAGCTAGTGAAAATGTGCTGTTTATCTATTTATTTTTTAAAAATGCCCCTATTTCTGATTAAATGTTGTAAGCTAAAAAAAAAAGAATCTAGACACAAAGACAAACTCAACAGGTACGTAAAACATACGAGTTTATTAACCTTAATTAAACATGTTCGGTGTAATCGCCATTTTGTTTCTAACACAATATTCAACTTTACACAAATATTTGACATAATTTTTGGAAATAGCTCAGCTGGAATGTTGTCGATTACCTCATAGACTTTGGTTTTTAGGGCTTCAAGTGTTTTAGGATTGGTAGAATAGATCATATCTTTTATGTAACCCCCATAAAAAACAGTCAGGGAGTGTAAGGTCAGAAAACTATGAGGGCCATTCCACTGGCTCATGAAGGGAGATAAGTTGCCCGAAAAAATGCTTCTCAAAAAGTTGCGAGGTTCACAAGCAGTGTGTGGCGTGTGTCAAGACTTAGCTTTCCTTAAAAACTAAACTAGTAAGACTTGTGGATTTACCAGACGATAGTCTGTTGGCAGCGGTATCGTCTTTTCCTAGTTTCTAAAAAATTAGAAAAAGTCATTGCTTTTAGTATGAAATGGTGAAAGAACAGTTTTAATATTCAATATTTATTAGTTATTAAGTAATTAAAGATAAGAAATGTATACGTGTGTGCATATAGGTATTTGCGGAATAAAAACCGCAATCTCTTACTTCTCTGAAGAGGAAACCCTAAAAAATAAAATATGCAGTCATTATAAAATAACACAAATAAAAACGGGATTTTTGGGGGGTATACCATATACACGGTGGCAAACAATGATTGCCCCCCCCCCTCCGTCACTGCACAGATGAAACTAATAGAGGTACAAAAAAAATGATTGTTGCATCTTTTAGACAATTTAATTCTCCGTCTAAACAAAACCACTCAATAGTTCGTGTTGCCTCCTTGTGCTTGGCGGACGGCTTCAAGTCGGCAAGGGTAGGAGTTGAGGAGAGACTCGAAAAGGTCAGTGTCGTACTCAAGATTTCGGAGGATTGTTTCGATGTGCTTCTGTATCCACCCGAGGAGGATGCCAGTGGGCATCGAAACTGTTGTGGAAATAAACTGTCTATTAGAGTGGGTTTTTATTTTCATATTTTGACCTTCACGTAGAAAAAAGTGAAGTTTTTTGCATTTAGAGCAGTGTCCGTTATAGTAGCGATAGTAAAGAGAAAGTGAGGCAACATTGCGGCAAAGAGAGAGGGATTGAAGACAGTGAGTAAGAGGCGGGGAACTGATGAGACGAAAAGGCTTTGATTCCACCAGGTCAAGTGCGCCTGTGTGGGTTGAGCCACCCGACACACGAGAAACGTACTCCATACAGGGACGGACAAGACCCCTGTACAGAGATAGCAACTGAGTGTGGGTGAAGAAACTGTGGAGCTGGTACAACACACCTAACCTCTTAGAAGCTGTTTTGGAAAGAGAGTATATGTGATCCTTCCAGGAAAGATCACGAGAAAAGGATGATGAGCCACGCAACGTTCGCCCGGCATCGGCTGTGACATCTCACACTGTGCAACGTGCTGACAGCATCATTCGGTCAAATCGGCGCGTCACATACAAGGAGCTATCACTGGAGCTAGGAATTAGTGAAGGAAGTGTGAATACGATAATTCAGTAACTGGGATACTCAAAAGTGTGTTGACGGTTTGTTCCTCGCGAACTGACTGAAGATCACAAAGCCCAAAGAAAAGAAATTGCTTCTGAATCGTTATTTCGATTTGATACGAGACAGAAGGGAATGACTTCCTTTCACGAGTTGTGACTGGGGATGAGGCTTGGGTACACCACTTTGAACCTGAAACAAAACGCCAATCCATGGAGTGGCATCACGCAGACTCCCCACGCAAGAAAAAGTTCAAACTGGCTCCCTCTGCAGGAAAGGTTATGGCCACCATCTTCTGGGACATGAAAGGGGTGATTCTGGTGGACATTATGAAGAAAGGACATTGCTATCCTACAGGATATTGCTCCCTTACAGAGACTCCAGAGACGTATAAAGCGAGTTCAACCGGAGAGAAAACTGGAAGACGTCCTTCTTTTGCACGATAACGCAATAAAGACCAACAACAGTTTGCAAACAAGAGAGGCCATCACAAAAATGCGCTTGACTGTGTTACCCCACCCTCCCTACAGCACGGATTTGGCACCTTCACACTTCCATTTGTTTGGGCCAATGAAGGATGCTATTCATGGAAGAAAGTTTCAGAGTGACGATGAGGTTGTTGAGGAGGTTAAGAGGGGCTCCAGCGGAAACCAGCGGACTTTTACCAGCAAGGAATAAAGGCCTTGTCTCGAGGTGGAGGAAAGACGTAGAAAAGGATGGAGACTATGTGGAAAATAAAACTTGTAAAAAAAGGTATGTAACTACTTGTGTACAAAATTTCTGGAACTTACAAGGAAATTTGGAAAGAAAAAAAAAAGGTGGGGTAAAATATATTGAGTGGCCCTCGTGTGTATATATATATATATATATATATATATATAATATATATATATATATTATATATAATATATATATATGATGAAAATAACCACCTAGGAAAAAGGAAACACAAAACAGTGCTCAAGCGCTTTCGTCTAATGACATCCTTAGAAACATTAGACGAAAGCGCTTGAGTACTATTTGGTGTTTTATTTTTCCTTCGTGGTTGTTTTCATCATAAATATTATTCACGTGTTACTTTCGTGAAATAATTTTCATATTTTTCATTTAATCATTGCTACATTCACAGTTTAAGTGGAACTATGAAGAGATAAACATCTTTTTACACAGACCACCATTCCACCCATACACCCATTTTAGGGTACGAGCATCTCGCAGCAGCATTGCCAAGTAGTTAGAGGATCTAAGTACTGACGAGGCTTTCGCACGTGGTTCATCACTACTGAAAACAACAATGCTCTGTGTTACTTTAGTTCAAAGAACAGCCATATAGATTGCAATTTTTGTTAGTTTGTATTACAGAAGCCCACAGTCATTACCAGTTCTAGAGCACGATCCTTCAGGAGCAAGATGCACCACAAGTTTGTGTTTGCTCCCCGAGGCAACACAAATTTATCTGCATCAATCACATTCACAGTCGCACTTGCTCTACACAAACTGGACCAAAAACCACAAGTATCCACCATCGCAAACCGTCCGTATACAGGCCTGTATTTTGTTTAGAAATTTTTTACACATATCTGTAGACTCAACACGGAAAAAAATTGTATTTGTAAACACAAATTGAATAGAATTTAAAGAAGACTGCGTCTTACGGTTGAATAAACTCCAAAAAAGGTTTTAATACCTTATTTTTCCCTTGTTTTGCAGTCACGATTTCAATATTTCTTCGGTATGCCTCTTTATAATCCAGTTTTGTTCCTCCGTCCTCATTCCTGCAAGTTATCATTGAGGTTTTACTACCACTATTCCCATTATTACTATTACTATCATAAACATTATTATTATTATTATTATTATTATCATTCTTACTATCATTATCACTATTATTATTATTATTAATATCAATTCAGTTATTATTATTTTTATTATTAATTCTAGACAGAATACCCTTGTTGTTCTCACTCCAGTTCGTTTTCAAATGTTTGATTTTTATTTTCTTTCTACTGTTTTAATTTTGTCTATTGTCTATTTCCGAAACCTTATCGCCCATTAGCTACCCACGTTCGACGTCCCTTCACGCTTGCACTTCCGTATCTCATTATAATTGTTTGAAGTACCTGAAATAATAAGAGATTAATATTTTTGATACTTCAAGCAGTTAGTATTGTGTGCACAGATGGACTGTCGAGTGCCGGAAGTATGAGTAATTTGATGGAAATAATATTTTATTCATTAATACACGATCAAAAGAACTATGGTACACAAACACCTATAGATGTGTATAATAATGCATGCATAATTATTGATCTAACTTCATGGAACTTGCTATGCACCATGCAACTCCTTCGTTAATGTTTTGTTTAATCACTGGGTTTAACTAATTCTTTTTTATTTGTATCTTCGGGCATCATTTTCAAACATTTGCTGTTGTTTTGTGTTGGGAAAAAGATTTTAATATGATTACGCATGGGCGTAGCCAAACATTCAAGAACTATACGCATGAGGTCGTGAAAATCGAAAATAAATCAAACGTCACAAGAAAGTACAGTGTGTCCGTAAAGTCATGGTGGGATTTTAAATAGCTATATTATTGCAACGAAACATGATAATGAGATGAAACAATGCCAAATTTAAGAACAACTCTCAAAGTTGTATCTTGTAGTTAGTCTAGGCTAAGCTTAACCTTTATCTCGTAGTTAGTCTAGGCTGTCCACATGCCTATGTTGAACATGAGCGTAATAGCCCGAAAGTTAATGTGTGGTGTGCTCTAGCACGAGATCGAGTGATTGGCCCATTTTTCTTCGCGGAACCCACTGTGACGTCACACAACTACCTCGCTATGTTGGAACATTTTGCAGTACACAATTTATTGACAATAATGTCATCTTTCAGCAAGATGGTGCTCCTCCGCACTATGCCAACGTTGTTCGAGAATTCCTTAATGAAAAATTTCCACAGAGATGGATAGGAAGAGGAGGATGGAAGCTATGGCCTCCACGCTCTCCGGACCTGACACCTTTGGACTTTTATTTGTGGGGTTACGTCAAGCAAAGCGTGTACAGTGTACCCATTAGGGATATTCATCACTTGCACGAGCGAATCACGGAAGCTATCGCATCCGTCACTCCTGATGTTCTTGGGCGTGTGTGGCTGGAATTGAATCACCGCCTAGATGTCTGCAGGGCTACCAGAGGAGCCCATATCGAACTACGTTAAATAAAGTTATTCTTTTAGAGTTGTTCTTCAATTTGCCTTTTTTTCATCTCATTATCATGTTTCGTTGCAATAATATAGCTATTTAAAATCCCACCATGACTTTACGGACACACTGTATATTAAAACTATTTATTTATAAACAAATAAATCTATATATTATAATAAGAGAGCTGTCCGTCTGTCTGTCTGTCCGTCCGTCACACTTTCAGAAATTGTGAGAAAAAATTGTGAGAAAAAAATTCAGAAATTGTAAAAAAAATTCAGAAATTGTATTACGGGCGGCAATGTGAAGCTCAAGATTTTCATGACTGTGTTCTTTTCTGTAGTTTAGCAATGGGGGAAGGGTGGGGGTAATGGGGGATGGGTGGGGTAATGGGGAGGGGTGGGGGTAATGGGGGAGGGGGTTAGCCCCCAAGTTGTATGAATGGGGGTGAGGAGGTTTTGGGAGATACCAGATTCAGAAATGTTGACACAATGTGAAGCTCAAAATTTTCCCGGCTGGGTTCTTTTTTGTAGTTTAGCCTGTCTAACTGTCAGCGAAGCGGCGGGAACTGTACTAGTAAATAATAAAATAAATAGATAACTAAATAAATATACGAATGAATAATATAGAAACCGATACATAAATGAATAAAACATTAAATACTAAACTAATGATTGAAATACACATAAAATCATTGATATGGTCTAATCAAAGACTAGTGCGATGCGACGGAGTCCTGTTGCGTCAAACTCCTTGAGGACGGTGTTAACGGCGTTGAATCGAAAAGCAGAGATTCTCAATACAATAATACAATAAAAGGTATTATCCCATAACAATAAAAGGTATTATCCGGTAACCGGTTGCAATTTTTTTAAACTATACGCACGTGCGTATAATGCGTCTAATGCGTATGCTTAATTGCGCCACTGATTACGTATCAAAACGCATGACGTTTTTGTGACGTATACCGCCACGTACGCTGTTTTGATAAACTATATAAAAGTGGCCCACACTCATTTAAAAATTGAAAAAATATAAAACAAACAATACTTGAGATCTCCACATCTTGGGATTTGTTTGTAGGTTGGTTGGCTTAGTACATCTCTTTACTGTATTAACTAAAACCTTGAAGAATATGAGTGAGAGACATACACGTGTGATCGGAGAGTATCTTGCTGTTGTAATTATACAACAATGTTTGACAGACGAGCAGTGCAGTAATGCGAGGCATCTACATCGGACAAGTGAGTGTGGGTAGTTTTGTTGATCTGTTTATATTTTTTATTCGAGTGTTCATTAAAACCACTGGGTACTAAGTTATGGTAACAAACTAATCTATGATCGGAAGCTATCGGCCATGCAGTAACGTGCGTGGACAAATCTTTTTTTACTCCAACTAGTACTTCGCGGACAGCTTTCTGAAGGCTATATCTGATAATAAACACCCACTCTAATAGACAGAGTTTATTTCCACAACAGTTTCGATGCCCAATGGCATCCTCTTCGGGTGGATACAGAAAAACGTTTTTCTGTATCCACCCGAAGAGGATGCCAATGGCATCGAAACTGTTGTGGAAATAAACTCTGTCTATTAGAGTGGGTTTTTATTATCATACTAGTGTACCCGTGCCGTCAAGAATGACGGCAAAATATATATGAACCACGAAAATGGAGACTGCTGCAGAAATAAGAAGACGATTGGCAAGAGAACTGGGCTATTATAATGGGGATAGTGTACCCGTGCCGTCGCTTCGCTGACGGTTAGACAGGCTAAACTACAAAAAAAGAACCCAGCCGTGAACATTTTGAGCTTCACATTGTGTCAACATTTCTGAATCTGGTATCTCCCAAAACCTCCTCACCATTCATACAACTTGGGGGCTAACCCACTCCCCCATTACCCCCACCCCTCCCCATTACCACACCCATCCCCCATTACCCCCACCACCACCCTTCCCCCACCCTCACCCTTCCCCCATTGCTAAACTACAGAAAAGAACACAGTCATGAAAATCTGAGCTTCACATTGCCGCCCGTAATACAATAATTCATAGCTTCTAATTATTCCTATCTAATTCCTTCAGAGCGTGACACAATTCTGCAACAAACAGACAGACATATAAACAAACAAACAAAACTTGGCTATTATTATAATGGGGATTTTGACCTTCGCGTAGAAAAGTGAAGTTTTTTGCATTTATGAAGGCTATATCTTTTTTTCAGAAGAAACTACACCAAACGCACTTTACATCAAAAGATAGAGGATGTCGTCGCGAATGATCTGATGTAACCATCGAACAAATTCGTTCACTAAAAAATTGTTTAGAGCAAAGTTTATGTGGCCAAAATGTTGTTCAGCTGAGTAAGGCGTTTGTCCGCGTATCGCTGGACGGAGTTTATTCGTCTAGATTTCTGAGTTCCGCGCAACAGAGCTATTTTACAATTTGTGTAAAAGAAACATTTGAAACATTATGACAGACTGTACCACTCTAGCACAACATAGAACACAATACAACATCACTAGTGCGCTGAACCTCTGGTCCACTCCGGAGAGGGCGATCGGTTACCTGCGTGCCGCCGGCTTACTCGATCAGAGTGGGCTGATCGGCTAAACAACAATAACAACAACAATTTGTGTTGTTTGTGGTAAAATACAGTATAGTAAATAATTTTTGCATCTAGTCAGACCACGATTGTTCAAAATTCTATGCTCTTTTGCGAAACCGAGGAAAGCAAGTCAGTCCATAAATTTACAAAAATACAACAGCCATAAAACTTTTGAGCTTCACATCCAAAGACAGTGAGACCATATGAGGCGTTCGGGCGAATAGAGGCGAATCAACCAAAATCTCGAATGGTTAATTTGCCTCTATAAGCCCGAGCGCCTCATATTTGTGAAGCTGCGCTCAAAATGTAAGTGGTTCGTTTGCTTAAAGTAAATGTTAAATTCTCACTGGCATAAAAACTTGTGTTTTATCAAGCATCGAATTTTGACGAAAATACTGTCATCACCTGAGGGCACTTGTTCAATGAAAGAAATTTCCATATCTTAATGAAAATTCTGGTCTCAGTGCACATGTTAAAAGCTGCCGCTAAATATTTTTTATTTTTTAACTTTGAATTTTTAACGCCAAATATTTTTTGTTATTCTTGTCCTGTTCCTTTTAGGGTTTGTTAGGCACACAAAACAAAATTTGCCTTTTTGCAGGAATCATTTTTCAGACAACTATACCCTTCTGTAGTACAACCAAGGATCAGCGATCATTTCTGCCCAGAACTGTTAAACTATATATGGAACAGATTGCCACTGATATCATTTACTACAGATATTACAAAACAAAATCATGCAGCTTAGGGAATTCGTACACAAACAAAACATTCACATAGCACTTATACAAGAAACAAAACTAAAACGCACACACAAAACACCCACCATCCCTGACTTCACGGCGATCCGTCAAGATCGTACTGGGGTTAACGGGGTGGACTCATCACTTACATACGTAAAACATTAGCTACACTGATGCTACCCAAAACATTACAAACACAATCCAAGCAGATAACACGATAGAAATACAGGCAGTTAACATTAAAATACGTGCAAAACACAACACCACACTAATCAACATTTACATCCCACCAGATAGTTCACCTCAGGTGCCAGCCAATTACAATCCACAGTTACACAATCTGGCCTCTCTCACTAATGTCATCTTAGGAGGAGACTTCAACGCCAAAGACACTAGTTGGTACCTGCACAACCAAAGCAACACCAGAGGCGTCAACATAGCCACACAACTAAACAGCCTCTTCATTCTTAACAATACAGAAGAACATACACACATACCACATCAAGCAGGATACTCAAACTCCTCCCCAGACATAACGTTCTGTTCCCCCTCACTAGCAACACATACACAATGGAGAACAGAAAAACAACTGTCATCAGACCACCTGCCCATCATCATTACAACACATTCTACACTCTGCCCCAACAGCCTTAGGCACACTTACAGAAATTACAAGAAAGCTGATTGGGAACAGTTCAAAATACAGACTGAGGAACAATTCACCACATTAAACAGCACACCCATCATAAACATCAATATAACACTCAAGACATTTAATCAGATCATCAATAACACAGCTCAACAAAAAAAATTTTTTGTTTCGTTGCCAAGGAAATTCGTACGAATTTAGGGTATTTTGGGGTTGCTGAATTCCAAAATGAAAGTAGTTTTTCCGATTTGGCTCTAGTTCTTGAGATAATGAATACCCTCAATTAATAGGAAACGTAACCATAACGCGTGCATATGGGAAACTACCGGAACATTCTAGATGGTGAGACCGAATAAAATGCCATTATGTATTTCATGTGTTTACTTTTGTATGATTTGAGACAATTTCAATGCGATTTGTAAGTAGGCTCCGCCTGGACATTAAATTTTTTGCATTTTTACGTGTTTCAATGGGGTACCAATTATCTCATAAATTAGAGCCAATCTAGCAAAACCGATGTCATATTCGGAATCAGCACCACAAAGTTACCCCAAAATCACTCTAATATGATTCGCAATAAAATGAGTTTTGACCAGTGTAATGCAAACAAATACATACCGAAGGGCAACATTAGGAAATACAACCCAAATTACACTAGAGAAATAGCCCACCTTATAAGGCAACGTAACCTCAAATATAACACACAAACCCCACACATAGAAGCCATAAAACAGCAGATACAACAGCTCAACACAGAAATAAACAACAAACTCAAAGAAAAACAAACAGAAACATTCAGGGAATTCATAACAACATTAAACCACTCCACAGATACATCCAGGCTATACAAGACTATAAACGTCATTACCCACTCTAACAGCGGCATTCACACCTCACACGCTGCTATCTGTCGCAGCCAAAATAATATCCCAACATACACACAAGAAGCTAACATTCTAGTTAATCACTACGCAAAGATAAGTCACTTAAACAGAGACAACAACCAGAAACATGCAGACAGACAAACAGCCAGACACAAGAAAACCTACAGACTCGACACAACCATTACACCCTTCAATACAGACCAGACCACCAAGATCATCAAAAACATTAAGAATTCGAAGGCTACTGGACCAGACAACATATCTAACATACACCTTAAACACTTGGGCCCACAAGGAATACTAGCTCTCACAAATATCAGCACATATTCATACCAACACTGTATTATTCCTGACATATGGAAACAAGGTAAAATTATTACACTACTCAAACCAAACAAAAATCCAACAGAACCAGCTTCCTATAGACCCATTACTTTACTATGCACACCTTCCAAAGTAACAGAAAGACTAATCTTACAAATCACCAACCCACACATTCCACTATCGCCTACTCAACATGGATTCAGACCTCACCACTCAACCACGACATTACTCACTAACCTCACGCAGCACATCATGATGGCATCAACTCCAGACGACCAGCTCAACGTACACTATTAGCAACAATAGACATTAGTAAAGCATTTGATGCTATCCCACGCTTCCCTCTCATAAACAAAATACTCAACACAAACATGCACAATAACACCAAAAGGTGGCTGAGCAACTATCTTTCAGGAAGATACTCACATGTCACATTTAATGGCAAGTCATCCAAAAACAAGATTTTTCCGAACGGGTCCCTCAAGGCTCTGTTCTCTCACCAACACTCTTCAACTTATACATGCATGACATTCCAACACCCATAGATAACAAGCTTACATTATCATCATATGCAGATGACATCACTCTAACATCCACCCACAACAACATCGACACCGCTACAAATAACCTACAAACATACATAAACAATATACAAGACTGGCTCACACACAATAGACTCAAAGTAGCGCCCACAAAATCAACCATCACCTTGCTTACGAGCAACACAAAAGAACACCAGGTAATTCCACAGCTTACACTAAACAACATCAACATTCCACACACTCACAGGACCAAAATACTTGGGGTCACATACAACACATCATTATCTTTTGCAAACCACATTCAGGATATTAAAAACAAATGTACGTCAAGACTTAACACGCTTAGGGTACTAACAGGCACAAACTTTGGACACCAGCAGGAAACAACATCACTCATATACAAACAATATATTCGCTCAGTTATGGACTATGCTAGCCCATGCTGGGCACCCATTATCTCAAACACACACATAAACACCTTGCAGACAATACAAAACAACGCACTTCGTATCATTACAGGATGCACTCAAACAACACCAATAGAACACCTGCGCACAGAAACAAAAATACTGAAAGTTAGGGAACATTTAGACATGAGGGGAACACAATTCATGGCAGCAGCGACAACTAACCCACAACACCCTTGCCACTACATGTACAATCACGCACCGACACCTCGCACCATTAAGGTAACACCAGAGAGACATTATAACCAAATACTCCATTCCATACCACGCCCCACAGACATCACACAGTACAGAAAACACATACACACACACCTAACCCACAAAGCACTGACACGACTCGGTCCGAATGCGGTCCTAGGTGCGAAGCCGCCACCCATTAACAAGTCAGAGATCAGCCTGAGCAGATCGGATCGAGTTAACTTAGCACGATTCCGATGTGAACATCACCCCAACTTACTAACATATAAACACAGACTAGACAACTCCATAGACGACACCTGCCACCTGTGCCACGACACACCACAAACAGTTGAACACATTATGACAGACTGTACCGTTCTAGCACAACAACGAACACAACACAACATCACTAGTGCGCTAAACCTCTGGTCCACTCCGAAGAGGGCGATCGGTTACCTGCGTGCCGCCGCGCCGGCTTGCTCGATCAGGGTGGGCTGATCGGCTAAAGAACAACAACAACAACAACTACAGATATTAATCGTTTTAAACGATACTGTAATAGAATTTTAATTGATCAATAGTGGTAACAAAATGTGAGAGGACTATGTATTATCTTTTATTTAATTGGAAATCTTACACTGCATTCACTTCTATCCTGTCTGTTTTTTCTTGTGGAAGCCTGTAGGCTAAAAAAGGTAAATGGCTACATGCTTGTTCCATAGAGAAGCTCATTCATATTCACGAATCTATACTATAATAAGAGAGCTGTCCGTCCGTCCGTCCGTCCGTCCGTCACACTTTCAGAAATTGTGAGAAAAAATTGTGAGAAAAAAATTCAGAAATTGTATTACGGGCGGCAATGTGAAGCTCAAGATTTTCATGACTGTGTTCTTTTCTGTAGTTTAGCCTGTCTGTTTGTCTGTTTGTGAAATTTATCCCGGGCAGTAATGGGGGAAGGGTAGGGGTGGGGGTAATGGTGGAGGGGTGGGGTAATGGGGAGGGGTGGGGGTAATGGGGGAGGGGGTTAGCCCCCAAGTTGCATGAATGGGGGTGAGGAGGTTTTGGGAGATACCAGATTCAGAAATGTTGACACAATGTGAAGCTCAAAATTTTCACGGCTGCGTTCTTTTCTGTAGTTTAGCCTGTCTAACCGTCAGCGAAGCGACGGGAGCTGTACTAGTAATAATAATAATAATAATGATTACCTTAAGTTGTTAATTATTTATCAAATTGCTCTCAACGTATACTTACAGTGAACTAATTAATACTTGCATTCATAAATGTTTACATTTATGCGAATAAACACAATTATATTGAAATTAATATTTATGTAAAGATACATTAAAATGAGGACAAACAGTAATAAGGCTGAGTCTTGATCTCTTTTGGGTGAAATTTTGCCTCCAGCAAGCAAAGCAATCAGTGATATTATCAGTGAAGAGTAGATGAGAAAATGTTTTCGTCTGTCCTTTTATTCTGATGCGGTGTTCTTAATAAATATATAAAAGCGCCAAAAAGGAACAGTTCTAAAAATGTTAGTTACGCTCGTATATTAAAATGTTTTGCTAAACAAGCATATATAAATGTCCAAGTGGACATTAAAAGCATGGAACTTGACATACGAAATCCTCACCAAGATAAGTGCCAACTGAGCAGGTTTTAAGAAATTGCATTTAAGAAATTGTCACATGACAGGATTGCGCATTGTCAAGCTTGAAGAGTTATTGGACTTGCGTTTCCTTTTTCAACTTTGTGAAGTTATGATCCTTTTAGACTTATAAACCTTTCAACCTTTTAAATGTTCCGTGCAATGATTCCTCATTTCACGAAGGTCAAACTTGTTGCCCCTCCTCTATAGTTAGTTAGAAATGTTAATTCATTCATTAATCATATTATTAATTAACTAACTATGTAGGTTTGGGGATTCGAACCCCGAGGCTTACTAGCCCCACAAGAAGGCCAGCAGGCCTCTTATAAACATGGCAACAGGTGCCATTGACGAAACACCAACACCTATCACAAGACGTGGAAGAGAACCTTTCTCACTCCTTTGAGCCACAAATTAAAAAACGAGAGACCGGAGTGGTAGCGGAAGCAAAAGCTAAAAACCTGACTATTCTCCTCCAACTCAAAGACACCCCGAATTCCTTCATTATCATAAACGTACAAAAGTCATCTCAAAACTTTTGGAACGAAAATGTAAATTATTGAGCAAAACATAATAATTGCAGAATTATATTATAAATTATATATTTATAAGTTACCATCTATATCATAATTTGTACTTTCAAATTGTATGGGGGACAAAGAGCGGACACAAAAATATTGTTTTCTTAATTCTATTTTGACACTAAATTACGTCAGATTTTAGGTAGGTTTTTTTTTTTTTTTAAGAATCTCTCTCTTCCTATACAAAACTACCCACAATGTAAATGTATATCTTTGACAAGTTTATGGATACATTAGGAAATGTAAGAGGATTGAAAGTTTTGGTGAAATGTGCCTGCTCCAACCTATATTTGTCGAAGGGGGTTGACAAGTTGAAATTTTGTCCATCTAACAACTTTTTCAGATAATTTAACACGTTTTTCCTGCCCTGAGGAACCTGGTAAATTGGTTTGTCGGCTAAGGACTCCGAAGGTAGAGGTCTCACTTTGGTTGAACAGTTGGTCTTCCTTTGAAGTCCTTTTCATTCGGTGATGCTAGATGTCTCTGCAGTAATTCGGCACAACTTTCAGTCAATGTCCCTTCTAGTTACCTTTTGGTTTTGATATCCAAATAAATGATGAATGTGATGGAAGACGATTTTCGTCCCAGGCTTTAAATTTATTTCTCACAATTCAAAATAATTAATTCAACTGTTGATTTAAGCATATATACAGGGTGGGAGAAAAGTCTTCATGGATTTTATACATACAAATAATTTGTTAATAACAAATAAATTTCAATGATATCACTGCAGTGTATGCAATACTTTTCAAAGCAACTATACAAGGCTGGAATGACCCTGGGCTAGAACAGGAAGGTCTTAGGGATCAGTGATGGCGAACCACTGAATCGCGGGTGAAGTACTGACCCACGAGGCAATTTTTAGTGACCCACAAGCTCTTATTTAAATAAAATATGACTAATTTTTAATATTTTCTGCCTTACAGTTTTAAAATTATTTTATTCTCCCACCCAAATAAACAGCTGATACACAGTGAAACGTTTTTAAACGTATGACCATACTATTCAATTTGAAGATTTTCAGTTATCAGCTTTGCATTGGTTTGACATTGGTAATTTAGAAATGGAATTAGTTGACTTCCAAGAAAGTGCAGTAGGGAAGACTAAATTTATTGATTTTAATCTGAAGTTACAAGAAAAGGAATTGGAGTCGTCAATTTTGGATGTAACCAGAGAACAACAATTAATAGAAAGAGTAGAGAATCTTATTCTTGCAGAATGGAACTCTTTACCAAATTCTTTTGCATTAATGAAAAAGCTAGCATTAGCTCTGCTAACAATGTTTGGTTCATCTTATTCATGTAAACAGTTGTTTTCCTCCATGAATTTCGTCAAATCCACCACTAGAAATCGCCTTGGCACAGATATGAGTGCTTCATGTGTGAGACTAAAGACAACTAAATATAAACCTCGGATCAAAACATTAGCAGCTAAAATCCAGCAAGTTTCTCACTAAAAACAGTTAAGTAAATAAATTATTGTGACCCAATTTCGGTTTTTCAAAATCAAAAGCAACAAAAATGACCCGCCAGCAATAAAGCTTCGCCACCACTGCCATAGACCCTAGCCCCGGCTAGCGCCATGTCAGTAAAGATGGAATACAGCAATGAAGAAAAAGTGTATCTTGTATCGTGGGCTATTTCTTATAATAACTGTGAAGAAAGTTTGCGTTTATTTCAAGAAGAATATAATAAACCACCACCAAATACAACCACGCTTTGATACTGGACGCTCAAACTTTTGGAAGCAGGGACCCTGGTAAAAGATCGTCCAAGAAGCGGAAGGCCAGTAACGGCGACAGAAGACAACAACAAGGAACATGTCCTCCTCAGTTTTCAAGTCGATCCAACAACTTCAGCAAGAATAGTCGCACAGCAGGAATTGGATATTTCCAAATTTTTAGTAGCAAAAATATTGAAATCAGAGGGGTACCACGATTACAAACCCATTTACTCTCAGCTCATATACAGTACAACCATTCGAAAGATCAAATTTTCAGATGAATGTGTCTTCGGTTGAATGAGTAAAGGAAACAAACAGAACGTTCACTATTGGGTGAAAAAAAATCTCAAAATACGATTGGGTAAACCCATTAAAACGGCGACACTAACAGTTTGGGCGTGCAATGGTTATTCAGACTCGTTTCCTTTGAAATGTCGAGAGATGCGATGGATGGAAAAGGCTATTACCAGGTATAGAGAGACAAATTTTTGCCACAGTTTACTAATGGCGTTGGCAGGAATTGGCTTTATCTACATGATTGAGCGCAGCCACATTACTCTGCAGCTGGCCGTGAGATTCTGGATACAAACCTTGAAGGAAGATGGCTTGGGCGGCGATGTCCCATCGAGTGGCTAGTCAGATCACACTGATTTTATCCCATGTGATTTCTGGCTTTGGGCTTATTTGCGTGACAAACTCTACACTCCTGGTTTCATGTATCCATATGTTCAGAAGAACAATGAGGAGTTTCACAGAAAGAATTCACAAATGTATCACAGCGGATGGAGAACTCTTTGAAGATTAAATTATAATTTAACAAAATATTTTTATGAATAAAATTCTTATAGACTCTTTGTTTGATTTGTTTCATCATTTGAACACTTACCCGCTATCTGTATAATGTCGTTAACTAAATAGTAGTTTTATGTATAAAATCCTTAGACTTTTCTCCCACCCTGTATATATATATATATATATATATATATATATATATATATATATATGGTGGCCATAAAGTCTGAAAACATAGGACATATTACAATAATGATTTTTCTCCGTTGGAGATAACCTACGGTTCTGAAAAAAGGCCTATGCTTCTAGACTTTATGGCCACCCTGTATATATATATATATATATATATATATATATATATATTATATATATATACATACACATCGTAACTTCTTAAAATATTTCTATCGTCGTTAAGTTACAAAACGAGAAAATATTGCCTTTTAAAGTTTCAGGATTGAAACTGATTCGTGATGTAAATTCATTACGCAGTAAATACAGAGGAAAATATATTGTAAATGTTGATTGCACTTTATTTTATCAGCACAGTGTTGCATGACTATTACATCATTATTAATTTGCGAACTTTCACAAACATCACCCTCATTTCAATCCTATCAGCCATACATGAATAGCTGATCAACCAACCGAGCTATTTGTGATACAAATAACTTTCAGATGTATTTTTGCATCAGAAAATTTAAATCAAATGAGAGTGATCTGTAAGTGTTGATGATGGTCTTAAAAGAGGCTTGGATATTAAAATTCAGTGTATTCGTGTGTATATAAAGTGTTGTAGTGGACAGCCGGCTTTTCGTAATCAGGGTACTGATCACCGAACAACTCTTTCGATGTTATCAGTTAGACAAGGTTCAGGGATCCGTTAACGCCCGGGACTTATCGAGTTTCAATCGTAGATTCGCGTGCGGTTGTTCTTTTACACAGTGCAGTGAATCGAGGACAAGGGAAAGCGAACATAGAAGAGGGAACAGCAAAACAGAGGACAGGGTGAATCAGGTGTATATATATAAAAAAAAAAGACAATAGAGGGGAGAAATTATGTTAGAAATAGGGATGTAATCCTATAAACAGTAACGAGTCACTAATGATGCAAATTTTAACTTTCAAGTAAAATATGGCTGAAATAAAAATAAAGAATTGTTCATTTCATTTCCTTTTGTTTCATTCTTTCATTTCATTTCTTTCCTTTCTTTCATTTAATTTTGTTTCATTCTTTCATTTCATTTCATTCCTTTCTTTCATTTCATTTTGTATTAAATGAAAATACAAAATTATCTTTCATCTTAAAAGAAAAATATTACCAAAGGAATATCGAGGAACATTAATTCAGAAATAAATACATAAATAAGCAAATCAATAATTATTCTAGAAATGAAACATTAAATTACACTGACCAACAAGTATTTTTCATCAGATACAGTTATGGGTGGGCTAGATAGCTGTTGGGACGCTGATTCCAAATATGTTTTCGGTTTTCCTCTAGCACGTCTAGTTTTCGAGAGGAGAGTGATTATATAATAAATATAATATATACAGGGTGTTTCAGGAGGAAAGGTCAATACTTCGGGAGGTGATAGTATCGGTCATTGTGAGAAAAATTCATATGAACATGTGTCTAATTCTGAATGGTTACGAGATAGAGCTGTTTGAATCTGATGCGCGCAGCTCTTCCTCCCCCTTCCCTCCCCTATAACCTTGAACCATGTAGCTGTAATGTAAGCATGTAACATAAGCCAATCGACAGCTGACTGTTGTGAATGACATTGTTTGGTGTTTCAAGCAGTGTTAAGAATGCCACACATCTTCACACATGCCGAATATGCAGATATGGTGTATTAGGGTGTGTCGAATTTTTCAACTTTCAAATTCCAAATATGAGGGGTGCTAAAAAGTTGCAGCATGACTTAGGAATTCTAAAGATATTTTTGTTAATTTAATATAATTTAGTTTTGCTTGGTAAGAAGCTACATAAAAATAGTTACTTTTTTTACTTTTTTGTGGAATTATATAATAATTATTATATTAATAATTATATATGCTGTATATATATTGCACTGCTGTTTTTGCTTATTTCACAGGTTGAAACATATTCATCAGTGTGCTGAAGATTACTTGTCCGTCAGTGCTACCATCCTAACCAGTGGGAATTGACCTACAATGGCTTCTAAAAGGAGGACAAGACTGGGGACATTCACACATATGAGCAACCTAATTGGAACTGGTAGAGAGTTGTTGCCCTCTGAACTCCCAACTCTGCGAGACGTTCTGAAATATGGGCTACTGCTAAGAGAACAAAGTGGTGAGGATGTGAGAAACTACCCAGCAGCCAGTCTTGCAAAGGACATTTACCCTAAAGTGCTTGAAAAGTGGGAACGAGCAAACAGTTCTTTTGTAGCCCCCGTTGTAAATTCACGAGTCACAATCTTAAACAAGATCCAAGAGAGCTGGGAGCAGGCCAAAAACATATCTCTTGGGAGGGAAAGCTACATGTCAAAGAGGCTTTCATTGCAAAACTTGACAAGCTTTTTGACATCCTCAGTTGCAAGTGTAAAATTGTTCTCTGCTCTGAATTTGGCTGCCTTGCAGATGCTGGTTGCAAAAACGAAACTCACATTAACTGTACATGCCCTAGGGAGATGAAGATCCCTGTGAAGGAACTTGCTTTCATTAAAGGTCAGAGAGACAAGTCTGGTTCTATTGGACCACATCAGATTGGCTTGCCAGATCAACCTGAGCACAACAGACAAGTCAAAAAGCAGAAGCGGCAAGAAGACGAAAGAAGAAGGCTTGCTGAATATAAGCAGACAAGTAAGCAGGATGTTTCAATGCCATCAAATGAAATAATTTTCTCTGATGATGAAAATGAAGAACAAATAGCTGATGCTCAAGATGGAAAGGATGGAAGTTATGAAGTGACATTAGAAATACCAAGCACGTCTTCAACTTCCAATAAAAAGCCAGAGTACAACACATTAGAAATACCTAATGTTGCTATGCATAGCATCAGATATGGTGTTGGCCTGCGTGCCACAGCTGCCATCACCACTGCTGCCTTTATGGATGCTGGCTTGATCACTGAAGAAGACAAGAGACTTGTAGTTGATCACAATAAAGTCAAGAGGGCCCAAGAAAAAGTTGAGATCCCTGGATCAGGAATTTGATGATCTTTGTAAGAAGGGTGAAATTGACTGCATCTTCTTTGACGGCCGTCAAGATACAACTAAAGTTATGCTGAAAGCAGACAATTCAGATCGTCAGTTCCCCAGCATCATCAAAGAAGAGCATTATTCTGTGTGCAGTGAGCCAGGTGGAAGATATCTCTACCACTTCACTCCTGAGAAAGGCTCAACGAGAAAAAAACCTGCTGAAGTTATTGCTGATAATCTTGTAGATTTCATGAAGAAGAAGGGCATTGATAAAAGCCTGCAGGCCATTGGAGGTGATTCTACAAATGTTAACACTGGCTGGGAGGGTGGTTCCATGCATTGGGTAGAGGTCAAGCTTTGCCGTAAGCTGATCTGGTTGGTTTGTGCCCTCCACACTAACGAGTTACCCCTGCGACACTTGATCACAGCACTGGATGGGAAGACCTTGTCTAACAACAAGTGGACAGGTAACATTGGCAAGATGCTAGACACTGCAACCGAACTTGAAATTGATCCTTCATTCACCAAACTCTCAATTGGAGAGCCTCTTACTTCACTGAGTGACAATGTCGTAAAGGATCTCTCTACTGATCAAGCGTACGGGTATAGGATCACACAGGCCATAAGGACAGGAGAACTTCCCACAGATCTGGCCCTTCTTGAAATTGGTCCAGTGAGCCATTCAAGGTGGTTGACAACAGCAAACAGGCTTTGTCGCATATGGGTTTCAAAACATGGCCTTAAAGGCAAAACCCTCAACAACTTAAGACTGATAGTGGAATACATTGTTGGTGTGTACTACCCCTGTTGGTTCAACATCAAAGTAAAACACTCTTGGGTGGAAGGCCCACGCCACATCTTGTTTCAGCTGCGGCTAGTTAGGCTGCAAAAGAAGGCTGTAGTGGATGCTGTTTTGCCAACCATCAAGCGCTCAGCATGGTATGCATTCAGCGAAATGATAATCCAGACACTCTTGTGCTCAGATGACAGTGAGGAGAGGAGAGCTGGTGTCCAAAAGATTGTTGACATGAGGGGTGGAGATGATGACACACTTGGAGATCTTTCTGTACGTCCCAGGAAGACACCTTCCATCAACCCCAGTGCTTCTTCCGTGTTGGAGCTGACAGACTGGTCTGACGGGGTATTTGAACCTCCTTTGACATGTAAACTGACTACAGCGGAAGTAAAGAAGTTCTTTGACAAGCCTATGCAAGTTCCACAGTGGCCCTGTCATGCTCAGTCAATAGAGAGGTGTGTGAAACAAGTCACAGAGGCAGCAGGCAGGGTGTATACACATGAGAAACGTGAGGGCTATATCAGAGGCCAAGAAGCAAGTCGGCGGCTGATGTCCAAGAACGAATCAAAGCAAGACTTGATGAAACTTGTTGTTTAAATATTTTTTTTTACTGATGTCATTACTTTCTAATGTTGTTTTATGATTACAAGGATATGTTTTATGATTACTAGGATATGTTTTATGCAGAGAAACTAAAATTTTTATAGCATTACCTGACATTTTGAGAAGCTAAAATTAATAAATGTTGTTTTCCGAGAGCAATTTATGTGCTTTTTAATCAAACGTAGATTTACCAAGCTAAGTGTTGAGCAATCACAAAAATAATAGCAGATTTGAATTCTTCACATCCAAAAACATATTTTTAAAACCCCTCAGTGAAGGAATTGGCAAAAATTAATTTTCACCTCCCAAATTGACACACCCTAATGGTGTATGTCTACGGTTTTTCGATGGAAGTGCAACAGCTGCTGTTGCAGAATACGGTTTCCGAACCGCAGAATTCCGGATCGAAGAGTGTTTACCAGGGTTTTCAACACATTGCGTGAGATTGGTACACTTCCCAGCGCTCATGTTTCATCTGAACGTGAAGGTCAACAAGATGTGGATGAAGTGGAAAACATTCTTCAGTTGGTAGAGCGTAGTCCTACTACTAGCTCACGAAGAATTTCTACACGTCTCGGTGTACCACACACAAGAGTATGGCGAACATTACGTGAGGAAGGCTTGCATCCATATCATGTACAGCGTGTACAACACCTTCAACCAGGAGACGCTGCCATGCGACTGGAATTTTGTCATTGGGTAAATGCTAATCGCCGATTGCTTCGATTAATACTGTTCACCGATGAAGCTACTTTCACCCGTGACGGTATCAACAACACTCGTAACTCTCATCGGTGGTCAGACGAAAATCCAAATGCCACTGTGGAAACAAATTTTCAACATCGCTTCTCTGCCAATGTGTGGTGCGGTATCATCGATGATCAGCTGATTGGCCCTGTTACTTTAGAGAATCGTCTTACAGGACAAAGTTACCTAGAATTTCTGCAAAATGAATTGCCAGGACTATTGGAGGATGTTCCTTTGGCTACACGCGCTGGTATGTACTTTCAGCATGACGGAGCTCCTCCACATTCTACCCGTCTGGTGATGCAATACCTAAATCAAACTTTCCCTGGTCGATGGATCGGCTGCGGTGGTCCCATTCAATGGCCACCAAGGTCTCCAGACCTCTCTCCGTTAGATTATTGTGTGTCGGGGTGGATGAAAAGTCAAGTTTACAAAAGAAAGGTGGATACACGAGACGAATTGCTCGCGCGCATTTTGGATGCTGCTGCCCGCATAAAGGAACGTCAAGATCAACTTAGACGAACAACACGCGATCTTCGCCCACAAGTTGCAAAGTGCATTGAGGTTGACGGTGCGATTTTCGAAAACGTATTGTAAACTGTAACAAATTTGTCATTTCTGTATCTGATACCATTCAAAATGCCAATGTTTAAACATTAAATGTTAGAAACAGTAATTGGTTTCTCTTTCTTGATTACCATTAACAATGCTTTTGTATTTGTAGATTCAAACAGCTTTATCTCCGTAACCATTCAGAATTAGACACATGTTCATACGAACTTTTTTTTTCACAATACCGAAAGTGGTATTGACCTTTCCTCCTGAAACACCCTGTATATAATATAATTCTATATATAATATAATATGCGTACAACTATATATACATAATATATAGTACTATATATACACTATATTATATGCGTCCTTTATACATGTAACAGAGTATTTTGTCGTTTCAACTTGGCTTTCCGCAGGTTGTGTTGTGGTATTTTAGGCGAGAGCAGTTGATAGTCACAAATTTGCAAACGTTGCACATGTACACCCTTTTATTCTTTGGCGTAACAGTGACATGTCTAGTTGTGTTGTGTTTGTTTTGTTTGTGTCGCCCACTTACACATTTTATTTTTTTAGGTGATTTACATCAACCCACTCATCGATCATCATGCCTCGAAAGTGTAAAAATCACTCCGACAATTTCTGTTACGTGTGCGGCTCGTTCGCGACTAAATCACAACGGCGTACAATCACGATGGATCTTCGGAAAACTTACCGGTTATACTTCGGCTGTTCACTAGGCGACCAAGATAAGGCGTGGGCGCCACATATTATTTGTATTGCTTGTTCGAATAGATTACGTGACTGGTTGAACCAAAGGAGAAGTCGATGCCGTTCGCTATACCCATGATATGGAGGGAGCCGAGAGACCATCATGGCAATTGTTACTTTTGCAATGTTAACATAACTGGATTCTCCGTGAAGAACAAGCATAACATCATTTATCCGAACGTAGACTCCGCGATCAGACCGATCCCTCAAGATGACACGATGCCGATTCCGGTACTTCCACAGCATGGACTCGATTCTTTAGAAGACAAAAAGGAATCCAACGAAGGTGCGATTGGCGGAGATGCGGGATCTTCGGCCGATCTTGACTACACGCCTGACGAAGAGCAGTCGGAGCCGGAGAGGCTTACCCAAAACGAGTTGAATAACCTCATTAGAGACCTGGCCCTCTCCAAAGAGAAATCAGAACTTCTCTCCTCGAGACTCAAGCAGAAACACTCACTTGAGAGAACGTCCGAGTGTGTCACTATGGAAAACGAAACCATGATTTGGCGACATTCTTTACAGTAGACGGTCCGCTCTGCTATTGCCATGATATCAATGGACTTTTCGAGAACTTGTCACAGGTACACATACCATCTGAGTGGCGCCTCTTCATTGATTCCTCACAGCGAAGCTTGAAAGCGGTTCTCCTGCATAACGGGAACTTAAAGCTGTCCATCCCGATCGCCCACTGCGTTTATCTCAGGGAGACGTACGATAACATGAATATACTACTCGAAGCAATCCAATACAGCACTCATCACTGGAATATCTGTGGTGATCTCAAAGTCATTGGTATGTTAATGGGCATGCAAGGAGGGCTCACGAAATATTGTTGTTTCCTATGCCTATGGGACAGCCGTGCTACCGCGGATCATTACCTCAGACGTGACTGGCATCAAAGAAGCAAATACGAGCCAGAAACGGGCAGTGTCCAGTGTGTTCCTTTAGTTGATTCAAAGAAGATTTTCCTGCCACCCCTCCACATTAAGCTCGGCTTAATGAAAAATTTTGTGAAAGCGAATGGTAAGGCGAATTCGAGAGGGTTTCGATACCTTGTTGAGAAATTTGCAAACATCAGTGCAGAAATTGAAGGAGGGAATCTTTGTGGGACCCCAAATCAGGGATGTTCTGCAGGACGAAGACTTTGAAGAAAGCCTCAATGCCTTAAAACTAAAAGCATGGCAGGTTTTCAAATGGATTTGTGGAAACTTCTTAGGAAACTGATTGATACATATCCAGAAAGACATGTCCTTGAAAATACATTTTTAACATTCGCATCCAGATTTTTTCCAGAAGACCTTGGCGCAGTGAGTGACGAACAGGGGGAACGCTTCCATCAAGACATCCAGTCAAAGGAAAATCGCTACCAAGGTTTCTGGAAAGAAAGTATGCTAGTAAACTACTGCTGGATGTTGTACCGCGACGATCCGGACAAGGTTTACAAAAGAAAATGGTACTCACAACGTTTTTAGGATGGTGTACATTTCTTTTTATGAATAAAGTTGTACTTTTACGATAAATTGTGCTGAAATTAACACCAGTCATATGTCGATAACTAGATGTGCTAGAGGAAAACCGAAAACATTTGAAATCAGCGTACAAACTGGCCTAGAAAAGTGTGTATACATTTTTGATAAGAGAAAAAAGTTCGATTTTGTTGATCAGTGTTATTAAATAACAAAAAGGAAAACAATTGCAGATTAACGACTGAGAATCGACTCCGTTAACTGGAAACAGAAATAATCATGAAAGATTCAGATACGTGACAACAGACACGCTCGTCGCTCAGAGCAAGTAAATGTTCCTAACGGCAATAAAATTAAAATTTTCCAGGTCGAAATACAGGTAACCGTGCTGCAAGGAAAACTAACGTTTAGGGGCTTGATTTACTGTGCAAAGGTACTCTGACAGTAGCTGAGCCAATCACCTTATGGTGCAACTCAGTCTATGGCCTTGCTTAACCTAGAAGGCCTGGATGAAAGACAAAAATTGCAGTTACACGCAAGACAAAAATACATCGGTTAACATCACAATACATATGAGGCCCAGTCAATAAATTCGTTGAATTTAATGGCTCCTTTTAATGAAAAAATTCCACGAATTTATTGACTGAACCTCGTAAACCTTGAGGTTCATTTATGATAACACAGTACTAATAATATTCAAGTAACCATGATGCCCACCTCATATAGGCAATCGGTTGAAAAGGAATACCGTTATAAGATCTGAAACAGGTTTCTCACTTTTGACAGTTCAACTTTTTACCTTTTTTTTCAATCAATACAATGAATGATTACCCAAAAACCAAAGAAGAAGAAAAAGGAAAGAGTCACTCTGAAAAATTGCCAAACTAAATATATAAGTTTTCCATCTGAGATGCCTGAGGGGCTGAAGATTAATCTCAGCCCCTCTCAGCATACAAGTTTTCCATCTGAGATACACGAGAGGCTGAAGGCCAATCTCAGACCCACTGAAATTTTATTTGCTTTGTTTTAACTTTAACGTTAGCAATTTATTTTGTAAACACTGTAAAATTACAAGTTTGTTTATATATATATATATATATATATATATATATATATATATAATATATGAGCAAGTATTAAAGCTCTCTCTACTTGTCTCCATTCTCTTTAATTCAATTCGAATTTTAAAATGGAATGTGATTTTTACCACTGAATAGAATTGTATTTAACTCAAGAGTATATACAAGCAAAGTAATATTACAATATCGACAAAAGGACAAAATAAATAAGAAGAATAGAATGCTTCCCCACTGGCTGTAAAAGGATGGAAACCTTTGGGGAAATTTTGGAAACTTCCATGAATTTTGGAAATTTTTGGAAATTTGGAAATTTTCAGTTTTAGGTCACTTTTTTATTAGACAGTTTTCGGCAGAAAACAGTAATTTATAACATATTTAAGCATTTTCCAGCTTCCTCCCCCCCCCCGCCAAAAAGGTTCTGTCTTCCTATATTAGTTGTTTTTATTGAGTTGGGGTAAGTTTGTGGGAATATAACTGGCGAAAAATAGGAATTTAATATCAGTATGCAGGAAATTCATGTTTTAATATTTACTAATTGGTAAGATTTACTTACATGTGGAGTCTCCACTTCAGCACTGTGGTAATTTCCTTCTTTTGAAATAATTGGGGATTAAAAGAAATTTCAAGGAGTGGGGTTTCCCATTTCAACATCTCCAACTCCACGCTACAGCCAGATGCCAGAATTTTACTGAAGGAAATCATTTGCTAACATCACAACTGCATTCTGAATTTGCTTTTATTGGCTGCATCGTTCTACACTTTTCTGAAGCATTTAAATTACTCAGAATACCCTGATTCAAAAATAGGTACATGTTCATTTTATGAATACGAAAGTTTTTGAAAATCCCAAAAAATTCCCCAAAGCTTTCAAAAATTCTTCCAAAATTCCCAGCAGGAACTTACCACTCTCAAAATTTCCGGGAATTTTACAATCCTATATTTAACATTTAAAGAAACTTGAACAAAAGTACGAAGTCGAAGAATGTATGCGGAAAACTTAAAAGAGTTGGAATCTGTTTGAACCATTGGAAAGGATTTTAGAAGTGTCTGTTCAGTATTTGTTTCGAATGGATTGATTTTGGGTTCATAATTTTAAAATAAATCTAATTTCTGAGTAAAACATAAGCAATTATGCTGCATTCATAAGATGTTAAATGATTTGCATGCTAAAATGACATTTTTAATTACATTTTAAGGAGAGTCTTGAAAGTGGTCGTTAATTTCAAGTTATACGAAGAATTCGAATTCGTATAAAATCTTCGTATAATCAATATAAGAATATTATACGAGAATATAAAGAAGTTATTTTATATGATTTTATATTCTTTAAAGTGAAGAATGTTAAGTCATTAACATTTTAGTTCGAATGACGTGATGAAAAGAAAATAAATAATTTTAAATAGTTAAATATTTTCCATTCACTTGTTTTATACAATAACATCGATTTTCCTTTGATCTACGTATGGGTCTCTCTCTCTCTCTCTTCTCTCTCTCTCTCTCTTCTCTCTCTGCTATCTCATGCGTGGGAAGAGAGGCTTTGGAACCTCTAAAATAACACCATTTAACGCTCATAGGTCGAGACTGGGATGAAGGGGTCCCAGGCGTAGAGGCGCGATGAATGGAATGTGACTAGTGCCCCGTTAAGCCCATTCCTAACGCGTAATGGCCTGACCAGCCTCCTGCGACCGTTCTTTGGTGACCAGTTGATGGTGCTTGGCTGTACTGCTCTTAGGTGAGAGAGCTTTACTGCCCAGCTGGCTGCCAGGCCAGCGGAAAGTGTCGGGCGTAGCCTCTGGGTCTGGTGGGATATCCCTTGAACACTGGATTCTAAGAGTCTGGCCGCTTGTGAGTGACTAGTAAGACTTAGTAAGGAGCTGCATCTCGCTGTCGCTCCTGGCTGGAAATCCGTGACGCCTGCGTCGCAAGTGTTTGTCAGTTGGTAGCTGCGACACGTTTGGGACTGTCCGGCCCTGGGGAGACCTTTGGTCGGTGCGGCAGCAGCGAGAGGCGTTGTCTTCTGGATGGGATGAACGTCACTTGCAAATAGGCGGATGCAGCTTGCGCGGGAAGAATTCAACCCCCCCCCCTCCTTTTTTATATACTGGTCAGAACGTTTTTGATAGTTTTCATTGCTAGAACTCTTTATCTTATTCAGTGTATTCAGAGCTCGAAAAAAAAAAGTTACAATGACTGGACAGCAGAAACTGAAGGCTGACTGCGCGAGGTGTGGAGTAAATCAGTGGGTGACGAACTTCAAAGAAGCTTGCTTCGAAAAGATCAACCACTCCAGCATGTGCCGCTTTTGCAAACTCATTCAGTTTTACGAGAAGCTAGAAAAGAGGGTCCGGCGGCTCGATCGACCAGATCCGCTGTTGGAGGTGTGGCTGTCACTAACGCGGCTGCGCCCTCCACCCCGGAGCTCATTGATAGGATAGCCGCCCTGGAAAGGCGGTCCAGCGGCAGAGACAGAGCTCGAGACCGCGGAGAAAGGGTAGAGGTGCAACCGGGAGCCGGGATGCAAAATCAGTGTAAGGAATCGCCAGCGACCCACGTGGAATGCACAGAACCGCGACGTAAATTGGAGGGAAGGGAAGGCACAAAGAAGGGGCCGATAGAGAAGAGTGGGAAGGGGCCGATAAAGAAAAAGGGTGGGAAGGGATCTACTGATGGCCCAAAGAAACCGAAGGATGTAGCTGCCGGTCGGGGTGGGTCGGGTGGTGTAAGTGCGGCTGAGTCTATGGGTGGCGACGAGTATCGAAAGGTATCGGGCAAGAAGGCTGCGAAGCCGAGACCTGAGACCCTGGTGGCTGCTGTCAGGACCTCTAACCGCTTTAGTCTCTTGTGCGCGAAGGAGGAAGACACCGTTTTAATTGGGGACTCGCAGATCAGGGGCCAGAAGAAGTACTTTGCTTCTGCAAACCGGGACAGGAGGAAGGTAAGGTGCTTACCTAGGTGGGGAACGGCGCACTTAAGGAAGCAGTTAGAGAAGCTGCGCGTGGCTAGTCGGAGGACTGCGATCTTTGTCTACGTTGGTGGCAACGACCTGTTCCCAAAGGCGGTAAGGTAGATTCAACGGAAGGGATCATCACCGAGATCATGTCTCTTGCGGATGATCTGAAACTTAAGACAGACAGGGGAATGTTGATGGGTATTTTACCGCGGATGAATGCCAGTGATCACGCGCTCAGTAAGGTCATTGGCATCAGCGAGAGGGTGCAAGACTTGTGCGTCCCACTGGGCTTGAGGTTTGTTGACCCATTCGGCGCGTTTTCGGGTAGGTGGGACCTGTATCAGAGAGATGGTGTCCACCTCAATGTCGAGGGTAAAGGTGTGCTAGGCACGCTGCTTGACCGGCACCTATACCGTATGGTGAGGTCAAGCCGGGGATTGATGATGGGCCCCCACCTGGGAGAGATGATGTTGACCCGGTGGCGGACGTACCTTCAACTGAAGGGTGCGTCCAGGTATAGGTGGGTGACCCTCCTTCCCCGTTGGATGGGGCTCAGCCTCCTGCGGAAGTTGCCTCCTCGTTGGTGAGGGGCGCTTCAACTCCCGACAGCCCTGGCTGTTCGGGAAACGGGTCGTGCTAGGGGGCGGTTGGAATAGGGAAGGCTCCCTCCGTGCAATGCTTTTTAATGCTAGGTCGATTAGGAATAAGTTTTGCGAGCTACGGGCGCTCTTAGCATCAGAATACCAGGATATCGTTGCTATCACCGAGTCCTGGATTCATACTGATCGTAGGGACTACGTTGAGGAGTTCGAAATTCCCAGGTGTAGAATGTTTCGCAAAGACCGCACCCGTGGGGAGGGGGGAGGGATACTAATGTACGGGAGGGACGAATTATAGGTTAATCTTGGTGTACAGACCTCCGCATCTCCTCCTCGAGGAGGATACAACCTTGTACACCGAACTCCGTAGCCTTCTAGGGTACAGGGTGTGTGTAGTCTTAGGAGACTTCAACTGTCGCGGCATAAAGTGGGAAGACAGGACTGCTCGATGATTTTACCAAGTGTAGGGACGAACAAGGCGAGAATGGTTTGGAATCGGATGCGTATTTAGAAGGTGCAGACTCCTCGAAATATCATGAACTTTGGTACAAAGGACTAGAACGGTACAGGGCTGAATAATTCACTTTCACTGTTCACACTGAAGAATTATTTCTTTATATAAGACGCAGATGTCGGCACGATTTGGAAACATACTTCAGTTGCCGATATGAGTTGTGAAGAAGATTTTACAGTTGTAAAGGTCAGCAAGGAAAGATTAAATGCACGTTTGGAAAGGAGTGTTTATAATCTTGAATTTAATGGTGATGTTGTAGCAAACTATGTCATCCTTGTGCGTGCTTTTGATTGTATTCTATCCGTGTTTAAAGAGTGTGATAGTTTTACTACCAATTGTAAAGTGGGCACAAAAATAGTGTTAAACGAGTTGAAAGTCCTTTATAGTGAAAATAGTCCCCCCCGCATACTTTGAGTAGTGAATTAATGTTAAATCGCATTTATTGTGCAGTACAAAGCAATGAGGATGTAAATGTGGACTCGATTACGTGTGACGTTACTATTTTATTTAATCGTGGCAAAAACTGACCTTAAAGCATGTATTTCCATTTTTTAAATTTTTTATTCGCATATATATATTAAACAGGTGTTGTTTATTCTGATTTTGTTGTAGATAGAATTCTCCTGCACAAGCTCTATTTTTTTTTGTTTTGATGCAAATATGCTGATGGCTCTCACAAACGAGTTTATGCTGACACAGGAAATACCACAAAAAATACCTACCTAGATCTGGTATTCACGAATAACACGAACTTGATTGCTGATATAAAAATAACCCCAACTGTTATCTTAGACCACAACATAATCGAGTTATCAACAAATATGGCGATAATATTAAAAGAAAATACATGGCCCAAATAGAGTGGAGTCTTAAAGAATAAAACAACGGAGGAAATGCTAACAACCTTGGAAGAAAAGTCGCTGAAAATTTTAGAAAAATAGGCTCCGAAAGTACAGCCAAATGGAAAGAGGAACTGGCTAGAGAGAAAAAAGAGAAGAATATTCCGCAAAAGAAAAAGAGTAGCGGCGAAGTTAGTTAATTGCAGAGACAATGCCATGAAAGCAATACAAGAAAAACTGGAGAATATCGATAAGGAAATACAAACCCTGACTAAGGGCCATACAGAGAGGGAAGAGGAAAAGGCGGTAGAAGCAATAAAGGAAAATCCAAAGTACTTCTATAGCTATACAAAAAAGGAAAACAAAAACGCGCGCTACCATTGGGCCTTTAAGCAAATGAAATAATGAATTAACAGACGATCTAAAAGAAATATCTGAAACATTGAGAGCCCAGTACAAATCGGTCTTCAGTACCCTAAAAAGTGACAAAGCGATACCTGACATAGATGCATTCTTCAAAGAGAAATTGCAAGGAGAATGTATGACAGGCTTTGATTTTACCCCAGAAGACGTAGCGAGAGCTATAGGACAAATGAAATCACATTCAGCTGCAGGTCCGGACAAATGGAACGCACTACTGATTAAAAACTGTAAAAATGAAATAGCTACACCTAATACTGGATATGGAGAAGATCCCTAAACACTGGGGAAATACCAAGCATCTTGAAAAGAGCGAACATTGTCAGTATATATAAAGGAGGGGATAGATCTCAAGCAAAGAACCATAGACCAGTGTCATTGACGTCCCACCTCACCAAAATATTTTAAAGAATAGTCAGAGAGAAAATCTATGACTTCTTGGAGGCCTTGCAGAGGGACACAAACAAAATATACAAATGATCAGAAGCCAACAATATGACTTTTAACACCGAGAAATTTCAGCTCTTGGGATATGGTAGAAATGAGGAACTTAGACTACATATCATGCTCCAGATAGACAGGAAATTCAAAGAACGAAAGCAGTCGACTTGTGGGTAATAATGACCGATGATGCCAAATTTGAGACACAAAATCAGATAGCAATAAACAAAGCAAAAAGAGTCGCGGGACAGGTACTAAGGACGATCAAAAGGAGGGACAAGAGAGTACTGATTCCCCTGCTGAGAACACTGATCATACCAAAACTTGAATACTGCTCAGTTTTGACGTCCCCATATAAAAAGGAAGAAATTAATAAACTAGAAGAAACGCAGAGACATTTCACAGCCAAGATTGATGGATGCAAAGAACTCAACTACTGGGAAAGACTACGTAAACTAAATCTGTATTCCCTGGAAAGAAGAAGGAGGTACACCATAATCTACATATGGAAAATTATCGAAAAACTGGTACCAATTACCAACCAAACAACGCTGGAAAATGGGAAAGGCAGAATGTGTAGTGTTCCCAAATTAAAGGCCCGACAAGGGACCTGTTCAACACTGAAGGAAAATAGCTTGATTGTCAGGGGGCCAAGACTTTTTAACCAGCTTCCAAAGGAACTCAGAAACGTTACAGGGGTCAAAGTTGAACTGTTCAAGAGAAGACTAGATGTCTGACTCAGGACGGTACCAGATGAGCCGGGTGTACCTGGCTATGTGCAGTGAAGAGCGCAAGAGAGCAACTCGCTCCGCCACCAAGCCAGGCCTAGAGGCGGACCAACACACGGAACCTGAACGAGGTGTGTGTGTATATTCTTATATGACGCGGTTTATTACTTTATATTTATGGTTTGAATTATATCTTTATTTTAGCCTGTTTTCATTTAAACCACATCATATAGATTTAACCCAAGGTTATATATATCACTGATTGTATATATTCTTATTTCTTTGACAATTCGTGTAGGGGGGATAATTATAAACCTTTTACAAAAATAACATATTCGTCACAGATCTTATTAAACCAATTACAATACAACAATGAAATTTTGGAAAGTAAAAAAAATTTGTTGAAGAATAACGATTTGGATATTGAGACAATTAAATAAAATGCACAAACACTTTAAATTTTACTGTTAGACAATTTTAATCTACAATTTATAGTTATTTAACTGAATACATCCGTATTCCAATATGCCAGATCATTAAAATGAATAAACGCATACATATTACAGTTTTAACTGAATTATCTTTAGAACAGCAGCTGGTTCTCTACCCAGCCTTTTGACCGTATTTTGTACATAATACAATTTCATAGAATTATTTGAATCCTATATGGTTTTTTGACCATTCCAATTATATGAACTTTGACATCAATTATGTCCTTTAAAGAAAAGATATTTGAGACAATTAACCTTTGTCTTAAGAATTCTGAGATTCAAAATTAATACAAGACAATTAAATGAAATGGTATAATGTATAAGGTAATACAATAAAAGATGAATGTATAATTTCAATAATTACAAATTGTCAGCTACTTATCTTACAGCCATAAACCCCCTTTGGATGGGATTAATTTCTTGTAATTACATTCATATTCACCTCCTTCTTACAGTATATTTATTTACCGCGAATGAACAAGGATTTAAATTTTGAGTCTTTCGCGTTTTCTAAGATGAATTTTAAAAGGGGAGACGTTCGTTTTACGTCATTTGAGCTAAGTCCGTTTTCTATATCTATAGAGGGAAGACCATTTTAGCTTCGCAAGTAATATACTCCAAATTAAAAGAACGATTTCGCTCTAAGTGCCACACATGATTTGAATTTTATCATTACGGCACAATATATGTATTTTTATATACTTGAGCAAACTTACATTAAGAACTAGTTTTTTATTCTTAAAAGGAGAAATAAATCTAATATTCTTATTTAAATTCAACACAAGTTTGTGAAAGTGAGCTTTTGTTTACCACGTTCTGAAATGCAGTGACGCTAAGCGTTTTCCTTTATATAATACCCCCTTTGTCGGTCTATGGTTCGGCGCGGTTGCCAGGCGCAAGATTTATTTATATACCCAAATAAGATTCTCTTTTTGGATTAATCTTATTTGTAAGAATTATTAACCTTTTAGAAGGTGTAATTTTACATGCCATTAAACTTGCTAATAATGTAACAATATAATTTTAACGGAGTTTTCCCATTTTATACATAAATGATTGCTCAATTTTATAACGTCTTTGTTTCTTTGAAGTGAACGCGGAAACCCACGTGCCTCCTTCCAATTTAATGTAATTTTTACAGTCATTATTTTCCTAGTTTCTGGGTAACCTTTATATGGCATTTTTATCCGAACTTATTCAGAATTAAATAGATAATCGAATTCATGTCTCTTTCCCTAAATTACATGAGTATTTAACATGCATATGTTTTAAATTCCATGTACTTAAGAATTTCCAAATTGCTTCGTTTACACCCGAAACTATACGAAAATGTCGAGCGCCATTTTTGACGAATACAATTCTTCGTTTACTTGGCTTCCAGTTTCATATTTATACATACAATTTATTCTGTTTACATGATCAATTTGTTTGTGGTTTAATTTATAACCAGTAATTAATTAACCTCATTATGTTATTCCCATACATAACAATATAAATATGTTAAATAACTCTATTGTGTATTATTTCTGTTTTTGAGTCTAATGTATATACAATTCTTCTCTACTGGTTGTTATTTTTATGTTTGATGTAAATATAAATAAATCATATATGTATTATCCCTGTTTTGCACCTAATGTATAATATCTTGTATTTCGATATACAGGGTGATCTGTTTGGGTATTGATAAAATAAAATTGATGTGAAATGGAAACAGTAACATTGTATAGTTTAATATTTGGCAAACAATGCCCACAAAGATGGTAGATTCTGATAAACCTAATTGGTCTTCAACATGATACCCCCCTTCCGGAGACGACAGAGGTCATAACGAGAGGCTAATTCTTACGACCACCTGCATGTGGTTTAGTGATAGACCCCGTTTCTTCAAATGTGCGGTACCACAGCACTATGGAGTCATACTTAGGGGCTTTCCGAACACCATACACACGGCGAAACACGCTGTACCACTGTCACACTCCAAAACTTAGCAAACCAAATGACACACTTCGCACGTTGTTGCGCATTCGCCGCCATCTTCGAAACTGACATATGTCTCATAAGTCTGATAGCAGAAGGCGCTCGTACGTCTGGAAGTGGATGGCATAGCCTATTACAAACTCCCACATTTTATGACCACACGTGCAACAGATGAGCGCTGTATCACTTCTCGGTAGATTCTCACAGCGTTTTTGCTTTATCCATACCCAAACGAATGAAATAGAACGATGTAGTTGTGTTTTATTTCTCCTTTACATCATGTAAACAAATATTAATGGAAATGAAGGGTGTGTATATACTGTATATAAACGATAGTGTGTGTGTGTGTGTGTGTGTGTGTGTGTGTGTGTGTGTGATCAGCTTTGATGCTTTAGTGACTCGACGGGTCTCAAACTCCGCTTTATTTGTAGTTTTCAGTTTGTATGTTTCGTGAGTACAGTAAGTATATATATATATATATATATATATATATATATATATATACTAGGGGCACTCAATATATTTTCCCCCACCTCTTTTCTTAGCTAAATAATAGACCATGAGGCTGAAATGTCTTTTGGGCCACAAGTCGAACTTTCTGCGCTTCACATAACCGGATTTTTCCAGTTTGAACCTCCCTTCCATGTATAAAACCGCTTTAAAACGCCCTTGTATAAAGGTGCGGTGCTAGTGTCTCCGAGGGACTGATACAATGAGAAAACGGAACAGAACCGATAGTTAACGCAGTTTCGAAAATGGCGTCTGACAGTGATGTGCGTCGTAAAGAGAGAGCTGTTATCGAGTTCTTAACTCAGACGAAGGACATATTCACAAACGTCTACAAAACGTTTACGGAGATGCTGTTGTTGATCAAAGCACAGTTGGACGCTGGTCTAAACGTGCGAGATCATCGGAGAGAGGGAGAGCCAGCATCGATGATGAGCCACGCAGCGGTCGCCTAGCATCGGCTGTCACATCTCACACTGTGGAACGTGCTAACAGCATCATTCGATCAATCGGCGCGTCACATACAAGGAGCTATCACTGGAGCTAGGAATTAGTGAAGGAAGTGTGAATACGATAATTCAGCAACTGGGATACTCAAAAGTGTGTTCACGGTTTGTTCCTCGCGAACTGACTGAAGATCACAAAGCCCAAAGAAAAGAAATTGCTTCTGAGTCGTTGGTTCGATACGAGAGATACGGGAATAACTTCCTTTCACGAATTGCGACTGGGGATGAGACTTGGGTACACCACTTTGAACCTGAAACAAAACGCCAATCCATGGAGTGGCATCACGCAGACTCCCCACGCAAGAAAAAGATCAAAATGGTTTCCTCTGCAGGAAAGGTTATGGCCACCATCTTCTAGTACATGAAAGGGGTGATTCTGGTGGGCATTATGAAGGAAGGACAAACAATCAACTCAGAGGCATATATTGCTACCCTACAGAGACCTCAGAGACGTATAAAGCGAGTTCCAGAAAACCGGAAGACGTCCTTTTTTTGCACAATAACGCAAGACCACACAACAGTTTTCAAACAAGAGAGGCCATCACAAAAATGCGCTTGACTGTGTTACCCCACCCTCCCTACAGCCCGGATCTGGCACCTTCACACTTCCATTTGTTTGGGCCAGTGAAGGATGCTATTCATGGAAGAACGTTTCAGAGTGACGATGAGATTGTTGAGGAGGTTAAGAGGTGGCTCCAGCGGAATCCAGCGGACTTTTACCAGCAAGGAATAAAAGCTCTTGTTTCGAGGTGGAGGAAAGCAGTAGAAAAGGATGGAGACTGTGGAAAAATAAAAACTTGTTAAAAAGGTATGTAACTACTACCTGTGTACAAAATTTCTGGAACTTACAAGGAAACTTGGAAAAAAAAAATGATGGGGCAAAATATATTGAGTGGCCCTCGTGTGTGTATATATATATATATATATATATATATATATTATATATATACACATGCGAACATTCTTTATCTCCGTCTGTGTGCACAGTAAAAAGTCTGAGCCCTATTCAAAAGTCCTTTTGAAGGATCGGGGGTTCGCCAGATATCTTTGTCGAGTTTTTAGTTATTGTTATATGTATTTATATATATATGATCCCTATTCAAAAGACCTCTTGAAGGATCGGGGGTTCGTCAGATATCTTTCACGAGGTTTTATTTATTCTTATATATATATACTGGGTGGGCCAAAAAAAAATATTACCCTGATTTTGAACAATATAATTTTACCTTTATCAAATGTTATTTCTACAATCAATATGGGGCCATTCTAAAACCACGTGGATGGGGAGGGGGTTCCTTATTTGACCACCAAGGGCCACATGGGGGATGGGGTCTTGACGTTTAACCACGTGGCCAATACTAAGCATTAAAATATCCTGTTTATAATATTGTTTATCATATTATCATATTATATTTTAGGATAGACTCGGGTAAGACGCCCATGTTGGGTGATAAACCTATGCATATTTATTTCAAATGTAAATGACTGCGCATGCGTATGTAGGTTTCATCTTTTCCGCAAGGAAGTACATTTTACATAAGATTAAGAATGGGTGGGGTTGACATCAGAAGACCATTGGTTTTGGAGGGGGTTTAAGTCATTGGCCACAAATGACCACAAAGGGGAGGGGGCAGGTTTGAAAACCACCCGAAAAAGGACCACGTTGTTTTTGAATGACCCCCTATATGTGTCCAGTATAGAATTTCATGGTCTATCTCGTGGTGAAGTTGGATTTTTGCTAACTATAACCATTATTTTGTAATTCGTTGTTATACAGACACGGGTAGAAAAACTTTCTCTTTCTATACATTACCTAATTGAGTCCAAGATTATGCGGAATGTGCCCTCCTCCATTATCAATGTACGCTTGCAACCTTGCTCGCCATTGATCTACCGCATCATTGATTTTTTTCTTGGCAATAAGCAACAGTGATTTCGGCATTTTAATCAGCAAAAACAATCTCTGACTTCCCTAACTTTGAAATAAAGATGGAAACCATGACTTTTTGAGGAAAATGCGGACATTCCCTGCAAAGTCGATCTAGACTGATAGATTTTTTTGTCCTGTCTTCCATAAACTCTGTCATTTTGTGTGTTTATTGTTAAAACAACCGTAAAGGTCTTCTCGTCGCTGAACCGTATTTTCGACACTTCTCTGTCTGGGAATCGATCTAACAGAGCACGACATTTTTTAACTCTTACTTGCTTATCTGATGCAGAGAGCTGATGAACTTCGACTCTTTTAAAACATTTAAGACCCAGATCATCTTTTACTATACGACGAATACTAGAGCGAGAATTACCAGTAGTTTTTTAAATTTCTCTAACGGACTCGTGGGTGTTGGGCCGTTCTTCTCGACTGCATATCATGGATGAAACCATGTCAGTATTTTCCTCAATACGTGATGTTTTTGGCCTTCCACTGCCTTCTTTTCGTTTGGTCAACCCTGTGATATCGATTTGATTTTCCTTATGAGATATTGAAGTCCAGGTATCGTCCATCGTTTATTTGGAAACTCTTTCTTCATTCGTTTTGCACCCCAGTGTTTCTTCTAACGCAGGTTCAATATCAATGCTTCATTTTCGAGAGTATTTCATTATGTTATAACTCGTTCACCAACTATAGCAGAATGATGGTCTGAAATGAAAAAGGCAATAAATTAGCTATTTTTTGTAAAAATTAGGAAAATTAATTATTTATGGAGAAACTGACTGTCATCTGAAAGTATCAATTGCTGACTTTGACCGCCTTTCAATTGAGCACCATATTCTGATACTTCCCTCCAGTCGTGAGCCTGTACCTCTACTCCTGGGGCGTTGAATCTAGATTCAAAGCCAGCGTTTTGAAAGAGTAAAAGTATGGGTACAACATATGGCCTCAGCAGTAAGATCAATATAGACGGTGAGCCACAATATTTTTCAAAATTTGGGTAATAGTTTTTGGCCCACCCTGTATATATATATATATATATAAAATATGGCTTAGACGCCCAGACACTTAACCAGCATGACAGGCTGCCGCCGAGGAGTGAGAGAAGTTGGTATTATGCAAAGTGTTATGACACCGAGAACATCAAAGATCTACCTTTGGAGAATCTAGCCCCGACCCTTCGCTACTACATATATACAATTCATATACTGGTGTGTGTGTGTATATATATATATATACACCATGTATGTATATTAGGGTGGTCCAAAAAATAGATGAAAATTTTTTTTCCGAATTTTTCAATTCTCACCCATTCATTTTGTTCCACTACTAGAAAAAATCATTTACACAAAAAATGACGAAAATATAAACATATTTAGAGGTTGCGAACTGAAACTCAATTTTTGAAAAATAGGCACTTCATTTATGCCAAAAAACAAATGAAACAAAACTGCAAACATATAAAGAAAAATTCAAAACACTTTAAATGTTGGACTTTTTGCATGTAGGTAATTAATTAAAGATAGAGTTAAAGATAGAGTTTGTCGTAACCAATATAATAAAAAAAAATTATGGGTTTACACTACACAGTACACATATGTACACACATACATATAATACATACATTGTATATAAAATGAATTTAAGAAATTAATACACTACACAAAGAGAGAAGATGAGACACGTACCACCACGATGATAGCTGGGCAAATACTGAAAGTGCTATTTTTATAAATTATTTCGCAACCCCTTATCCTATCTCAATTGAGCTATAATTTTGCACATCGTAATATTTCCATACAGAAACAATATGCGAGGGTGGGAGAAAATAATTTCAAAACTTTGGTTTTTTGGACCACCCTGTCACACATACATACAATACACACATTGTATATAAAATTAATTTAAGAAATTAATACACTACACTAAGAGAGAAGAAGGGACACGTACCACCACGATAACAGCTGAGCAAATACTAAAAGTGCTATTTTTAGAAATTATTTCGCAACCTCTTATCCTAGCTCAATTGAGCTATAATTTTATATATCTTAATACTTACCATACAGAAAATATATATATATATATATATATATATATATATATATATATATGTATATAATGTTATAATGTTATAATGTTTCAGACAACAAAGACCCTAGGATCCACTCATGGCTGGTCTACCTAACTGTGTTCGTGTATTGTGTATGTCCTCCGTGGTGGCGGAGGGGACCTACAATTTTACGTGGGTTCCGAACCACAAGAACATAAGAAATTTATGTAAAAACTGCCGGTAAATTGGCAACGACCAATTTTTACGAAACTAAATAATTATCAATTTAAAACTAATTAATTATCGATTTAAAACTAAAGATAGAATCTCTGATCCAGAGGATCAAGTCATAATAGACTACTATCCACAATATGTTACACTCTATATCTATTTATAAAGGACATGCAAATATATCGGATCCAAAGAATCCAGTCAATTTCATTACGGTATCCATCAAGTCACGGTCCATGTCGATTGCGGACCAAGTCAAAATTTACAATCATATACATTACAATTATACACTTACGAGAAAAAGAGTAGGTGTGGCTGTAAAGACTGTACAGTAATGTGGAAATGTGTGTGCACCCATTTTGGGTCTCCCATTTAAAGGTGTTTGTGGGGCAAGTGAAGATCATGAGTTTTTCAATACTCACAGTACTATGGGGGGCACCGCTCGGCAGAGGAATCTCTTTAAATGGGGTGTGTAAGGACAGAGAGTATCCCCTAACCCAAGACGCTGCCTCCCTATATCCCACAACACTTGTGTTGAGCTGTGGGATCTATCCCCAGAAAGCCTTAATTTTACTACCTTAAACTATACCCTTTCTATCAACATATGCGTCTAATCGATTTTTAAACATGTTTATAGACGTGCTACTAATTACTTCTACCGGCAAACTATTCCAGCTATTTACTATTCTATGCGTAAAAAAGTTTTTCGCAACTGCTGTCTCGAACCTTCTACTTGTCAACTTACACCCGTTATTTCTAGTCCTATTATATTGAGATATTTCGAAAAAGCTATCTCTATCTACGAACCCATTCATAATTTTGAAAACCTGGATTAGATCACCCCTTAACCTCCTGGTCTCGAGTGTTGTCAATTTTAACTCCTTAAGCCTATCCTCGTACGACTTTGACCTAAGCGACGGAATCATCTTAGTTGCTCGTCTTTGAACTCTTTCGATTTGTCTATATCTTTGCGCATATACGGATTCCAAAATTGGACCGCGTACTCCAAATGGGGTCTAACTAATGATTTATAAAGTGGAACTATAATATCGCGCGATTTGTACTCAAAATTTCGAGCTATAAAACCTAACACTTTGTTCGCCTTATTGACCGCTGCTGTACTTTGTTTCGCTACTTTTAAATCACCAGTGACTATAACTCCTAAATCTTTTTCCTGCTCTACGCTTGTTAAATCTTTCCCTGACATACTATACGCAAATTTACCGTTACGCGAACCTATATGCAAAATTTTGCACTTATCAACGTTAAATCTCACTTGCCATGTGACTGACCAATCAACGATTTTATTCAGATCTTCCTGAATTTTACCTCTATCTTCGTCATTAATCGCCCTACCACCCAGCTTCGTGTGATCCGCAAACTTTGAAACTGTACTGACTAGGCCGACATCTAAATCGTTAATATATATAAGAAAAAGCAAGGGGCCCAATACAGAACCCTGAGGAACGCCACTCGCTACATTAGCCCAGCACGACTCCGCTCCATCAACGACCACCCTCTGTTTCCTGCCTCGCAACCACTCTTCTAGCCAATTTATTACTACACCCCTGATTCCATGAGCCTTAGTTTTTTCAATGAGTCTTTTGTGCGGCACGGTGTCAAACGCTTTTTGAAAATCTAAATACACTACATCAGCCGCCCGATGTCTATCGTAATCGTCAACCACGCTTTGGAAAAATTCTAAAAGATTAGTTAAGCAAGATTTGTTTCGCCTAAATCCGTGCTGCGTATTTCTAACAAGTTTATGGTATTCTAAGTGTTCGACTATACGATCCCTAATTATTGATTCCAAAAGCTTACCTACAACAGACGTTAAACTGATTGGCCTATAATTTCCCGCCGCACCTTTATCGCCTTTCTTAAAGATAGGTGTTACGTTTGCTAACTTGAAATTATCTGGTACGCACCCCTCAGAAATAGACGCATTAAAAATCTTTGTAAGCGGCACAACAATGCTATCTTTTAATTCTTTTAGTTGTATGGGATATATGGAATCCGGACCCGGTGATTTACGCGTTTTCATTTTATCAATATAGCGCATTACTTCCCCTACACTAACGACAATATTATCCAAAATATTACCATTATCAAAAGGTATTATGTCTATGACCGTAGGGATATTCGTTACATCTTCTATAGTAAAAACTGACGTAAAAAATTCGTTTAGCAAGGTAGCCATTTCCTTGTTTTCAGAGACTAGATCTCCATTTACATTTTTTAATGTATTGAAAGAATCGCTTGGGGTTTTCTTTACCGTCACGTGCTATGGAGATTTCAAATTCGCGTTTTGACTTTTTTATTACACTTTTAGCTTCACGCCTTAGAGATATGTAGTTGTTTCGTAACAACAGATTATCTTTATCGCACTTATCTAGCCTATAAGCCCTATCTCTACTCTTTATAATGTCTCCTACTCTACAAGTAAACCACAAGGGCTTGTTGTTTACTTTCGCACGCTTAATTTTGTACGGTACACATTCCTCATTTATAGTCCTAAATACCGTTACGAACGATTCCCACATTAGTTTTGCGTTGGAGTTCCCCATTACGTTTTCCCAATTGACGTGTGAAAATTTATTTCGAAATTTACTAAAGTCTGCGTGCTGGAAGTTAGGAATTTTAGTCGAGTTAGTTGGTTTCGAGTGACTTACTGAGAGGACAAACTCTACCATATTGTGATCGCTATTGCTCAACGGTTCTATTACTTGAAGATCAGTAATTAGCCTATCATCCGTAGTTATTACTAAATCTAAAATACTGTCCAACCTCGTAGGTTCCCCAACCTTTTGAATAAGAAAGCTATCCTCGAGAAAATTAACTAAGCGATTACCTTCCGCGTCTCCCTGCATTGTATCGTAATTCACGTTGGCGCAAATAAAGTCACCCATAACTAAAGCCTGCTCACTACCGATTATTCTCTTTAGTTCACACTGTGTGTGTATATATATATATATGTATATATATATTTCTATGTATAAAAGAGGTGGGTGGGGGTGGGGGGATTGGAGGGTCACCTCCATACCTTGTTGCGTGAATGTTGCATGCAATGTTGCAATTATTGATCATGTTGCATGCAATTACATTGCGCTCTACATTTTTACAAACATACTACTAACCTTTCCCAATAATTTAGTTCTTTGCAATCATTGATCTTGGCTGTGAAGCTTCTTTGAATCCCTTCTAGCTGTATAATGTCTTCTTTTTAATATGGGTATGTTAGGACCGAGCAGTATTCCATACTGTATATATATATATATATATATATATATATATATATATGCGCCTCGGTGGTGTAGTGGTTAGCGTCTCTGACTACGAATCCATCGGCCCCGGAATCGAGACCCAGTGACGACAGACGGCGCACAGCAAAACCCAGCTGTTTATCCTTCCACACAATAAAGAAAGTGGTTGGTAGATAAATGGGTACCCTGGTTGGCCTAGTGGTTAAGACGCTGGGCTGCTGGTGGGGCGTGGTTCGGATTCCACGTTAAACTGTAGGTCTAAGGTGGAGTGAAAAGCTTGACTTTCGTCAGAATGAACAATTCGGGCGGAAGCTAACCAAAGGTTAAACCAAAAGTGGGTATGTATATATAGTTCTAATGCGTGACTTCATATTTTACGTTGGAAAACCAAAGTTTAATTTTTATCTTTCTTTAATTATTAAATTTTCTACTTTAATAATAGAAAATGAAGGTCCTACAACGAGTTTAAAACTTACCTGTCTTTAAGACATCGTATATCTGTCACCTATAAATCAACCAGTTAGAGCTCATAATAACTTTATTTTATAGTCTTATAATATTTTATATTTCAAAGTAAACGAAGATAATAAAAATTCAAATATTAATTAGCTTTCTTATCTAATAGTTTATAATTTCTGTTGAAAATATTTTGAAAAACTTTTTTTAGGAAGTTTTTCATAATGAAAAACAAACTTGATTTTTTATTATGTTGAGTAAACTTAGCCTGATTCTTGCTCGCGGCACATCGTCTTGGGACGATACATGTGTATGAAGTCTTCTAAATTATGTTCAGCGGATCAAACGTTAAAACGCAGACTCGAAATTGTGACGGACAAACAGATGAATGAACAAGTAAGTGCAATCCAATATGACCCATTAGCGTATCATTAAAGTAGCACATTTTCAATGTTAACCCTCAACAGGTAGGGTTGGATCAGGATGATCCACGTCGATTTTTCAAGTCGATATTAAAACTTTTTGCTCTTTTCTTTGCATTTCCTACCATATGAACAAGATATTCTGATATAACTGAAAGTTCAAAGTTGTTTTATGTGCGATAAAAACATATTTTTAAAGTTTATTACACAAGTCATTTTGACCAACCCTACCACTTCTGATATTTTATCCTGCCTGTTAAATTACGTCACCCTGAACTGCACTATTAATTTAAGAGATTTAAAAAGTATAAGGGTATTCATGAGTATAGGAACTGTACCTTTGGGTCACCTGTGTTTCTCTAAAGAAATGCTTTGCTTATTACATGAGTAGGCAAGCATGAGTAGGACTAATTAGCAGTGGCGGCTCGTGACTTTCAGTTATGGGGGTGCTGCCTCAGAAATTGCGAACAATTGTGTCGATTATATATATATATATGAGAGAGAGAAAGTCGAATAGATAAATAGATAACTACTCACTATTCAGTCATAAAAATAAGTAAAATAGTATCATAAAATCAATTATAGGGTACTTACGCTTAACGGGTAATTTCGAATTTGCCAAAAAAATTATTTATAAACAAATTCCATTCTTCTGTTTTTATTCTGAGCGAAAAAATATTCTAAGAAATGAAAGCTATATATTGTAAATAATCCAATTATTATATAATTAACTTCAATCTCACGACAAAAAATAAATGATAACGAATCATTGATAAATGCAATTCGGAAATTAAATTTCGAATTAGCAAACGATACAGCAACACAACTACCACGTCAAACAAACAAATCGGCACTGCTCTGTCCACAGTGCTTTGGATCCTCTTAAACCCGCGATTCTGACTCGCTCTTCGTACGTCCGCAACCGAGGTTTCAAGCGTTTCGAACAAAATCTAGAATTGTTAAGTACGCAGTTCCACGGGAAGGCTGAAGCTACTTTCGTGATTCATTCGTTCGGCATTGAAATAGTTTAAGGAAAAAGGATATAATCTGATTTAAAAACTCAAAGTTCATTGAAAAAAACAATCAGAGAGGCTATTTTAAATATTTAAATATAAAGATCATAAGATCATGGGGGTGCTGTAGTTCCACAGTGCCTACCTACGAGCCGCTCCTGCTAATTAGACTAATACTGCTAATAATAAAGTACAGAGATAACTGGCACAAATAAGGTATCACATACTGAGATGAACTCCAGAAAATCTTCTCAAAGAACATCATTCTGGTCATCTAAGAATCATTCTAAGTGAACTCAAAAGTATGTGGCCCTATTGAGCTTTCTTTGTCTTTCATCCTGAATGAATTTTGCAGAGTTTGAATTATTGGACTCGTATACATGACATTTGCAGGGAGATTAAAAGTGCTTCTTGAGAACCGTGTCATCGGACATTGCATGAAATCTCAGCAAAGCTCAGGAGTTCCCGGCGTTGAATTTCGGATCCTCTTTCAAGACTGGTCCCTATCCCAAAGAACCTCGGAGAACGATTTCCTGACGGCCACACAGGATTAGAGTCTATACTATCGATATCAACCTAGTCCGATTTTCTTGGGCCTGGCGTATCCTCTCGGATTCGAACATTGAGACCACATGTACCTGTTTGCCATCCATAACTCTCATGAAATTGTCAGTGATCAGCATGGCAGTCTTGTGGTAATCAGTCTCAGAGTGAGCTGTGAAGAGTGAGCAGATAATTGTCGTTCATGTATGTCAAATATACAAAGCAATTTCTCCCTTCGTAAATAAACTATCATGGATAGTGTATTAAATCATCTAAATCAGCTATAAGGGATCATTGCCACGTTCACAACCACCCCTTGCTCTCGAACCAGTTTAAAAATTATTGACTACACACACCAACCAACTGACCTCCGCATCCTCGAATCCCAACATATTCTTAGTACAAAACCAACCCTCAACGACTATAGTTCTGCCTTCATTCTAAACATAGCCAGATAAACGCTTCATCACTGGAAACTCGCAACCATTCATTTCAATTCCTAAACAGTTTTCCGAAATTAATATCTCCACCACTCAACATTCATCCAATTGTCATTTCTACCGCGATTCATAATCACACACTTCTACAGAACCCAGTAAGCCAATTCATACATTTACTGTCGCCTTATACCTTTCTCAATCCTATTTTAACCATTTATATATTTTAACTGTCCCCTTACTCTTTACATACCTTTCATACTTTCTTTGTTTATTGTATTTCAATTAAGCATGTTACATATTATACTCGTGTATTATAATTATTCCACTATATTTTTGTATATTTTTGTTCAATTTGTTTAATTATTTTTCATCCATTACATCTTCCCATTTTTTAACGTTTTAGTAGTGATGATGGAAATTAATGTCTGAAACGTTTGCCAATAAAACTTCAATATGCACCGTCTCTCATCTCTTCATCTTATTCCTTACTATATATAAGACCACCGGACAAAAAATTAGTCACCCCTAATAGCACCGATAGTAGGAAGTTCAAGGTCACACAGAGGGCGCTGATGTAGCATTGGTAAGTGACAAGTAGCGGTGACGTAGCACACAGGATCAGATCTGTTTCGTGAGGTGGTGAAGAACAAAGTGTGTGTTGGATATAGTCTGCAAAATGGGTCGTGAGGCAGACGTTACTCAGTGGCAAAAAGGAGCCATCGTGTTTGGCAGAGCCCACGGACACAAAATGTCTGAAGTAGCCCAATTTGTTGGTGTGTCAACGCGTACTGTCCAGCGAGTTTACAAAGAGTGGTGTAGTTCGCAATCAACTGACAATCGACGGCGTAACTGTGGCCGGAAAACAATTCTCGACAATAGGGGCCGCCGCCATGTTTCTCGTCTAGTAACTGCAAATCGTTTTCAAACCAGAGAACAATTGCTCCAAGAAACCAATGAGGTTCTCCAGCGACCAATTTCAGAACGGACATTGCGACGAGAACTGCATGCGATGGACATCTGGAGCAGGGTACCACGGAAGAGGCCGCTGTTAACAGCAAGTCACAAATTGGCACGTTATAAATGGGCTCAGAGGCACAAAAACTGGACTGCGGCAGATTGGAAACGTGTAATTTGGTCCGATGAGTCCCGTTTTTGTTTGTTCTCCAATGATGGGAGGCGACGAGTACATCGCAGGTCCAATGAAGCCTTTAATCCTGAATGCGTCGAAGGTGTTGTTCAGGCTGGAAACAGAAAGTGAAACGCAGGAATAGACACCCACGGACTCTGGCGGAACTTCGGGACCGGCTGATGAACGAGTGGCAGCAAATCGATGTTCAGTACATGCACAACCTCGTAGAGTCTCTGCCTCGCCGGATTCGTGCGGTTATCAAGGCCAGAGGCGCCGTCACACGTTATTAGGTACATTCTGAGAGGGGTGACTAATTTTTTGTCCGGTGTGCTTAATATATACTGTGTGTATATATATAATACAGTTTAGGGCACATAAAATCTGTGCAGTACATAATAAGATTCGGAAGTACGAACGTGAAGGGAAATACGAGCGTGGAAAATCGAGAAGTATAGTTTTTATAAATAATAAAAGGATAAAGTTTCGGAAATAGACAGCTGGTAAAATTAAAACAGTAGAAAGAAAATTAAAATCAAATACTTAAAATCGAACTTGAGAACAACAAGGGTATGAAAAATAATAATATAATAATAATAATGTTTATGAAGTAACGATAATAACACGAACAGTGGTGGGAAAAACTCAATGATACTTACAGGAATAAAGATAGAAAAACTAAACTGGATTATAAAGAGGTCTTAATGGAGAAATAGTGAAATCGTAACTACAAAAAGAAGAAAAAGGTAAGGTATTAAAAGCTTCTCCGAATTTTATTCTGTGTTTCGTTTCTTTGGGAGGTTATGCTATCGTACGACAAAGTCTTCTTTAAATTCTATTCCGTTTGAGTTTACAAATAGTGTTTTTCCGTGTTGGGTATATACGAGTATATAATATTATTCTAAACAAAATACAGGCCTGTATACGGACGGTTTGCGATTGCAGATACTTGTGGTTTTTGGTTCAGTAAATTTGTGTAGAGCAAGCGTGAGGTAGTACGAGTGTGATTGTGACTGATACAGGCAAATTTATGTTGCCTCGGGGAGCAAACACAAACTTGCGGTGCATCTTGCTCCTGAAGGATCGTGCTCCAGAACTGATAATGACTGGGGCTTCTGCAATATAAACTAACAAAAATTGTAGTCAATTGAATACGGATATGGATGTTCTTTGGACTAAAGCAGGGTTTCTTAACCTTTTCACGCACCTTAACTTTTCATGCACATTAAACATTCATTGCTACGTTTGATAAAATAAATTGCTTTTTATGAGGCAAGAGGGGTCAAGGGCTTCACTATAGTGCTCGCGAGCAAAGTTTTAGGTGATGGTGGAAAGCACTTTACACAACTTAAAGAGCACTTTGGTGCTAGCGAGCACCAGGTTAAGAATCCCTGGACTACAGTAACACAGCATTCTTGTTTTCAGTGGTGATGAACCACGTACGAAAGCCTCGTCAGTACTTTGACCACCTAACTACTTGGTAGTGCTGCTGTGAGCTGCTCGTACCCTAAAATAGGCGTATGGGCGGAATAGTACTCTATGCAAAAAGATGTTTAACTCTTCATATTACTGTTGGGATTGCAAAAACTGGGGATTTATTAATAATCTAATATATAGTACAAATTATGACATAAATGAAAAACATTTAAGATGGGATTTGAAAGGAATAACAATAAATACCAAATAGGCTTCAGGTAAATTAGGAATAGGTCAAAAGTTGAAATCCAGGCAGCCTACGTGCTGTTCAGCGCGTAAAAATCTAAAAAGATCCCAACATGATCCTACTGGAACACGTGACGTTTTATTTAACCAATGGGGTGTGAGAACACTAGTCACGTGAGGCCACACCTCTGTTTCATCCAATCATGCATAGTCTAGTGTTCAAAACGTACGTGAAATAAACATCAAAATAATTTAATATTGTCAAATAGGTTAGTTAAATAATATAAAACAGTTAGGAAATTGTAAAACACTTAAATTAATGTATTTAAAGTGTTTGTAAGTTCCAGGATCGTGAGAAAGAAAGCCCCATAAACATTCTGGCTGGAGGAACAATCCCAGCTGAAAAACCACGATCGAGACGAAACAAGAGAGTGTGAAATAACTTCAAATAAGACCAGAGAGCAGTCGAGTACAGTTTGTCACAGAGAGAGGGAGAAGAAGAGTCGAGGACAGTCCACCAGAGAGAGAGCTTGTGACAGCGAGTCAGACGAGAAGATCTTATTTGTGCTCCCTTGTCAATTTTTAGTTTAATATCTCGGTCCAGGTCGTCAATAAATAAAGTCTACTCTCAGTATAAACTTCGACAGTAAATTCAATTTCATTCTATCCTAGGGCACGCGAAAAGGGATTTCTTTCAAGGCCCTAAGCCTACTCCATTCTCGATCAAGGCCTATTCCCCTTTATTAATTATGTAACGTAAGTTTAATTATTTAACTTGTGAAACTTAAGATTAAAAGTTAAAAACATTTTTGCGTTTCATAAAAACATTGGAAGTCATATTTGTTATTTAAGACTCATGAAAGAGAGACACTCATCGATAAGTAAGTGGAAAACCTTAAAGGTATAAACCAAAAAGTTTGGAAAAGTGTTTTTCATATTAAATTATATTGTTACTTAGTTGGAGTGAGTAATCATACGAAGAAAAACAGAAGAGGACTCTTTTCCAAAATCCGAACCGTTCTTTATATCTAGAAAGTTGCATTATTATTATGTGGTTTTGCGTGCTGAGTTCAGAAAAGGGATCATCTGAAGATCAGGGCCCCCAGCCTCAATTACCAAATGATATCTTCGTTAAAACTAACGAAAATATCACGACTTAACCTAACCAATCGTCAAGGGCGTGTAGTTGACCTAACCGGGCCATTCAATTTAATTTATTATTATATTTGGTACTGTAAAGCAAAAAACAAGAATACATGGGGGCCCTGATCTTCAGGTGATCCCCAAAAAGTTAGTTTTTTTGGATAAATGAAAATTAAAAAAGTTACAGCAATTTTCGTTTATAATATTAGGTCGATATATATTTAAATAATGGTAATAAAAATTGCTGTAACTTTTTTATTTTTCATTTCTCCGAAAAAGAATAACTTTGAACTCAGCAGGCAAAACCACATAATAATAATGTAACTTTCTAGGTACAATGAACGGTCCGAATTTTGGAAAAGATCCCAGAAGAGTCATAAGTTTCCGCGCTACGATCTATGCATTAAAGCATTTGTGAACTTGGCGTAGGGGACAAAATTATATTTGGTAACTATTGAAAACAAAATGACTTCACAAACCAGTAAATATCGAGAAACAAAATACGTTATCAACAAGCTAGCGGTAACCGTCTTCAGTCACAGACTGAGTCACACTACAACATGCATCACATGACGCGCATGCCCCTCATATGATGCGCGCGTAGCATAACCAGTTCGGAAACTTTTTGAACACACCTCGTATACCCCATTACGGGATCATGATCATCATTATCCCTTGCATGTAAGCGTTGTATGGGCTCTTGATCAGGAATGCACTCGCGTTTCGACATGTAAGAAATAAAAACAAAAAGATTTTCCCACAACATTTACTGAAGTTTGAATTTTGTCAAAAATGGTTGCGTCACGCGAAAATTTCGCAAATTGTGCAATCTGGCTTGAAATTAATATTTTGCAAAATTTAATCCTAAAATATAGTTTCAGATCACTTATTCAGGTTGGGTAACCTCGACAGGCCCGAGTGGCCTCATGTTTTCCAAGTGTAATGTAGGCCTAAGTTAAAGCCTAAGGCATAAGTATGTTTAATTAAATAAAAAAAAATAAAAATGAGATTAAATATTATAAATTAAAATTATTTAATTAATCTATTTATTATCCCAAACAACTTCAGCAAAGCGTTGTTTCTTGAATTCAGTTGGCACAGACTCGGCGCCGCGGCCCTCCCCCAGACCGGCGGTTACGGGGGATGCTAACCACGGCACTGTCTATAAATCAAAAACATTTCTATCACGTCTCAATACCCAAATGTTTTTTGTTTGACAAGTTGTCTCGTGTCAGTAAATTTGAATTAAAAATATCTTAACTTCTTTAAAAAAAAACTCTTTAATTTATAAAACTTAACCAAAATTATGGATTTTTATTTCAATTTTCAATTTTTCATTTTATTTTGTTTAGGTTCAGTTTTTATTCCAGTTTTGGTAAAACTTTTCGATTTCAATTTTTTTCCGATTTTAGTTTTAAAAAAACCAGTTTTATCAGTTTATCTATTCCCCATCCTTGATATATATATATATATATATATATATATATATATATATATATATATATATATATCTATATATATATATATAATATATATATATATATTATATATATATATATATATATATATATATATATATATTATTATATATATATATATATATATATATATATATATGATACACACAGACCGTGCATGGAACAAGGAACTCTTCTGGGATAATTAAATCCACTATAGTCCGAATAAGTAATGGTAAATGACAAATACCATAGTTTTTCTTTTTCATGATGCAAGCCCGACGTGGGCAACGGGTCTCTCGCAAAGAGGTCCCATAAATATAGCTTCCCTCACCAGCTATCTGCTATATTTATGGGACCTCTTTGCGAGAGACCCGTTGCCCACGTCGGGCTTGCATCATGAAAAGAAAAACTATGGTATTTGTCATTTACCATTACTTATCGGACTATAGTGGATTTAATTATCCAGAAGAGTTCCTTGTTCCATGCACGGTCTGTGTGTATCATAAAAAACTCAGGAACCATTCTGAGTTCATTCCCATATATATATATATATAATATTATATATATATATATGTTATATCCAGTGTATGTTCCTTGTACCGGTATAAAAGGAACAGTAAGTAAACAAATAAATAAATTATCATCATTATTATTATTATTATTATTATTAATTCTTTGGAGATGTCATTTTAATGTCAAAAAAGTTGGAAATGCGTTTAAATCTGTGACGCAGTTTGACATTTGACGCAATTTTCCTTTCTAACTGTTTACCGGTGAAGCGGAAACATAAAAATTTAGAGAACGAGTTGGAACCGATATATATATATATAAAAAATTATATATATATATATATAAGTGATGTAGCGGTTGTTCTTTTTCATACCTCTGCGGTTGTGGTTGCGGAGCTTACAAATAGAACTCGTTGCGGTTGTGTACCCTATAACATCATAATATTACCTAAGAATAAACAACACAATAAAATATCACGTTTTAGCCACACTTTTCACAGTCTACAATATAATGACTATAATCTAAACTGTAAAAAGTATTTCCAGGATGCGGACGAGGACCCAACGCGTTTTGCATCCCACTAACCACTTTCCCCAACCACCGCCCATTCGAAAGTGGTGTATATAATTATAATATATATATATATATATATATATATATATATATATATATATATACACACTATTTAATACTTATATTTAATTTGAATTGCTGGGAGACTATATTTCAAATATAAAAGCTTTTCAGCTTTGTCCCCCTTCAGCCTATTTCTTTTTTCATTGTAGATAATCCCTGCTCTACTAAATAATTCACTAGGAACACCATCTTCTTGTCCAATCCTTTTCTCTTTGTGATATTTCTCGATCATTTTTTGCGAGTCTCTGCTTGACTCAGTTTCGGTCTCGTCATCACTACTGGAAGCCAATAAAGCACTCATTGAGTCCATTATTGTTATTGATTTACTCGTAGAAGCTGATGCCTGGCCTAAATCAATCAGTGGTTTCTTTGCCGGTGGTTCACTGGCTGTCTCCGAGTCCGATGATGTTTGAATCTTGTCCATTTCATCACAAAGATATCTCAATATTTCCTGAACACCTTTTGTGACATATGAAGCGGAAAAAAATTTTGCTTTGTACCTTGGATCCAAATAGGTAGCCAAAGAATACATGTCATTTACTTCTAGGCCATCAAATCTCCTTGCTAGCTATGTGCGCATTATCTCCTTCATTGTTTTGATTGCACGATCAGCTTCAGAATCACCACTTCGAGGTTGCAGCACACTTTTCAAGGAAACGATGAGAGGAATAACCTCAGATATGGAAGAGGTGGAACTACTCAATCTTTTTGTGATATCATCGAATGGTTCCAGCAATAGCCACACAGTTTGACAAGAGAGTGAAGTCGACGTTAGTGAGTTGTTGCAGTTTGGAGTTAGCAGCGATATATAGACTCAGTGGTTCCTTCAACTTCAGTGTTCTCTGCATCATGTGATAAGAGCTGTTCCACCGTGTGGCGACATCATGAATGACTGTAAGTTCTGGTTGATCTAAGCGTTTCTGAATTTTTTTTAACTCATCCTGGGCCATCGTAGAATGGTTGAAATGAGTAGCGATGGATCGAAGTTTAGCTAACAAGTCACTGAGCGATTTCTGTGAGGATAATCCATTTTTTGATTACAAGTTGCAGTTTATGAACAGTGCAATCGATATTATGGACGCCAGTGAGAAACAAAGCTTTTATCATGTTTGCTCCTGAGTCGCGCATTACACAATGGATGGATGAATGGGCAATATTCCACTTCTGAAGCATCTGCTCAAATTTTTCTGACAAGTATTCTCCAGTGTGGCAATCATCAAGTGGCATTACGCTGAGCGCTCAATTGGTTCTCTTGAAGTCTTGATTCACTGCATGGCATGTCAAAGAGAGTAAAGACACTCCAACAGACGTGTCTAACCATACATTCGTTGTCAATGATACTTTCGAATGTTTTAGAGGTTCAAGAATTTTGAACACTTTCTTTGAAACAAGATCAGTGTAGAATAGGGATGAAATAATACCGATAATTTTTAATACCGGTATTTGAACAATTATTTTACTGATACTGGTGTTGAACCCGGGTTTATGCAGAGAATAATTTGTAATAATTTTTTTGGTGTCACCTTGCCAAGTGCCAACCCTCCCACAAGCCTGCAGGACCTGTAGTACACACCACATTAACGACAATAAAAACTGAAGTTACTTTTTAAATTCTGTCACCGACACCAAAGGGAAAATACCATTGATTGTAAAAAGTTTGAACAGCAGCTCCGAGGGAAAGGCAGGAAAAGGAAGGACTATTTATAATGATTAAGTGTATCAGATAACCAAAGGTACAGTAAAAGGGAAAAATAATAATTTTTCAAAAAAAAAGTTTATTAATAATTTTGCATATTTATTTCTTATTTTGGTTTTGGAAGTAAGTTTTGAGGAAATAAAGACTATCTAATGATTGTTCAGAGAGATTTGATCTTAGCTTGGTCAGAAATAAGCGAGCAACAGAAAAAGCTCTTTTTGATTCTACACTAGTGGGTTTAATGGAAAGCAATGCCTTGTATAGCTTCTCTAAATTTTCACTTCTTTGTGAAGAAACTTCGAAACTCTTAAATTCATTAGTAGGATCAAAGTTAGTTGCATTGCTTCTCAATGGTACCTTTTCTATTTTCTCTATTTCTTTCATGTATTCGCACATCAATGGATCATCTACTTCATTCTTGTCTTCAGTAACATTCTCTGAGTAGTTAGATGCTTGTAAGTCTTGGTCTTCGCTTTCTTCCTCGAAACCAACTAAATTTTCATCATTCTTAGGAAAAAGCCTTTTAAAAATCGTCTAGTACGAAATTCGAAAGCTGAATGAACTCAATAACGAATCTGAAAAAGCAACGCAAGGTTTTGGAATCGTGTAAAAACGTTCTTGAACGTTTCAATCCATATTTATACGATTTCAAATGTTTAAGGCGAGAGTTCTGGATGATAGTTTCCCTTTTCAGTAAAACGGACACATCATATAACGTCAATAACATAATATTATAACAAATGTTAAATTGTGACATACACTAATGACGCCCCTCAAAGATATACTTCATGTGTAAGTTATGTATGAAGATAAATCATTATTTCTACTCACATTGGCCACAAAATCCTACAAAAAACAAATCTTTGTTAACTTGACATTTGCTGATTGCTCCCACTGTAAAGACAATTGGCATTTCTTCAATACCGAAAACCCGGTATCGATAATCACGATATCGGTATCGTGTCTCTTGTCCAATATCGGTATAAATACTGGTTTTTCAATACCGGCTTTCATCACTAGACTGTAGAACTGACGCTGTTTCCATTTATACTGTGGAGCTGTTTCAGCCATGAGTCGCATGAAACTTAAGTCCTCAACGTGGATGAATGGCAAGTCATCCATTATTATTATTTCTGCTATGCGATAGTCCAGTGATTTTGATTTGGAATGATTCGCATCCAAATTTTGACTTTTTCGAAGCAACTTTCATTCGTCTGATTCTTTCCTTTCACTGCACACTTCATTTCCTGTAAGGGTGTAAGAGACACTTTTGATTCCTTTTTCTTCTTTGACTGTTCATTAGCTTTTTTTTTTAAGTTAGTGGTACTCCTTCCCTTTCGTGAATAGTTCTTATTACATATGACACACTTCGCTACATCGTTTGACACTCTTGCGAAGTATAGGGTGGGGCACGGGAACCAAGTGTTTTTGGAATAATCAGGAAAATTATATTTATTTTTGTAAAGAAAATATATTGGTAGAACAACATTCGTAAGAACATAGCATTTTATGTCATAATAATCATGTACCGAAAATTATATCTGGCATATGATGTCCTTGGCCGTCGACGCATTGTTGAAGGCGTTTACGAAAATTGGCCTCCACTCTTCCCAGCAGGTCTCTGTTGATTTGGATGATTTGTTGACGGATCGCTTCCTTCAATGCATCTAATGTACGGGGCTTGTCCTCGTAGACACGTGACTTGAGGTACCCCCATAGAAAGAAGTCAATGTGGACAAGTCAGGGGACCGAGGGGCCATGCAATGTCACCAAATCTCGAAATGAGATGGTTGGGAAACAGGGGGCGAAGAACAGCCATTGACGCTCTGGCGGTGTGTGGCGTGGCCCCATCTTGCTGAAACACAAATGTCGACGAGCAATACGCCTTCTTCGTAACTCAGGGATGAAAAAGGTGTTCACCATCTCAATGTAACGCCCAGATGTTATGGTAACGGTAACCCCATTTTGTTCGAAGAAATAGGGACCGATGACGCCAAACTTTCCCACCGCGCACCAAACTGTAACCTTAGGGCTATGCAGCGGTTTTTCATGGAGTTGTCGCGGATTTTCAGCAGCCCAATACCGACAGTTTTGATTGTTGACGGCCCCATTAAGGTGGAAATGGGCTTCATCACTCATTACCACCATCATGTTTTCATTCTGCTCATAAAGTGCAAGCATTTCCTGTGCAAAATTCAGTCGTTGGGGGCAATCGTTTACATTCAATTCCTGCACCATCGCTAACTTGTATGGTGTGAAAATGTAATTCTTCATGCAAAATCCGTCTAACAGTACGATTGCTGATTCCGAGTGCAGCTGAATGTCTCCGAGCAGAGCGGCCTGGGCTTTGCAACATCGCTTGTCTGACCCTTTCAACGTTCTCTGGAGTACGCACAGTGCGTTGCGGCCCCTTCGGTTTTGTTTTCATTATTGAGCCTCCTGTTCGAAGATTGTTAACCCAACGTAAGATTGTGTCACGAGCGGGAACAGAGTCATTTCGATGAATGTTGAACTGCGGCGAAACGCACGCTGAACTGCTGTCACTGACTCGCCACTCCTAACAAAATGATCATACGCGAACATGCGGTGTTCTAACGTCCACTGCTCCATGATGGCACCTGAAAGATAAAGGTGAGTGTTAGTTAAAGTTAAATGCTATGAACCCAGGAATGGAATGCTACCTACCACACGCCCCTCCCATTCCTAATGGCCGATTACTAGCTATTCAAAAAACACTTGATTCCCGTGCCCCACCCTATACTTCCACACTGCACTCGTAGATCGCTCCATGATGGTTGCACCACAGTCTAACACTTTATTAATACGTTGAAGCACGTAACGCTACAAAGGAAGCGACGGAGAGCTAGAGCAACACAACCACCCTCACTCGCGTCTGAACAGATACTGAAGCTGGTGCTTTAGTTTAGTTTGTAATTGGTAGTGAAGGTTGCCTAATTTCTAATAAAAAACAATTTAGCGTTTTTTATCTTTTTTATCAACAGTAATTATACACCATCATTGCTTTATTAAATATAATTAAAATAATGCTTTTCTAGCCACCTAGCGTTGATAAATGTAAGTTATTACATAATGCATCTATCCATCCAGTTCAAGTAGCAATTCTAGATATGTCGCAGTTAGGGTGTAGCAAACTTACTTTTTTGCACCCTTGAGTGAAGGCATGAGGCATGACAGGAACAGCATTTGGCGATGTTTATAGCATTTATAGCCATTACACTAGCATTTATAGCATTTGGTTGCCCTAGTAAGATATACTCAAACAACCACAATAACCGCACTGATAAATGTGGTTGCGGTTGCGGACAACCGCTACATCACTACTATATATATATAATATATACAGTGGTGGGCACCGTTAACCAAAAAGTTAACTTCGTTAACGCTAATCCGTTAACCAAAAAGTTAACTTCGTTAACCGTTAATCCGTTAATTCGTTAAACATGTAACGGAAGTTACGATAAATCGTTAACGTTAACTTTTATTATAAAAAAATGAAAAACAATATATATATAATTTAATTTTCCCTCTTCTTCTCGTTCTCCATTTTGTCCATGAGATGCATGTTGTCCTTCATGAAAATTAGCATATCAAAGTTTCATCAGACAGGGATGATCTCTTGGCCCTCAGGATGTCCTTGCCCATAGAGAACAAACGCTTCACTGCGCACTGGAGGGGATGGCTGTGTTGAACTTGATGAACAAGTCCACCAACACTTGCTCACCCAAGAAGGCAGCATCTGTCAGCAAGTCCTTGGAGTTGGTCTCCAGCCAGGTCTTGACCAAGTTCTGGGCCTTGCCCTTGAGTGACCTGTGGCTTCTGCTGCTCTCTTTTGTCTGGATGACAGCACTGAGAAGTCATCTCCTCCTCCTCCTCGTTGTTGCTGCCTCCACTGTTGCTGCCCACTTCGTTGGACTGCTGCTTCATGGCCTCCTCGACTGTACCCTCCATGCTTTTCCTCACCCTGGAAAAACCGGGTAGAAAAATAATTATGGAGATTTTAAAGATGTGGTACCTAGAAGTACCGCCAGGACATAAAGAGTTAAGGTGAAAACGCTCCCATTGTAAGACATCAATTGACTTAATTTATGTCATCAAAGTGACATGAGAATTGAAATCTTACCTGATCAGTTTTATGGTTCTTGAAATGTATCAAGGAGACTACTAATAAGGTACTCACAGACATATAAATATACATGACTTACTTGACAACGATTATTTTTAAATATTCACTAGCACAAACATGTTGCGCAAGAGACAGACTGCAAATGAAACGAATGTAGTTATTTGTTGTAATTGTTACATATATATTATTGAAAGTGCCTTAAAATGCTCGTGATATTTCTTGAAAGAAGTTGAAACATTCAACTCAAATGGCAAATCTTTCCGCCTGATTTTACAGTCGACCATGTTTTGCTCAAACCAATGCCATAAATAACTACCATATTTGGTAAGACACAAATTGTGGCGACGGAAACAAATATATCGCCTGATTTTGCACTGCGGAAATGGAAATTCGTTCATCACTATTAACAGTGGCGGATTAATTGCGCACCTGCTCAGCACTGAAAATAATAGAAACTTTTAAACGTTTATTTATGAATTTTTTGGGTTAACGGACTTGAGTTAACGGAAGTTAAATGTAACGGAAGTTAATTAGTCCGATAATGATTTTCAAAGTTAACTTAAAAGTTAAATCGTTAACGAAAAAGTTAACTTCGTTAATTAACGATTAACGGATTAACGGTTTGTGCCCAGCTTTGTATATATATATATATATATATGCTGCAAACCCACAAGGAAAAAGAAAAACGATTCCAAGGCCTTTCGTGTATTCAAAGCTACACCTCGTCAGGGAATGAAGATAAAAGGCGAGATGCCCATAAATATATACAATGTACAGGAAAAACAAAACAATTAGCACATACTTAACAAGGGTTAATGAGAGGCAAAAGAAATTTTAACATGATATCGTCAATTTTATAAGTACGTCCCCGCACTGTTATTGAAATTGTTTTTAAAATGAATAAATGCACATTCTAGAATATTTCGTTCTATTATATCTCTGTTTTTAACAAGCGCTTTAGAACTATCCCACTTGATGCTATGGTTACATCTATACATATGGTTAAATAAAGCATTGGAAGTAGTAGCTGTTCTACAAGCATATTTATGCTGTTTTACCCTAATATCTAACGTTTTACCGGTTTGGCCTATATATACTGAGTTACATTGTGTACATCCGATCGAATACACACAACCAACAACATTATCAGGGCTATTCTTTATTAGGCGTGATTTAACAGTATTATTATACTTAAAGATTACATTAATGCCAATTGCTTTAAGTACAGTTGGAAGGTATTGAAAATTAACATGGTAAGGTAGGCTAAGGATATTTTTACGCTGAAATTCCTTTACAATTACATTATTATAATACCTATTTTTGGCTTTCTTAAGACAGTTATCTAAAAATGAAATAGGATAACATAATTTAGTACCAATATTCATGATATTGCATAACTCGGAATCTAAAAATTCAGGACTGATAACTCTCAATGCTCGAAGAAACATAGCAGAGAAAAATGATTCATTACATATTACTAAAGCGGACAAATCCAATTCGATCGTCATCATGGACAAAAACAGTTATGTTGAAAAGATGAATACGTTATTAATTGATCGTGACACGTACAAACCTCTAAATAGAGACCCATTGGAGGATGTTAATAAAATGTTTAACAGAAAATTAAGAGAAATATTAAAAAATAACTATAATGGGCTTTCACAGCAGTTTCTTAGTATCAATTCGTCACTACCATATCTGTACGGCTTAGTAAAAACACACAAAGTTAATAATCCCATGAGGCCTATTGTTAGCTCAGTGGGCTCCGTAACCTATAAGCTATCAAAATGGTTAGTTAGTTTATTAACACCGTTAGTTGGCTCTATTTCTGAGTCACATATTGTAAATAGCATGGATCTTATTGACAAACTGAAGTTCCCTAATGACCCTAATTTCAAATTGGTAAGCTTCGATGTATGCTCGCTATTCACAAAAGTCCCTGTTGATGACCTACTTGATTTTTTAAAAGATAAGATTTCTGAATATTCTTTCCCTGTCAACACAACACTCTTATTGAGTTAATTAAGCTGTGTGTCAAAGATTGTAAATTTCAGTTTGAAAATAAGTTTTATGTTATGTCGTTTGGATTGGCTATGGGAAATCCCCTTTCACCTGTACTAGCTAATTTATATATGGAATTTTTTGAAAGTAGAATTTTGCCTACGATTGTTAATTTTAACCTGGTTTGGTACAGGTATATAGACAATATTTTATGCCTTTGGCCTAATAATTTGGATGTGGACTTATTTCTTGGTAGGCTCAACAATTTAGTCCCATCTATTAAGTTTACAGTTGAAAAAGAAAATGATGGAAGCCTATCTTTTCTTGATCTAAAAATTTGGAGATGCTCTAATCAGTTCAAATATGAAGTCTACCGTAAGCCTACTAATAATAACTCTTACGTGCATTTTTATTCTGACCATCATCCTTCGATTAAATCCTCTATTTTCTCTGCTATGTTTCTTCCAAGCATTGAGAGTTGTCAGTCCTGAATTTTTAGATTCCGAGTTATGCAATATCATGAATATTGGTACTAAATTATGTTATCCTACTTCATTTTTAGATAACTGTCTTAAGAAAGCCAAGAATAGGTATTATAATAATGTAATTGTAAGGGAATTTCAGCGTAAAAATATCCTTAGCCTACCTTACCATGTTAATTTTCAATACCTTCCAACTGTACTTAAAGCAATTGGCATTAATGTAATCTTTAAGTATAATAATACTGTTAAATCACGCCTAATAAAGAATAGCCCTGATAATGTTGTTGGTTGTGTGTATTCGATCGGATGTACACAATGTAACTCAGTATATATAGGACAAACCGGTAAAACGTTAGATATTAGGGTAAAACAGCATAAATATGCTTGTAGAACAGCTACTACTTCCAATGCTTTATTTAACCATATGTATAGATGTAACCATAGCATCAAGTGGGATAGTTCTAAAGCGCTTGTTAAAAACAGAGATATAATAGAACGAAATATTCTAGAATGCATTTATTCATTTTAAAAACAATTTCAATAACAGTGCGGGGACGTACTTATAAAATTGACGATATCATGTTAAAATTTCTTTTGCCTCTCATTAACCCTTGTTAAGTATGTGCTAATTGTTTTGTTTTTCGTACATTGTATATATTTATGGGCATCTCGCCTTTTATCTTCATTCCCTGACGAGGTGTAGCTTTGAATACACGAAAGGCCTTGGAATCGTTTTTCTTTTTCCTTGTGGGTTTGCAGCATTTATTCATTTCACCTGTTTTATTGTGAAATTCATCCCATATATATATATTATATATATATATATATTATATATATATATATATATATATATATATATAATTTCACAATATTTTGAACTATTAAACCCCCTATTAAAAATACTAACACGATCTAACTTAAGTGACTTAAAGTTTATAGAAGTTTTTGTTCAAATAAAATGTTCCTTTCCTTTTCCGACGTGAAAGCATTAATCGCTATGAAAATCTAAAACTTTCCTCTTCAGATTCAAGGCTTATAAGTAAGGAATAACCAAGTATCTCGAAATTCAGTTCAATTGCAATCCCTCCAAAAACAAAGTTTAAACGAACCTTGACTGAAATAAATCCCTGTTTGTTTAACTCCAAGAAAATGGAGATGAAAGTGGAGTCTCTCTTTGAAGTTATAATGATTGAATTATAAAATGATAAGTCTAGAAAGAGTGATTTGGAGACAACAATAGTTTGAAAGGAAATAAACAAGTTTAACTTCCGTTTTCTGAATAGCATGTTGTGATTTGAAAGGAACGAGAACTGGTGCGGTCTCTTTATAAAAGAAAGGAAGAAATAATCAAAGCACATTTACAGAAACACAACACTAACAATACCAACAACAGTAACTTATACTACTGCTACTATTATTACTTATATATATATATATATAAAATTTAGTGGTGGACCGGGTATCTGCATCCGCATCCGCACTTCTGACTACGGATGTTATGCGGATATTACCTCTAATAAATTATGCAATTTACAATTAAATTAGCTTATAAAGTAGCTTATAAGACCCAGTCACGCACATTTCATGTAAGGTATTAATTATTAATGAACAAACAAATATATAAACCTCAAAATATAAATACCTGGTAACACAGAAAATTGAATGAAACTTGTTTCATTGAATTTTCTGTGGCTGAAACTCTTGAGAAAATTATTATTTTTATCATAATGAAAACATTAATATTAATTTTAATTCTTATGTATTGCCTGCCATAATAGTAATATCACGAAATTTGAAAAATTATGTCATATATTTATAATTCTATATTATACTGATAGATTAACTAAACATCCGCATCCGCATCCGCGGATATTGAAATTAAAAATCCGCATCCACAAATGTTGAAAAACTGACATCCGGTCCACCACTAAATATATATATATATACCATATGTCCCACAAAAAAGTACACCCAACTTTAGATTGTACTAACTCCTCCAAAAATTGAGATATTTGGGATCTGTTTGTTTGATTTAATATAGCAAATTATTCTTTGTTAACGTTCAAATTTATTCATGTTTAAACGATTTAGTGTTTAAGCATCTGCTTTTAACTGAAGGGTACAGCAAAATGGGTTGCGCGGTATGATCATTTCTCCCAGCCAGATAGCTCCTCTTGCTTTAACCAATGTGCTACTTTTTACGTCGAAGGATATTGCAAATATTTTTTTTAAATAATTCGAACTTTTGTATCTAAGATACGAGTCATACATATAAATGAAGAATCTGAATTACTAAATTTATAAATAACTTTGAAACCCTTATCATGCAGTTTACACGAAGGCAGCGCGTTCTCATGGTCACAACTTATCTGCAAACTAAAAGCTTAAAACAAGTTCAGAATACCTTCGAACTGCAATTTCCCGATAGAGCTTCTCCAACTAAACATACAATTTTGAAGAATGTTCGGAAATACAAAGAAGAAGGAACGGTCCTCAATTTGAACAAAGGACGTTCAGGCCATCCGAAGACGGCAAGAACAGACGAGAACATTCAGCATGTTCGGCATTTATTAGAGAGACACCCAAAAGTGTCCACCAGGCGAAATGGCACAGAACTCTCACGCATGTCATTTCATCGAATAGTTCGTGAGGATTTGAATTTGTACCCATACAGAATGGAAATTCGACATCAATTCATTGAAGGAGATCTACCTCACCGCCTAAGATTTGCCCAGTGGTTTCTTGAAAACCCAGAAAGATTCACAGAACAATTAGTGGTTGGAGATGAGGCGGCCTTTTTTATGAATGGTCTAGTGAACAGACAAATCTGCCGTCAGTATGCACCAAAAAATCATCCACCTGACAATCATATCTACAAAAAGAATAACTCTAGACAAAAACTGTCTCTCTGGGTAGGACTGTGCGGTAATGGAGCGTTAATTGGCCCGGTCTTTTACGATGGTAATCTAAATGGTGAAGCTTACCTAGAAATGATAGACCGAGAAATCCTTCAACAAATACGTATTACTTATGGAAACCGATTTAATCGTATTTGGTGGGTGCAAGACGGAGCTCCTGCTCACAGGAGAGTTATTGTGAAGGAACGCTTGCAGGAAGTCTTCCACCAAAGAGTAATTGCTACAGGCCATGACATTGAATGGCCTCCCAAAAGCCCTGACTTGACCCCGTGTGATTACTTTTTATGGGGTCATTTGAAAAATAGAGTATTTGCATCACAACCTATCAATTTAGATGATTTGAGGACTCGCATCACAGCTGAAATCAACTTGTTAAAAGACAATCCAGATCTTATCAAAAGAGTGTTGGGGAAGATGAGAGCTCGACTCCAGATTTGTATCGATAGGAATGGCGGTCATGTTGAAAGAAAACGAAACTAAGCATAACTTTTGCAATAAGGAATAAAGAAAAATCTGCTTTGTATCTTATTAAAATTATGTTAAAGTATCTATTATTATGTATTTGTCTTTTCATTACATCGATAGCACACACATTATTTTTTCATTAACCAATTTTGCGCAATACATTTTGTTGTACCCTTCAGTTAAAAGCAGATGCTTAAACACTAAATCGTTTAAACATGAATAAATTTGAACGTTAACAAAGAATAATTTGCTATATTAAATCAAACAAACAGATCCAAAATATCTCAATTTTTGGAGGAGTTAGTACAATCTCAAGTTGGGTGTACTTTTTTGTGGGACATATGGTATATACAGGGTGTTTCAGGAGGAAAGGTCAATACTTCGGGAGGTGATAGTATCGGTCATTGTGAGAAAAAAGTTCATATGAACATGTGTCTAACTCTGAATGGTTACGGAGATAGAGCTGTTTGAATCTGATGCGCGCGCAGCTCTTCCTCCCCATTCCCTCCCCTATAACCTTGAACCATGTAAGCTGTAATGTAAGGATGTAACATAAGCCAATCGACAGCTGACTGTTGTCAGTGACATTGTTTGGTGTTTGAAGCAGTGTTAAGAATGCCACACACCTTCACACATGCCGAATATGCAGATATGGTGGATGTCTACGGTTTTTACGTTGGAAGTGCAACAGCTGCTGTTGCAGAATACCGTCGACGGTTTCCGAACCGCAGAATTCCGGATCGAAGAGTGTTTACCAGGGTTTTCAAAACATTGCGTGAGATTGGTACACTTCCCAGCGCTCATGTTTCATCTGAACGTGAAGGTCAACAAGATGTGGATGAAGTGGAAAACATTCTTCAGTTGGTAGAGCGTAGTCCTACCACTAGCTCACGAAGAATTTCTACACGTCTCGGTGTACCACACACAAGAGTATGGCGAACATTACGCGAGGAAGGCTTGCATCAATATCATGTACAGCGTGTACACCTTCAACCAGGAGACGCTGCCATGCGACTGGAATTTTGTCATTGGGTAAATGCTAATCGCCGATTGCTTCGATTAATACTGTTTACCGATGAAGCTACTTTCACCCCGTGACGGTATCAACAACACTCGTAACTCTCATCGGTGGTCAGACGAAAATCAAAATGCCACTGTGGAAACAAATTTTCAACATCGCTTCTCTGCCAATGTGTGATGCGGTATCATCGATGATCAGCTGATTGGCCCTGTTACTTTAGCGAATTGTCTTACAGGACAAAGTTACCTAGAATTTCTGCAAAATGAATTGCCAGGACTATTGGAGGATGTTCCTTTGGCTACACGCGCTAGTATGTACTTTCAGCATGACGGAGCTCCTCCACATTCTACCCGTCTGGTGATGCAATATTTAAATCAAACTTTCCCTGGTCGATGGATCGGCCGCGGTGGTCCCATTCAATGGCCACCAAGGTCTCCAGACCTCTCTCCGTTAGATTATTGTTTGTGGGGGTGGATGAAAAGTCAAGTTTACAAAAGAAAGGTGGATACACGAGACGAATTGCTCGCGCGCATTTTGGATGCTGCTGCCCGCATAAAGGAACGTCAAGATCAACTCAGACGAACAACACGCGATCTTCGCACACGAGTTGCAAAGTGCATTGAGGTTGACGGTGGAATTTTCGAAAACGTATTGTAAACTGTAACAAATTTGTCATTTCTGTATCTGATACCATTCAAAATGCCAATGTTTAAACATTAAATGTTAGAAACAGTAATTGGTTTCTCTTTCTTGATTACCATTGACAATGCTTTTGTATTTGTAGATTCAAACAGCTCTTTCTCCGTAACCATTCAGAATTAGACACGTTCATATGAACTTTTTTTCTCACAATGACTAATACTATCACCTCCCGAAGTATTGACCTTTCCTCCTGAAACACCCTGTATATGGTGGTGTAGTGGTCAGCGTCGCTGACTACGAGATTGAGACTCGGTGACGGCAGTCGACACGCAGCAAAACCCAGTTGTTCATTCTTCCACACTAAAAAAAAATTGGTTGGTAGATAAATGGGTACCCTGGATAGCTTAGTGGTTAAGACGGTGGGCTGCATATATATATATATATATATATATATATCAGTGGCATGCAGTCAGGGTAAGCGGGGCATGCGTCGCCTACCCAATTAAAGGTCAAATTACAAAAAGTCAGTATATTACTACACTAATCGAAAACCAATATGAAGTTATGATGCTTGTGTATATATATATATATATATTTTTATTTTTTTGCAGCTACCGCTTACCCTGTGGACACACCGCACGCTACTGAATTATATATATATATATATATATATACAGCGTGTCCCAAAGAATGTATACCCACTTTGTTCGATAATACCAGCTATGAGGATAATAAATATTTACTTTTTATATGTTTCTTAATAAAGAATTTCTCCTGAATCTAAATATGTAATTATTTGTATTAAAAATTGAAAAACAAAAGTTACAGATGTTTAAATTATAATTATTATTTTCGAGACTTCATGTGCGATATTTTCTAATATTTTAACCGACTGTTTTGAGATACTTATGTTTAGTGTTGATATTGAAGCATAAATGTTGTAATTATTAGTTAATTCAAAAAATTTACAAATTCCATGGTTAAATGACACTTTATCTAAGATGTTCGACGTATTCCAGAACGTTGTTTTTGTAAGTTTTGCACAGTGCTGTCGGTTTCAAACTTATCTCGTATACGTGCAAAAATACTAGAAAATATCGCACATGAAGTCTCGAAAATAATAATAATTATATTTAAACATCTGTAACATTTTTGTTTTTCAATTTTTAATAAAAATAATTACATATTTAGATTCAGGAGAAAATTCTTTATTAAAAAACATATAAAAAGTAATATATTTATTATCCTCATAGCTGGTATTATCGAACAAAGTGGGTATACATTTCTTTGGGACACGCTGTATATATATATATATATATATATATAATATATATTTGAAAAAACTTTCTATTGGTTTTCGTTCAACAATTTGAGGCATGAAAAATGTTATGTTCAAATTTATAGGGAAATCTTACTACTACTACTACTCCTACTACTACTACTACTACTACTAGTAATAATAATAATAATAATAATAATAATAATAATAATAAAACTTTCGTTTTAAAAGAAGAATTTTACTGTGCATATTACAGTAAATTTAAACTTAAATTTTAATTCAGAAAGAGGACAAAAGTAGCCTGAATGGGTTGAGGCCAAGGAACTGGCAGTTGCAACTGGATGACCTCCTTCTTCCTCTCCCTAATCTTTTACAACAAATAATGTTGCAATATTGCGTATCATCTTCCCTTTTCCCCTTCCAATTTCTTAGTATTTTATGTTTCACAACCGATCTGCCATACTTTGGGAACGTGATTTTTTTTTTAGGGGGGGGGGGGGATATCGAGTAAAAAAGTTAAATCAACATACTGTAGGTGATATTTCCAACTCTTGCTTAGCTACGGATGTTTTAAGATGTGCAAACAACAAATCCCTACTTGTGTGTAATTCGATAAATGGCAGCACTGGTGGTAATTTCGGTTAACGAAGTTACCACTACTAATCCTCAGTTTTTTCTTTCAGTTAGTTCTGATCTGTGGTACGAGACACTGTGTTGCGCTAAGGTGAACAATCAAAAT